>VZRI01007473.1:2964-45993 GCA_013397515.1 Upupa epops | reverse complement strand
CTCATCCTTGTGGCCCTCCTCTGGACACACTACAACAGTTCAATATCCCTGCTGTGCTGGGGGCTCCAGAACTGGATGCAAGACTCCAGATGGGGTCTCACGAGAGCAGAATAGAGCGGGAGGATCACCTTCCTTGATCTACTGGTCCTGCTTCTCTTGCTGTAGCTCCGGATGCAGCTGGTTTCCTGGGCTGCAAGAGAACATTGCTGGCTCATGTTGAGTTTTCATCTACCAAACCCCCCAAGTCCTTCTCCTCAAGGCTGCTCTCCATCTCTTCCCCACCCAGCCTGTCTCTGTGCCTGGGATTGCCTCGGTTCAGGTGCAGGCCCTATTGAATCTCATGAGGTTGGTACTGGCCCACCTCTCAAGCCTGTCCAGGTCCCTCTGGACAGCATCCCTTCCCTCCAGGGTGTCCACCAGCTCTACAGCCCTTGTTATCTATGAGTAGTGTGATCTGCGAATACTTCCTATTAAGAAGCATCACCTTTTGTAAAAATACTTTCTACTTCATACAAGCTGTCGTCAGTCTGGACAAACAGGTTTAAATTGCAGCAGCAGAGGATAGTTGTGCTGCAAAAGGTGGAATTATCAATAACTTTCCTCAAGCGAGTGTCACAGCACTGCTGAGCTCATTGAGAGACTCAGTGGAAAGGCAGTACCTTGCCAGACAGGAAAGTGTACGATCACCAGAGCACAGGGATTTTGTCCTTTCCTGTTTGGATTTCCAAACCCTCCTGCATCACTATCACTATTTAGAAAGCTGCAAAATTTGGAGTAGAATGGTTTTCCAGTACAGGAAACCCTCTTTCTTTTTCAGAAAATCTGATTTCTCCTCTATCCCTTCCTTTTGGTTGTTTTTTCATAGAATCATTGAACCGTTCAGGTTGGAAAAGACCCTTGAGATCATCCGGTCCAACCATCTTCTTTGTTTACAACAGAAGAAAATGGAAATACTCAGTGATTTTGACTAAGGGCATCACATCTGCTGCTTCTTTAAGCCTCTCTGAATACCGCTGGGTCAACTGAGGCCAAACCGGATGGTGAAGTCAGGAGTGAAAGTCTTAATTCTTGATTTCTGATGGACAGGAGATCTCTCAGGAATGCATTCTGGAAAAGTATTGAAACTGATAAAGAATCTGTCTTTTTTAATTAGTATTTTCCAGTTTCACTTTAGCTTTGGTTTGGAATAGCTGGTTCTTCTGTATCTGGTGGCTCTTCTTCTATTCCAATTCTTAATCCTGAACCACTTTTAGTTAGGTATACCTGGTTCTTCCATATCTAGCCCCTCTTCCTCTATTCTATTTCTTAATCTTGAACCACTTTTAACTGGGAATAGCTGGTTCTTCTATATCTGGTGGCTCTTCCTCTATTCCAATTCTTAATCCTGAACCACTTTTAGTTAGGAATAAGTGGTTCTTCTATATCGAGTCCCTCTTCCTCTATTCTATTTCTTAATCTTGAACCACTTTTAACTGGGATTAACTGGTTCTTCTATATCTGGTGGCTCTTCCTCTATTCTAATTCTTAATTCTGAATCACTTTTAATTAAGAATAACTGGTTCTTCTGCATCTGTTGGCTCTTCCTCTATTCCAATTCTTATTCCTGAACCAGTTTTAGTTAGGAATAACTGGTTCTTCTATATCTAGCCCCTCTTCCTCTATTCTAATTCTTAATCTTGAACCACTTGTAACTGGGAATAACTGGTTCTTCTGTATCTGGTGGCTCTTCCTCTATTCTAATTCTGATTCCTGAACCCCTAATTCTGACTGTATCCAGCCATGCACCCCAATAGTGGTTGAGTGTTTTTTCTCTTACAAAGCTGCGTGCAGTAATCCATCAGATGTAAATTCAGTGGTGTTATGACAGAAGTAACATTTCCAGTAGTAGATGCTTAACTTCTTTCAGACTTAATGTCTCCCAGCAAATGATAGCCTATCAAACAGAAATCATATTAAAACGAATACAAAAATGTGACCTTTCTGCATGAAATTAATAGTTCAACACAAATGCTTGTATTTGAAAACACTTGGAAAAAGATTTGACAGGTAAAATGCGTTGCATTTCTACCTTAGTAAAATGATTAATGTCAGGATAAGAAGAGCCATCAGTACTAACTGTGTAGCTCTAATACCAGAAGAGTAGCTGCCCGTTTGTATATGACATCTTACAAGTGACTCTATGGCCAGACAACTCAGGATCACTCACTGTATCAGCAGCAAGACAGAGCTCCAGCATCAATCGGTGCACTGGCACAACACTATTCCTTTCCTTTGTAGTACAACAATACTTGAATTAAGGGAAATGGACTGATTAAAGCTGTTCACAACAGCATCCAGACTATTTGTGATCATAGAAGAAAGGTTAATTGTCACAGTGTGATTTAACAGTGGATGGTGTTGATCAAAAGCATTATTGATATAAGTGATTATACTGAGCTGTAACTTTGAGATTATCCACATGGTGATCCTCTTAAAATATGAAGGAGGTTATTGGGGAGCAGAGCACAAACAAGCAGGGAGAAGTCATCAGAAGATAATCAGCCAAGTCAACAGAAAGATCAGCATCCATTGAATTGTGTCAAAACCCCAGACCCTGCCTGAGGGGAATGAAGGCTCTGGGGATGGACTGGAGTGTTCTTAATCTCTCTTCTTGGAAGAGAGAAGGATGCAAGGGCTGAGCCTGGATAAGCTAATCAAAAGCTAAATCTCCAGTCAAGATCTCTGTGCTCACTGCTATCCCCAAGGAAACTCGATGTTCACAGCCTCCTCTCACACAAATGTAATAATATAATACCTAAGACAATATAAAATCTTAGTCTTTGGGGGGACAGAAACGAGTAGGACAGAAGTTAGGCGTGAAGCAGCAGTCAGTAGGGAAGTATGCTAACTTGACACAAAAATGAGTGAAGAGTGGATTGACTGGTCTTCTCCCTTCTCTCAGACCTCAGAACTTGGTTGGTAAGAAACCCACCTTCATATCTGCAGCTGTATTTGTATCTACTTCATAGGGTGATCTGTCTTTGCTACAGCTTCACTTCCTTACCGTCAGAAATAAGTGTTTGAAAAGTCACAAGACGGAGTGTAAAGTCACTTTTGATCCAACACCAACCTAGGGCTAAACCTGCTATTTAGGAAGGTTGTTAGAGGTAGTTTTATCTTCACTCTCCTCACAATCTAATAGGACATTTATTTTGGCCATCAGTACTGATCCATTTCATCCTTTGTGGTCCGGTACCAATCCTCAACTGGAAAATCAATATTGTATGGAGCAATCCTGCCTGTTACTATTACAGTGGGACCACAGGAAAACCTAAGAATGATGACACTAAAGGATTTCTGTCTTTCTATCTGACAAATAATATACTCTCTTGACACATCTTCAGCAATGAAGTGTACCTTTGCAAAATGTTTAGAGAATAATGCTCCACATGTGGACTGTATGAATGCAATTTCTTGTATTAATAATTTGTAGATTCCTAGAATGGTTCAGGTTGGAAGGGACTAGATCATCTAGTTCCAACCCCCCACTACACCAGGTTACTCAAGGCCCCATCCAGTCTGGCCTTGAACACTTCCAGAGAGGGAGCAGCCACAATTTCCCTGAGCAGCCTGGTCCAGTGTCTCAGCACCCTCATCGTGAAGAGTCTAAACCTCTCCTTTTCCACCCTGAAACCATTACCCCTGCCATGGTGCTTCACGCCCTGCTCGAGTGGCAGCATGGAGGGGGTTAGTTTGTGTTTGTCAGTCTCTCGGGTATTGAGGTGTGGGGATGGTTGGACTTGGTGATCTAGGAGGTCCTTTCCAACCAGGATTATTCTGTGATTCTGCTCCCTTTCCTATATAAACATGAAGAATAATTCTGTGTGCATGCTTCTACAGAAAATACTCTTTGAGAAGACAAAAATTATGTGTGCCCCAAATGAGAAGGAAATACTCTCTGCTTCCATCTCCTGGTGGAGAGTCAGGCAGGGTTTTATTTGCATAGAACCTTTATTCCGAATTCCTTAAGTGACACATGGGAGTGATCATCACTATACACAAACACATAATTAGTTGAGAATTGGAATTGCATGGAGAGAGGTGACAAGGGATTTCTTTCATATAGCTAAAAGAGCATCTGTGAGGTAAGGATTCACAGATGTTCAAGCATCCTACAAGATACTAGTTGCCAAGCCCTGTAGACTGTGTGCTATTGAGAGGTGAAATATAGGTGCTCCCTAAATTAATCTACAGAGGGCAGAAGAGCTAAGTGAAATGCGGGAAAGTAAAGCTGTGTTTCGCAGCCCTAAGTCGTGCTCATTCATTAACAGCTGAGGAAGTAGGTGATTAGTGTAAGTGTTGTTTGGATTGACTGCCTCATGGTTTGCGAAATTCCCTACTTTTTAGGAGTGTCTAACACATGCAGGCGTGCAGGCGACAGAGGGAATTGTAAAGACAACCCAGCCTCGGATTGTCCTGGCACCTGTTCTATGCAGCTAAAACTCAGTGAGCTGTGTAACGAGCGCAGCCCTGAGTTGTTCTATTGGCACTAGAAGAAACAGGGCACTGCTGCATCATTCAAAGAATCGAAACCTGAACTAAGCCCTGAAATCCCTCAGACAGTATGCCTGGAGTCTCAGTTCAAACCAACATTCAAATTCATGAGAAAATTAAGACAATTCCTGTGAAAATTAAGATAAACTGGAATGGTTTCAGAGCAACAAAAGAAAAATAAGGGGAAACTCCATGGCATTGACAATGAAAAGTACCCCAGGTCCAGTCAAGCATAGTGTTGCCCACAGTCAGGTAAATCAAGGAATAAAAGCCCTAAGATTGAGATGAGGAAGGACAGAGTTACCTGTTCAGTAGCTTGACTGTATGAAGACCCTACCTTGTTTGGGCAGGACACTGGCTGAGGTAACTTCTCTGCAACTGAGTGCCCTTACTGGAGATGTAAGTGAATGTGTAGCATGCTGAAAGTCTGTTACTAAAGCGTATAGTATTGAGCATGCTTTTGAAGTTGCTATAGTGGGTTCTTGAAGCTTCAATAGTGCATTCTTTATATCTGTGAAGACTTTATAATAGAGATGTCATTAAGTTGTTTGCAGTTAACGCTGAGTGGAGCTTGAGCACGTTGTTTGCCTGAGCCCTGCAGTTGAACCCGTAAGAGAAGCTGAATGAAGTCTATTGTTTGAGTAGTCTTCTTTTCAGTCGCAGGTGTTATTTGTTTAGTTGGGTTTTTTACGATCTATTAGAAATTAGAAAATACCAAGTTTCTCTTGGTATGACTTTTACTGTGGTATTAGCTTGAGCATAAGTACTTGTCAGCATTTTATAGACAAATCACAGACTGTGCTTCTCTATTAAAAGTTAATTTCACTCTTTTGTTTCAATGCTTTAGTCTCCTGATCATAACTGTGAGGATTTCAGTGTGCTCCTGGGTTCTGTTAAGGGAGGAATCAAGCTGTTTACTTGGAAGGAAAATGGACCAGTTGCACACACCGGTATCTACACTGAACCTGCACCAGGGGAGGTTCACATGTTAGGAAGCACTTACTCACAGAAAGGGTGATCAGACATTGAAATGGAGCTGCCCAGAGAGGTGGTGGAGTCCCCATCCCCAGAGGTGTTTAAGGTCAGACTGGCGGTGGCACANGGGAGGTGGTGGAGCCCCATCCCCGGAGGTGTTTAAGGTCAGACTCGTGGTGGCACATAGTGCCCTCGTCTAGCTGATGTGGTGATGTCAGGTCACAGGCTCTGCTGGATGAGCTCAGAGGCCTTTTCTAGCCTTAATAATTCTGAGATCAATAATTCTGTGATTAATACACTCAACAGACATTACAGATAAGTTTATTTTCCTGCTTGAAATAGTCTTTTAATAGCAGACTTACTTTTATCCCTTCAGCCCACCAGTACATCCATCAGTAAATTGCGTATTTTCATGTTACTTCCCACAATAAACCATCCCAGTTTCAGAACAACGTTCTAAGCAAACAATCTGGAGATTATTAAATCATTTTTCTGTCTCAGATATGAACACACACAACCTGAAAGAGATCAACTGCCTGCACAGACCCTGTATTTTCTCAAAGTTCTGTAGTCAGAATTCCCAACAGTATGACAAGGAGGTCACTTGCCGTATCTGCCATATGGTCAACATGCTGCAGATGGTTGCTGTTACTCTCAAAATCTTGTTAGGACCACAAGGGAATGTATCCTGTAAGCAGAGCCAAGAATTTATTGCTAGTACAATTAATGTTTTAACAGTGTAATCAAAATAGAGCAAACATTTCATATTAGTGCAGTTATTGTACTAACACTCACAATCCGTGTTATTTAGTCAGTACTGAAGATTCTCCTTAATAACAGTTACCATCTAATAATTTAGCTGCTCTTTATCTTTTTTCAAGTGTTGTGCTTGCCTTCCTGATTCCAGTGCTGGGTTGGTGACATCCTCAGTAAGCCTTCCTCAGTAAGACTTCCTAAAGTGTGTGTGGGGAGTTGAAACAAATCACCCTTACTTTTCCCCATGGTAACAGTATGATGCTCTGGAAAACTTAGTGGAAAACTTCCTTCTCAGATCTGGATCTGCTTGAACCTGATAAGAATCTGTGATCACAAAAGAGTGTGTTAAAACAACAAACTCATTTTCCTTTCAGCTTTCTTAGCATGTAGTTGTTTATAAGAAAGATCTCACGCTAGAAAGATTTAAGAGTATTGTTATTCAGAGAGTACAGGTTTGACAATGGAAATATTTGAGACATGTTTTAGTAGATATTTAAATACAGATATTTAAAATACGGTTTTGCATAAAGAAATAAGGTTAAAATATTTATTATTAGGATTTTAAACGTGGACTTTTGTACCCATGCACACAGAAAACAATGTCTTTTATATTGTTTTCTGAAGCCATACCTCAATACAGTAGATGCATATATCTTTGCCTTACAGGGGGGAGCACTAGCATACCAGCCTGAACTTCTCACAGCCTATATCACCTCCTTTGCAAGATGCGTTGTGGGTTGTTACTTATTTCCAGAGGATCAGCTTAAGTAAAAAAATCACTGTTCTCCTCTGATTCTCTTTCCATGAAGAAACTTTCCATGTGTGAACTTCATACACTTCAAAACTGTAGTAGCCTGTCAGGGCCCAGCATGGACCTTCTTATTAGCAGTAACATGATTATTGCAAGGAAGCACCCACATGTATGATCGTTAGAGATATCCTAGTCTTCCAAAACATCCACATTGGGGTGGAGAGACAGCATAGGGACTGAAGAAATCCCAAAGAAACTCTAAGTGAATCAAGTCCTGGGATGGCAGCCATGTAATCAAAATTATTTATGATCATTGGTCTGTTAAATCTGTTGAACCACAGGTACCAAGGTTATTCAACATCAGCAATAAATAAAACACATGAGCGTTTGAAGAAAAGAAGTATTTGCAAAAGAAAATTAGATCGCTATCCTTATCTAATTGTTAATTATTATTTCTTTGGTTGTTGAACTTTCTTTTGCATCAGCGTTCCAGTTGTCTGTATTAGGTGCTTTCTATACAATCCATTAAGTGCATGGTGGATTAACCTTGAGAGTAAAGATTAGATGTCTTCCAAGCCAATACTTCGTACTTCTCTCATTTATATACGTCAGACTCCAACAGAAGTGCCAGAACCTTCTATTGCTGAACAGTTCCTCACGATGATTTTATTAACATATTTCCTAGTTGTTAATGTACAAGTTATATCTTGTTTAGGTAAACAGATTTTAAGCATGAAAATCTGTACTTTGCTATGTCCTTTCTTCCTTAAATGGAGAAAGCAGCCACCAAATCCACAATTTGAAAAACTTCCTGCCTTTGTGGAGTAAAGAAAATTGCTCTACAGAGAGATCTAGACAGGTTGGATCGATAGGTTGAGGCCAGTTCAATGAGCTTCAAGGCCAAATGCCAAGTCCTGAAACTGAGTCACAAGTACCCAGAACAATGTTAGAGGCTTGGGGGAGAGTGGCTGGAAATAAGCTTGGCAGGAAGAGGCTTGGGATTATTAACAGTCAGCTAAATATGTGACAGCAGTGTGCTCAGGTGGCCTAGAATGCCAGTGGCACACTGTGGCCAGAAGGAGAAGTGATTGTCCCCCTGTAACAGCACCGGTGAAGCCACCTTTTGGGATCATCAGTTTCAGCTAACATATTTCTAGCAAAACACACAGNACACACAACCTGAAAGAGATCAACTGCCTGCACAGACCCTGTATTTTCTCAAAGTTCTGTAGTCAGGATTCCCAACAGTATGACAAGGAGGTCACTTGCCGTATCTGCCATATGGTCAACATGCTGCAGATGGTTGCTGTTACTCTCAAAATCTTGTTAGGACCACAAGGGAATGTATCCTGTAAGCAGAGCCAAGAATTTATTGCTAGTACAATTAATGTTTTAACAGTGTAATCAAAATAGAGCAAACATTTCATATTAGTGCAGTTATTGTACTAACACTCATAATCCGTGTTATTTAGTCAGTACTGAAGATTCTCCTTAATAACAGTTACCATCTAATAATTTAGCTGCTCTTTATCTTTTTTCAAGTGTTGTGCTTGCCTTCCTGATTCCAGTGCTGGGTTGGTGACATCCTCAGTAAGCCTTCCTCAGTAAGACTTCCTAAAGTGTGTGTGGGGAGTTGAAACAAATCACCCTTACTTTTCCCCATGGTAACAGTATGATGCTCTGGAAAACTTAGTAGAAAACTTCCTTCTCAGATCTGGATCTGCTTGAACCTGATAAGAATCTGTGATCACAAAAGAGTGTGTTAAAACAACAAACTCATTTTCCTTTCAGCTTTCTTAGCATGTAGTTGTTTATAAGAAAGATCTCACGCTAGAAAGATTTAAGAGTATTGTTATTCAGAGAGTACAGGTTTGACAATGGAAATATTTGAGACATGTTTTAGTAGATATTTAAATACAGATATTTTAAATATGGTTTTGCATAAAGAAATAAGGTTAAAATATTTATTATTAGGATTTTAAACGTGGACTTTTGTACCCATGCACACAGAAAACAATGTCTTTTATATTGTTTTCTGAAGCCATACCTCAATACAGTAGATGCATATATCTTTGCCTTACAGGGGGGAGCACTAGCATACCAGCCTGAACTTCTCACAGCCTATATCACCTCCTTTGCAAGATGTGTTGTGGGTTGTTACTTATTTCCAGAGGATCAGCTTAAGTGAAAAATCACTGTTCTCCTCTGATTCTCCTCTATGAAGAAACTTTCCATGTGTGAACTTCATACACTTCAAAACTGTAGTAGCCTGTCAGGGCCCAGCATGGACCTTCTTATTAGCAGTAACATGATTATTGCAAGGAAGCACCCACATGTATGATCGTTAGAGATATCCTAGTCTTCCAAAACATCCACATTGGGGTGGAGAGACAGCATAGGGACTGAAGAAATCCCAAAGAAACTCTAAGTGAATCAGGTCCTGGAATGGCAGCCATGTAATCAAAATTATTTATGATCATTGGTCTGTTAAATCTGTTGAACCACAGGTACCAAGGTTATTCAACATCAGCAATAAATAAAACACATGAGCGTTTGAAGAAAAGAAGTATTTGCAAAAGAAAATTAGATCGCTATCCTTATCTAATTGTTAATTATTATTTCTTGGGTTGTTGAACTTTCTTTTGCATCAGCGTTCCAGTTGTCTGTATTAGGTGCTTTCTATACAATCCATTAAGTGCATGGTGGATTAACCTTGAGAGTAAAGATTAGATGTCTTCCAAGCCAATACTTCGTACTTCTCTCATTTATATACGTCAGACCTAAACAGAAGTGCCAGAACCTTCTATTGCTGAACAGTTCCTCACGATGATTTTATTAACATATTTCCTAGTTGTTAATGTACAAGTTATATCTTGTTTAGGTAAACAGATTTTAAGCATGAAAATCTGTACTTTGCTATGTCCTTTCTTCCTTAAATGGAGAAAGCAGCCACCAAATCCACAATTTGAAAAACTTCCTGCCTTTGTGGAGTAAAGAAAATTGCTCTACAGAGAGATCTAGACAGGTTGGATCGATAGGTTGAGGCCAGTTCAATGAGCTTCAAGGCCAAATGCCAAGTCCTGAAACTGAGTCACAAGTACCCAGAGCAATGTTAGAGGCTTGGGGGAGAGTGGCTGGAAATAAGCTTGGCAGGAAGAGGCTTGGGATTATTAACAGTCAGCTAAATATGTGACAGCAGTGTGCTCAGGTGGCCTAGAATGCCAGTGGCACACTGTGGCCAGAAGGAGAAGTGATTGTCCCCCTGTAACAGCACCGGTGAAGCCACCTTTTGGGATCATCAGTTTCAGCTAACATATTTCTAGCAAAACACACAGAAACACTTATCAGAGCCCGGAGTGGAACACAGACCCCAGAACCCAGGCACATGCTGCAGAAACTGACTCTTGGCTGCAACTACTTTTTTCTAATGCGTTAAACTCAAATGCATGGTGGGTCTGTACAGAGTCACGGAGCTATTTGCAGCTGAGCCATGTGCAGAGCTGCTGTTTATTGCCCTCTACAACTACCTGAAGGGAGGGTGTGCAGGGGTGGCTGTTGGCCTCTTGGTGCCTGCTGACAGCAGCAGGGGCACTGCTCTGCAGTTGAGGCAGGGGAGGGTCAGACTGGCTCTGAGGCAGAGATTCTCTGCAGCCAGAGTGGTTGGGCACTGGCAGGGCCTTCCCAGGGAGGTGGTGGAGTCCCCCTGCCTGGAGGTGTTGAAGAACCCTGTAGCCATGGTGCTTCCTGCCCTGCTCGAGTGGCAGCAGGGAGGGGGTCAGGCTGTGTCTGTCAGTCTCTCAGGGACTGAGGGGTTGTGTTGGGGTGGGGATGATTTGACTTGTTGATCTAGGAGATCCTTTCCAACCAGGATTATTCTGTTATCCTTTGATTCAAAAAATCTATGCAACAGGAAGAAAGTTAGGAAACTCTCAAGATAGAATGAGGATATTGTTCTCAAATGGAAAGACTCAGATTCTGACAAAAGACAGACCTGAACAAATACAATTTCTGTTTGAAACTACAAAGAGTAGCAGAGTGACAATAATATTTAAAAATCTGCTTGAAACGTGTGAGTACAGAAAACAGAATGTCTTCAGTGTTAATGCATCGAATATCCTATGAGAGTATAGCTTTCCTCTCTTGCAAAGACATCATCAAGTTAATTCACATCTCAGCGAGTTCATTGTAAAAATTTCATTTACTTCTTCAACATCGTCCCAACAGCTAGATTAAAAAGAAAGAAAGAGGGAATGCATCCGGGAGGTACTCTCTACTTGTATTCATTTCTGCCTGCTAGAGTTATTAATCTTAGAGCAAAAGCCTTTGAATTTGAAATGTATTCTTTTTATGTAATTAGTCTATCCTCAATCTTTTTTAAGAGTTTAGCATTCCTGGGAATTAGATTAATTATTAACCTTTGATCAGTTTCATTTTTACATCTTATTTGGCTGGCTAAGAGGAAATCTTATCTGGCTTCACTGCCGCTGAAACCACACTGACATTGTGATTTACAAATTAAAGCAGAGAAGGAGCTTCTTCACTGTGAGGGTAATGAAGCATTGGAACAGGCTGCCCAGGGGGTTGTGGAGTCTCCTTCTCTGGAGACGTTCCAGACCCGCCTGGCTGTGTTCCTGTGCCACTGGGTCTGGGGGATCCTGCTGTGGCAGGGGGATTGGACTGGATGATCTCTTGAGCTCCCTTCCGATCGCTAATGATTCTGTGATTCTATACTGTTAGCTGCTGAAAACTCTGAGGTGTGGGATCCGTGCTTTAAAATGTGCCTAGCTTCAGAGGAACCACAAAGGGAATGGCCAGGAAGGGGGGGTGACTGTATCCCATTCTATTTCTTAGATAAAATTAGGCCATTCAGATGTGAGTTAAATCTCTGGCAGAATTGGGAGCAACCTCTTGTTCATGCCTCAGGCTTGTTTCCATCCTCTTCATTCATCCTAGTGTAATCCTGCAGCTTGGTTTTTATCACCCTCTATTTGTCTGCTATTTTATTTGAGAAACTTTGTCTTGAAGCACTGCACAATTCATTACTTTCATATAACTATCTTTTCTCATTTCTCTTGGTTTACTGTTCATTCCCCTCAATGATTCCACAGAAAAACCCCTGCCATTACCACACTCTTGTTAGAACACCAATGATAGCCCAAAAATTGATGCATAGAGGCGTTAAAAAACCCCACTTCTGTTTTTTTTACTCGTGGTTTCAGTGTTTTAGACCAAGTACCATTAAGGAGAACATAGTGCTCAAACTGTTTTCATGATTCCTGTGTAACTGTGGGCTAATGGCTTTGCTGAAAGCATATAAATCTCTTACCCACCAAGTTACCCACAACGTAGGTCGCTCAAAAACTTGGCCTAGATTTGTTTGAGTTTCTCTAAGTATGAAAAACCTTTCATCCTAGGAAAGTCTCAGTGGGAGTCTGCTTCAACTTCTCAGGTGGCTGGGTTTGAGTAGGTGAGCTCAGCACTGAGTTCTCCATTGTCATGTGAAGAACATCAGTCTACATGATTTCAGATGACTTATCATAGTTAGACATCAGCTTGGGCTTAATTTTGTCCTATTGATCATCTATAAATAGCAAGAAAATTGCTGACAAAGTGGTTTTGAAAGTCTAAATGGAGGAAAGGATGGATGCTCCGACTTGGGAATTGAGCTGAGATGCAGAAAGCTCAGGTCTTACTAATCTAATCGAAGTTTTTAATTTAATTTGAATAGTTATTACTTGTGCAACTATGTTGGTTGCAATCTCTCTAGACTCATAGAATCACTAGGGATCGGAAGGGACCTCAAAGGTCATCTAATCCAATCCCCCTGCCACAGCAGGGTCACTGAAACTAAAGTGAATGATTGACAGTAATTCCTTCACTTCCTTCAGAGTCATGAAAAAATACTGGAAGTACTCCTGTCTGCAGCTGTGATAGAGTCATAGAATCATAGATTAGGGATCAGAAGGGACCTTGAAAGATCATCTATCCACTCTACCTGCCACATCACTGGTGTTTTCCTTCTCTGTCCCTCTATCCCCATAGGTCTGAGTGTCACTCTTCAGTGATACTCTCGATAGAGGCAGTGCTGTATCTGTTCATGGATGGTTCTACTATTAGCTCTTTCAGAGTTATTTCAATCACTTAAAAAACCCTAATTTAAACAAAATTCTGCAAAATTCTCTGACACTACATACATGGGGAAAAGAGGGAAGGGCAGGGGGAGGGTGATGGTAGGGAAGGATTCTAAGTAAACAGGGCCAAAAGATGGACAGAAACAGCTGGATGAAGAATCCTTGTGGATAGTGTGTCAGCATGTTCCTGAGTAAACCCTGGCCACATCAGCTGGTTCTTTGTCGAGTAACCCCTAGGGACTATTGGTTAAAATCCAATAAACTGAGTGTTTTTCCTTCAGGACGTTTGGCTGGATCAGCTCTTCATCAGACAAGCACAATTATATTATAAATGGATTTTTATTATACATTTCTTTTCCTAACACATGTGTGAATGCTTACTCAGACAAAGTGAGTAGCTGTAATCACTGTCTGCAATTAGTTTTATGTTTGTTTTATCAAAATATAGAATCCTTAGGATGGGAAGGGACCTGGAAAGACCATCCAGTCCAGTCCCCCTGCCACAGCAGGATCACCCAGATCAAGCTGCACAGAAACATATTCTGAGCCAAGGGTTTTTCTCCGTAGTGTGAAAAATGAGTATAGAAAATCTTTCCCTCCTATCCAAACAGAATACAGAACTCAGGACAGATGCAGTGGTAATAGATATTTGTTTTTCTCTACTGCTTTTATTTTCCAGCAGTTTTAATGAACAAACAATGTTTGACAATTTCAGTGGGACCCATTAATTCACGTCTTTTCCTGCTGAACCCAAACTAGAGCAATTGCCTTGGACTTCCTAGTTCTGAGTCATTCTGAAGGCAGAGTGATTAATTAGTTTTCATAATAAATTCTAAGGAATGAAATCGTTTCAGAGAAATCTTCCAGCAGCTCCTCTCATCCTTGCTGACTTCACTATCCCACAGCCTGAAATGATTCAGTAAAAAATTAACCTGATCTTAGACTACATTTGCTTATGGGGTGCAGCTTACACTTGCTGTCGCTGCTGAGTGCTTGCACAGCTTTTCAGTGAGGCTTGCACGGAGCGCAGGACTGGCAGGACATGTTTGCAGGGTCCAGCAAAATGCATTCTATTCTCCTTCTCTGGAGATGTTCCAGCCCCACCTAGCTCTGCTCCTGTGTGACTTGGTCTGGGTGATCCTGCTGTGGCAGGGGATTGGACTGGATGACCTTTCGAGGTCCCATCTGATGTCTAATGGTGTTATGATTCTGTGATACCTCTGCCCAGAAGCAAAGTAAAACTCAACTACAATTCTTTGTTTAAATAAATCTTTAAAATTCTTCTATTCTGTATTGTTTCTCCTGCTCAGAGGCCACCACAGTAGAGCAGCTCCCTGATGAGGAAGGGCTGAGGGAGCTGGGTCTCTTGAGTTTGGAGAAGAGGAGGCTGAGGGGGGACCTCATTCCTGTCTCTCAATCTGTGAGGGGTGGGTGTCAGGAGGATGGAGCCAGGCTCTTCTCAAGGGCATCTGGGGACAGGACAAGGGGCACTGGGTGCCAGCTGGAACAGAGTATAGCACTAGATTTCTAATTAAATCTGATTTTTAAGTCTATTACAATAACCAGAGTTATGTCTATTTCAGCAATGAATGGTTTTATTTTGTCAGCAAAACACAGCCTGGTCTCATTTGAAGGCTAAGGCTTCTTTTTGGGAGGGTTCTTTTCTCTTTTCCTCTCTTTTTTTTTTTCCCCCTTCTTGTGGAAATTTGGAATAACCAAGCAGTTAAAATTAATGATCTACACTTTTGTGTCATTATTATTGCATTAGCATGAAATTATGGTTCTAGTTAGTCATAATTATACTCATAATTATTCAATTTATCACTATAGGTCCTCCTGGAAATTTTATTGGAAGAGTTATTAACATTAATAAATTGTTTTTCTTCATATCCATATTATTAATTCACCTCATGTGTGATATGAACTATCAGCCATAAAATTATTACGGACTCTGTTCTCTGTGTAGCTGATTTCATGATGGAAATTCTGATAACATTTAGCTAGTTTTCTGGTGCACCTCTTCGCCTTCTTCACCAAAGAGAAATAGGGGGAGAGCGAGATACTCAGTCTCAGATGCATGCAAGGCATCATTATCACAATTACTTCTTCTTTGGGTTTCTAAAGTGTGTGATGAAAGCAAAATATTAGAGGAAAATCCTGATCTCTGATATCATCACTTCCATGATGATATCAGAGATATAGAGAATGTAGAACCATCCATGAACAGATACAGATAGATATCAGATAGACCAGCAGTTTCAGCTAACAGATATTTCTAGCCAAACACAGGGAAAGGCTTACTGGAGCCCAGAATGGAACACAGACCCCAGAACCCAGGCACATGCTGCGGAAACTGACTCTTGGCTGCAACTACTTTTTTCTAATGTGTTAAACTCAAATGTATGGTGGGTCTGTACAGAGTCATGGAGCTATTTGCAGCAGAGCCATGTGCAGAGCTGCTGTTCATTGCCCTCTACAACTACCCCAAGGGAGGGTGTGGAGGGGTGGGTGTTACAAGGAGTTGCAGCTGGGCTGGGAGGGAGCTCTGAGTAGAAAAGGAGCGACACCTAGCTAGGGGTAGGTTTAGTGGGACCAGGAGGTTGTGTGGGCTGTGGAGTTGTTGGAGCTCTGCCTGACGACAGCAGCTACCCCCAGGGGGTGTGAGCTGTAGAAGTGAACGCTGGAGCTCGTGTCTCCGGGTAAGAAATGCCATTAATTTGTTGGTTGTGGGGGTACTCACTGGGATGTGTGTGGAAGCCTGGTTAGGTTTGCGAGCTAAGGAGGCAGAGAAGGATTTCTTGCTGCGTTGGAGCTTGTTCTTGCTGTGTGGGATGATTTTCTTCCTTAGTGGCAGTGTTTTCCTGATGTGTGGTATGTTTTTGTGGTGCTTGATGGTGGCTCTTCCAGGTGTGAGGGAGTTTTCTCTGTGTGTGAGAGGGTTTTCTAAGTAAAGAGTTTGCAACTTGTTTGAAGCAGTCAAAAGCGGCTGGAAGTGGTTTGAAGCAGATTGAACTTGTTTCAACCGCTTGGAGATGGTTGGAACCAGTTAGAAGCAGTTGGAGCTGTTTTTTAACTAGTCAGGACTGGCTGGAAGCAGTTGGAACTAATGTAAGCTGGTTGGAACCGGTTTTAAGTGATGTCAACTGGTTTGAACTCATCAGCAATGTTTTCAGTTGGTTGGAACTGGTTGGAACCATAGTGGATGGGACTGGAATGGCTCCAGAACAATAAAACTCAGAGTAGACAAGACTGGCATGCCTGTGTTCCTGTGCGACTTGGTCTGGGTGATCCTGCTGTGGCAGGGGGATTGGACTGGATGATCTTTCCAGGTCCCTTCTGATCCCTAAGGATTCCATGATTCTCACACATCAAAACTGATGCGCATTTTTGGGTGATAATTTCAAACTTTAATGTATTTCTCTGGCTTTGAAGCAGGTAGCTTCATCCTCAAATTGAAAATTACTTAAAAAGAAGAATTCTCCTTGTAATGGAAAAAAAAAATGCTAACACTTTTGAACATGGCAGAGGGCAGAGGAGCAGTAATTTATTACCTAGTCGTGTGGTTCTTTTACAGCCCCTATCAATACCTTCATTACCATATGAATTGATCTTTTTAATTGTCAATTCCTAGTTTTTCCAACAAAGAGGTCACAATCTCGTAATTGACATATAATCTTTTTATTTAATAAAGCTCTTTGCTTCTGTCAAATCTTGACTTTGCAGCTAGGACGCTTGGGTTTTTGTATTTTTTTTCCTGTTCCCTCTTTCAATCTATTTTTGTTGAAAATATGAAATTACCATTTCTAATGCTTTCAAATTTAAACAGACAGTATAATGAGAGAGTTGGGGCTGTTCAGCCTGGAGGAGACTGCAGGGAGATCTTAGAGCAGCCTTCCAGTTCCTGAAGGGGGCTACAGGAAAGTTGGGAAGGGGCTGATTCCAAGGGCTTGGAGTGGTAGGAGCAGGGGGAATGGTTTCCAGCTGGAAGAGGGGAGGTTGAGACTGGAAGTCAAGAGGAAGCTCTTTAAGATGAGCGTGCTGGGACACTGGGCTGGATTGCCCAGGGAGGTTGTGACTGCCCCTCAGCTCCCTGGAAGTGTTGAAGGCCAGACTGGCTGTGGCCTTGAGCACCCTGGTCTGGTGGGGGATGTCCGTGCTCATGGCAGGGGGATTGGAACTGGATGTTTCAGGTCCCTTCTAACCTGGACCATTGTATAAATCTATGAATAGGTGTGTGATTCAATAATGCAGAATCTTATTAGGAGAAAGGAAGCAAATCCAAAACCTGAAGATTGACAAGGCATTTATGATGTGATCTCAAATAATAATGAATTGAATATTTTTGGTGGATTTTCCTGAATTCTGAAGAAATATTTTACAGAGTCTTCTAATAGTTTGATTAATACTTTCTAAGCAAAATCTCATTGTAGAGATGGAGTTACAGAACAGGTATTTCCTCCAAAGTGTTTGCATTTTGAATATCTGTGTCGTGTAGCAACAAAATTATTCAGAAATCATATTTAAGTTAAAATTACTGCAACTCAAAGTGAAAGGGTAATCATCATTAAGGCAGAAAAGACACAAGGATGACTACTTCATCTCTAGATGTTGATATCATCTCTTCTATAAAATCACAGAAGCAGTAAGACAAACAGAATGACTAGCATGACTGAAGCTGAAAGGAGAAAGCATCTCATTATTTCAAGTCTTCCCTGGAAGAGTTTCCAAACTGACTACAGAGATTTTGTGTATCTGATGTAATTCCTGTTAGCCAGCTCTGAAGCAGTTAGATCTTAACCAAAGTGTATATAGAATCATGGAATCCTTGTGGCAGGAAGGGACCTCCAGGATCATAAAATCTAGCCCTCATCCCAACATCTCCTCAATGCCTAGAGCATAACCTCAAGTGCTCTAGCTACTCAGTTTTTAAATAGTTCCCAGGGATGATGACTCCGCCACCTCCCTGGGCAGCCTGGTCCAGTGCCCAGCCACTCTCTCAGGAAAGAACTTCTTCCTAAGATCCAACCTAAACCTCCTGGTGTGGGTGATCCTGCTGTGATGGGGGATTGGACTGGATGATCTTTCATGGTCCCTTCCCATCCCTGAAGACTCTATGATTGTATTCTAAATCATCCCTGTGAAGATGAGTTACTCCCTAGAGTATTCCCTACATGAGGATAGTTGCTGGAAGATTGTGTGCCAGGGACTCTTGAGGTTTATTTAGTGCTTGTATTCACTTCACTTTACAATACCAAGTGTGTGTTAAGCCCTTGTCTGAACTGGCTGAGCCTTGCAACTTTGGGACAGCTAAAGATGAACGAATTAAAGGTGCTTCTGTCATTGATAGTGCTGACAAGGAACTGTCACTGGAATTACAGATGCATTCGGAGCTGATGCTGAGACAAAGGTATTCAAATAGCTCCTGACTAAGTGCTCATTGAGAGGCAAAGTACTGATCAGGGAATAGAGGGAGCTGTTGCTGGTCAGGTTCAGTGTCAGCTGGACAGGAGGAACTAGAAAAAAGTACTTACAGGAGCAGGTCAATAGCTAGCCCAGTACAACCAAGGAGAAAGCTGGCCCGCCTGGAAAAAGAGAAGTGGGAAATGAAAACAGGCTACTTTAGAGGAGAAGTATACTAATAGATATCGTTCTTAGAACAGAGAACTGGAGAATAAAGAGTCAGGAACTGAAGATAAATCACCTGGTATACCATCGCAGATGAGACTAAAATGGGACGGAAAGGCTTCATGGTCAGTGCAAATGCAGAACCCACAGCTCTATTGTAGAAAATAGAGACAGGGCTAGGATAACAGATGAGGTTGCAGCCTCCTTTCAGGCAGTTGTAGAGAGTGATAAAGTCTCCCCTGAGCCTCCTTTTCTCTAGACTAAACAACCCCAGTTCCCTCAGCCACTCCTTACAGGGCCTGTTTTCCAAACCACTCGTTGCCCTTCTCAGGCCCTGCTCCAGCACCTTCCAATATTATAGCAACCAAAACTGGACCCAACACTCAATGTGGGTTGCATGTGTGCAGACTACAGGGGCACCATCACCTCCTTCCTCCTGCTAGTGACACCATTCCTCATCCAGGCCAGGATGCTGTTGGCCCTCATGGCCATCTGGGCACCCTGCTGGCTCCTGTTCATCAGGCTGTCAGCCCACACCCCAGGTCCTCTCTCCAGCTATTCTTCCCAAGACTGTAGCTGCTGGGGGTTGTTGTGACCAAAGTGCATGACCCAGCACTTTGCTTTATTAAACCTCATCCTATTGACCTCAGACTATTGCTCCTGCCTGTCCAGATCCTCTGCAGTGCCTCCCTACCCTCAAGCAGATGGACACTGCTGCTTAATTTTGTGTCATCTGCAAATATCCTGAGGTACATTTGATCCCTTCATCCAGATCATTGATGTTAAAGATGCTAAACAGGCTTGGTCCCAACACTGAGCCCTAAGGGGCACTGCTTGTGACCAGTGNTAAACCTCATCCTATTGACCTCAGACTATTGCTCCTGCCTGTCCAGATCCTCTGCAGTGCCTCCCCACCCTCAACAGATGGACACTGCTGCTTAATTTTGTGTCATCTGCAAATATCCTGAGGTACATTTGATCCCTTCATCCAGATCATTGATGTTAAAGATGCTAAACAGGCTTGGTCCCAGCACTGAGCCCTGAGGGGCACTGCTTGTGACCAGTCACCAACTGGGGACCGCCATTCACCACAGCTCTCTGGGCTCAGCAGTTAGTTGGGTAAAAATTAATGGTTAATTACTATGGTAAGAAAAATATAGCATGGCACATTAATTTAAATATCAAATTCTATAAATTATTAATCCCCCTTAGGGATTAAATAATCAGTTTTATAAGGTAGTGTTGTCTTCTGACTTCGATAAAGAATCAAAACAGTGACTGGCTCCAAAATAAAAAGGAGTATATTATAATAAATAGAGAGCTGCTTTAGGGACAAGACTATCTCTTTCCAAGAAAGGTTTCTGCCTAGAATGTTCCACCTGGCTGACTGGCTTGCAAAGAAAGAACACCTACCTCCAAGGGATTTGAACAAGGCTGTAAAAAGGAGAGATGGAATTACAGACCCATGGCGCTGAGGTTTTTAATGACAAAATCCATGAGAATAGAAGCTGCCTACACTTTATGAGGGAAAGAGAACAGCAAATAAGGCAACTGCTGCTTTTATTCTCGTTTCCAGTCGCTATGTTGTATGTCTGATGTCTTAAACTGTGGCTTCAAAACCTGGTGAACAAGGCTTGTGGGCGAACTTCTCTCCAGCAGGAAGTTGTTTTCTCCTGCCCTGTCCATCAGGGCAACACAAAGCTTCCTGGGTTCTTTGCAGGGACTTTGTTGTTCTTTAAGAACATTCCTTTGGTTATTGTTCCAGGTTTCCTCCCTTCTCCTTGCTAAAAGGGATTACTAGGTGAAAGGAAAGTCCTCTGTCTCACAAAGGATCTGCTACACATCAAACCTGCCTGCAGCCTCGGGGTGTTGTCTCCACAGAGCAAGCAAAGTGCCTGAGGCTTTGCTGTTCTGCTTTACAGCAGCCTTCAGCTTCAGAGACTGTAACTGGCTGCTCTTTTATTTCCTGACTACTCCCACTCAGTTTAGCATTCTTTTCCAACTATATTTGCATGCATCTGCTGGAGAGTTGGCTATTTTATTTCTGGATTTCCTACCTATAGTTGATTTCTTCTGAATCTACCTTATACTGCTTTTCTAGTATGATTGTGGTAGAGTCTTCTCATCTTTGTTCCCAGTGCAGCGCTCCTCCCAGAAGAAAAGGGATGCTATCCTTGGAGGACAAAGATGTATTCAATGAGGCTAGGTTACAAAGACCTCTCTATAGTGTTTGCTAACTCTTCTAGGTGGGCAAAGGCTAGGGTTTCTCAAGCTGTCTACTGGCATCACTCTATGGGGGAACAGTACTGTCTACACCATTTCCTAGGACTAATGTGTGCTTCTAGAAGTACATATGCTGGCTAAGCAAAATACACAAGAAGCACTTAGAATCGTAGAATCCTTAGGGATCAGAAGGGACCTGGAAAGAGCATCCAGTCCAACCCCCTGCCACAGCAGGATCACCCAGACCCAGTGGCACAGGAACACAGCCAGGCGGGGCTGGAACGTCTGCAGAGAAGGAGACTCCACAACCCCCCTGGGCAGCCTGTGCCAGTGCTCTGGGACCCTCCCTGGGAAGAAGGTCCTGCTGAGATTGAGAGGGAACCTCCTCTGTTTCAGCTGGTACCCCGAGCCCCTTGTCCTAGCACTGAGTGATCTTGAGCAGAGCCTGGCTCCATCCTCCTGACATCCACTCCTCACATATTTACGGACATGAATCAAGTCACCCCTCAGCCCCCTCCAAGCCCAAGAGCCCCAGCTCCCTCAGCCTTCATCATCTCCGTTGCTCTACACTGAACACCCTCCAGCAGCTCTGTGTCCTTCTTGAACTGAGGGGCCCAGAACTGAATGCAATACTCCAGATGTGGTCTCACCAGTGCAGAATAGAGGGGGGGAAGAACCTCTCTTTATCGGCTAACCTCCCCCTTTCTGATGCATGCCAGGATGCTGTTGGCACTTCACTTGCTGCATCCAGCAGCAGCTTTCATGCATATGTAAAAGTTTTGGAGGAAGAGGATGTGAGATGTTGAAGGAAGTCTCTCTTTTCTAGTTAGAAAAAACCCAACCAGTGAAGTTATCAATAGAGCCTGTGCTCCTAGATTCCTCCTGTATTCTTCCTCAGTTGTTATGGTCAAATTACAACTTCCCTGTGCAGATGAGATAGACTAAAGCTGCCTTAGGAACTGCTGTTCCTAAACCAAACACATGACCTAGAGTTCCATATGGAGTAGTATCTTTTCCATGGATTATACTTACTGTCTTTTTCTGGCTCTTACAAACCCCCACCCCCTCAGAGCTGCTAAATAATTATTAGAAATACTATTGTTGCTGTGAACTGTAGCTTAGAAAGGTGAAGTCTGTTGCTGTACTCAGTCCCTTCCTGATAACTGTTCTTAAAATGAAGTGTCCTTTGAGATGGATGAGCTTCCTTTCCTGCTTACAGTAGCAGCTGTTGCTTGGTAGTCTGGCTTCTTTTTATATCTCCTTGGGATTTATGGCCATCCCAGCTCTTGGTGACAGTGCAGCTCAGGCTTCCAAGGTTGATCCTGGAGCTGCTTTGCATTTTTATTCTGCTTTGTGAAAGTAAAAGCAAGGAGTAACTAGCGTGAGGTAGAGGAGGTTAAACAACAATTAAGAAGTCACTACAATAGCAGCAAATAAATGTAGTGAAGGCATATCTGAAAATGTAAATGGAACTCTTTCTTCTTATTGAAAGTTCAATGAATCTGCCTATCTTCCTCTGTTTCTTTAGATCTTGCTTAAAATAATCATCAAATTTTGCAACACTGAGCACTCTGCCTAGTTGTCAGAGTTAACTAGATAACACAGCACAAGGGGCACTGGGTGCCAGCAGGAACAGAGGAGGTTCCCTCTCAATCTCAGCAGGACCTTCTTCCCAGGGAGGGTCCCAGAGCACTGGACCAGGCTGCCCAGGGGGGGCTGTGGAGTCTCTGTCTCTGGAGACGTTCCAGCCCCACCTGGCTGTGTTTCTGTGCCACTTGGTCTAGGTGATCCTGCTGTGGCAGGGGGGTTGGACTGGATGGTCTTTTGAAGCCCCTTCTAATCCATAATGTTTCTATGATTCTATACTTCATATATAGCAAAGAACAAAATGATGTGAGGTTTCTGATCAGTGTGAGCTACAGAGCTTCCTAGAGCCAAAGAATAAAGTCTGACTTGCTACTTTCATCCTCTTAAACCTCTCCCACACTTCCATGTGGTTTGGAACATCTGATTCCTTACAAGTTATACACACATAGAGATCACAAGGCCAGATTGGCTGGGGCTTTGAGCACCCTGCTCTAGTGGGGGGGGTGTCCCTGCTTGTGGCAGGGGAGTTGGAACGACTTGATCTTTAAGGTCCCTTCCAACCTCAACCACTCTATCAGTCTTCAAACATGCAGATCAGTTTCTCAGCTACTAGAAAAAGCAGATTAGTATTGAAGTATTTGGGATATTTTCCTTTAAATGCTCTAAGATTTTTTAACATGTGATATCTGAAGCATTTCTTTAACAACTGTAATACCTAATCATTACAAAAATCACTGGTGTGTCTGTACCTTTAGGGGCTTTGACAGATCTGTGTTATTTCCTCGAGCCCTGATTTTCTGTCGATGCCAAACCCAAACCTGGTTTATAGGAAGAGATGAAGGGCATTCTCTGGGGACAAATGCTCCTACTAGTAATTCAGTATACTGCTATTATAGGCACTAGTAGGGTAGTAAGTGCAGGATGTTTCTATAAAAAGCAAGCATGTAAAAAATTTAATATAGCTAGAGCTATCGAGAGCTGGCCCATTAAGCCTGAAGAGTCACGGTCACTAGAGCCTTGCAAGCAACATTCACAGATTCACAGAATGGTTCAGGTTGGAAGGGACATGAAAGATCTTCTAGTTCCACCCTTCCCTGCCATGAGCAGGGACACCCCTCACTAGACCAAGATGCTCAAGGCCACAGCCAGTCTGGCCCAGAACACTCTCGGGGAGCTGGGGGGCAGCCACAACCTCCCTGGGCAACCTGGTCCTCCTGACTTCCAGTGTAAACCTCCCCTCTTCCAGCTGGATACCATTCCCCTTGTTCCTGCCACTCCAAGCCCTTGGAAACAGCCCCTCTCCAGCTTTCCTGTAGCCCCCTTGAAGGACTGGAAGGCTGCTCTAAGATCTCCCTGGAGTGTCCTCCAGGATGAACAGCCCCAGCTCTCTCAGCCTGTCCCCATAGGAGAGTTGCTCCAGCCCTTGAGTCATCCTTTTGCCCACGATTCCTGGTACAATCCAGGATGCCTTGGTGTTTTGGTCACCTGGATGATGCAGTGCTGACCAATATTCGGAGGCTATGGACCAACAACCCCAGGTTGTCTTTCACCAGGCAGCTTTCCACCACTCTACATGAGCTTGTTGTGCAGGACCTGCCCTCTACTTATTTGACCCTCACACAGCTGTCGCGGGCCATCACTTTTACTTGCTTGTTTTCCTGCTTAGCCAACCAACAGCTCCACATAGAAATTCAAGTAGGAGAAAACCCAAATATTAAAACCAAAGCTCTGGATTACACACATCTATTTTAAAATGTATGAGTAGAGACTGTTTTATTCCACAGAGTTCATCTCCACTTCCATTATCATCTTTGTCACAAGACAAATTAATTTGATGCAATTTTCTGTTCTCATTACGTTCCTTGCTGTGGATGTAGTCCTTTTCCAGGCGTTCAGATACTTTCAGAACTATTCTGATTCTCATACGGAGTAACTCTAGAACATCCTAAGGCCATTACAGCTGCATCTGGATCACCATGCAGCTGATCAGAGAGCTGTAAGTGTCTACAGAATAGAGGTGTTTTCTTTTACTTTCTGTCTTTAGCACTGCGTCAGTTTTGATGCTGAATATTACCCCCTGATGACCACATGCTCTTTCATAGATGGATGGAATGGTTCGGGTTGGAAGGGACCTGGACAATACAAGCTTCATTTGCTGCAGCATTGTCACCATTTGTATGATTGTTGGCTGTGCATCTCTGGCAAGTGTCTGGCTCCACCTTCTCTGTCATTCACTTCTAGGCAGTACACTACTGCTTCTCCAAGCTAACCATACCCAGTCCTCTTTGTTTCTCCTTCTAACTTCCTGGTCATTCACCCCCAGTCTAGTGTTGTATGAGCTCACTGTGGCCAATGTGTAGGATCCTGCAGTTCATGGTGCTGGATCGCATAGCAATAGCCTTGGACCAGGACAGGCTGGGTCAATGGACCCTCTGCAGTGCCTTCCTACCTTCCACCAGATCACCAGTCCCCCTCAACTTAGTGTCATCCACAAATCTACTCGGAGTAGACTCAACCCCCTCACTCAGGAGATGAATGAAGATGTTTTACTAATCCTGAAGACCTATTTTGCTTTTTCCCCTCTGAGCTGCTAATAAAAACACTGTCTTGGGGAAAATGGTTTCTGCTAGAAGGAAGAGATGACCTAGGGAAATGTTCCCAGGCCAGTGCCAACATCACAAAGTTCCACAGGGCCAGGGTCCTGAAGAAGATTTCTGAGATGTCTTCCAACCCAAACCATTGTATGATTTTATGAAGATAGGCAGACACGTGTCATAGATCATAGACTACGACTAGAAGAGAGTCTATACTTGGGTTTCACTATTCTCATTGATCCTATGCATCTTGCTTCTGTCGGTGCTGACGCAAACCCCCTGACTCCTTTCTTTCTGTATAGCCTTTTGTCAGCATCTGTACTGACTTCCTACTAATTAAACCTAATTTAGGGTCAAATCACCTTGACTGGATGTTCAGACTGATGGGTACACTTCCGAACCCGCGTTTGCTACCAGCTTCAAACCTCCTGCCTCTGTACGTGCTGAGTATTCTCTTGCTCTTTCCACGTGTGCCTTGTTACCGTTTCACTCTTCAGTTAGAAGTTCAGCGCTGAGATTATGGACTCTAGATTATGCTTTCTGACGTGCGTTGCACTGCAATCGCACTAGAGCTCTGCTAGATTTATAAATTTAGACTCGGCTGTGCCATAGTCAATCTTTCGGAACCTGTGGGACTTTATACATCAGTGAGCTAGAATATCAGATTCGAGCTATAAAAATAGGAAACCCATCATAAGCCCTTAAAAGAATGACTTTAATAGTTTGCATGTATTGACTTCTCAAGTTGTTAAGGATTTAAGCGACATTTCCATAGGGGATAATTTTAATGAGAAGCCAGAAACACTTGAACGAGGTTCAGAGAGCAGTTTCTTCGCACGCTTAAGTTAGTTCCCTCGCTCTGATTATTTATGGAAGATGGACGGGGGTTTTTTTTCCTTAAAATATTCATGGCTAATAGAAAGTGCATGCAATTCTCAGTTGCTTGAGTGGAAATTCCTTTTGATCCTTTCCTCCTCTGTACAGTCAGTGCTGGCAAATTCAAATAGCCAAGTGAAAAGGGATGTCTGAAAACACTGTGTGATCCATAAGAACAGCAGTGTTGTGAGCTGTTTTATAAAGGACAGATGTGGAACTGTTGGAACGTGTCCACAGGGGGGCCACGAGGATGAGGGGAGGGCTGCAGCACCTCTGCTATGGGGACAGGCTGAGAGAGTTGGGGCTGTTCAGCCTGGACAAGAGGAGGCTCTGGGGAGATCTTACAGCAGCCTTCCAGTAACTGAAGCTACAGGAGAGCTGGGGTGGAGCTGTTTCTAAGGGCTTGGAGTGGTAGGAGCAGTGGGAATGGTTTCCAGCTGGAAGAGGGGAGGTTGAGACTGGAAGTCAGGAGGAAGTTCTTCACCAGGAGGGTGCTGAGACCCTGGACCAGGTTGCTCAGAGAGGTGGTGGCTGCCCCTCTGTGCCCTGGCAGTGTTCAAGGCCAGACTGGCTAGTCTAGACCAGCACCCTGGTCTAGTGTGGGGTGTCGCTGCTCATGGCAGGAGGGGTGGAGCTAGATGATATTTCATGCCCCTTCCAACCTGAACCATTCTATCAATCTATGATGCTAGCAGGTATTTACAGTAGAAACAGTGAACAGAAGGAAATTTAATTGGAATTGAATTACCAACAGCAGCATGGCGTTGGGATGCATGGAAATAACAAACCCGTTTAAAAAATTGGGAAGAAAAATGTAAAAATGTAGAAATGTGTCCAAAAATTAATCAATTAAATCTTTTTGTCACTGTTTTGTTCTTGGGTAGACGGGGCCCTCTTATCATGCTATTTCTGATATTTATTTATCACTGTGTCATTTTTTCATCTCAGCTACCTAACATTTTTTCCACACAAAGAGAAGTTTTCAGGAAATACTAAAAGCCCCAGTGACAGAAGGAGAGAAATAAAGTGTGACATCTTCTAGGGAAGCACTGCCTTTCATGACTTGGACCCTAACATCTTCCTGTGCAGTCATGTAGCAGGGAGGGTTGTGGAGTCTCCTTCTCTGGAGATGTTCCAGCCCCGCCTGGCTGTGTTCCTGTGCCACTGGGTCTGGGTGACCCTGCTGTGGCAGGGGGATTGGACTGGATGATCTTTTGAGGTCCCTTCCCATCCCTTATGATTCTGTGAGAGGGTCAGCAAAGTTACTGCTATTTTAGCACTTGCTGTGATGCAGCAAGGAGAGAAGGCAGTCATTTGCAACACAGTGCCTCAGCAGGGAGCATCCCAGTGATCTGGGATGTTGACTCACGGTTCAGTTTGAGGCGTGTCAGAGATCCCTCTTACACTGCAGCTTTACTGGGATGTCCCTACTTGTCTGCAGTTATCTTTGTTCAGTAACATGTGCTTCTTGCTGTTCTCACGGAGCTAATAAATAAGGGATGATCCAATGGAATCTGGGGCTGCTGCTGGTTTTGCAAATTTAATTTGATTCGTGCAAAATCACTGAATGTAAACGAAGTTGGGGAGAGAGTGGATTCAGCCCAATATTGCTGCTAGCAGTACCATTTATTTTTTATGTAACATTTAAATAATAACCAGAAGTTTCTCATGAAAGAATAGAGCTCGGATTTATAATTTTTTGAATTACTCTTATGGAAGTCCCAAGTCAACACAAAATGCAGTTATTTTTTGTAGTGCTTCATTGGAAATACGCGATCAGTCCTTGAAGCTGGATCTCTTGAGATGGGAGAAGAGGAGGCTGAGGGGGGACCTCATTCCTGTCTCTCAATCTGTGAGGGGTGGGTGTCAGGAGGATGGAGCCAGGCTCTGCTCAAGGGCATCTGGGGACAGGACAAGGGGCACTGGGTGCCAGCTGGAACAGAGGAGGTTCCCTCTCAATCTCAGCAGGACCTTCTTCCCAGGGAAGGTCCCGGAGCACTGGACCAGGCTGCCCAGGGGGTTGTGGAGTCTCCTTCTCTGCAGACATTCCAGCCCTGCCTGGCTGTGTTCCTGTGCCACTGGGTCTGGGTGATCCTGCTGTGGCAGGGGGATTGGACTGGGTGATCTTTCCAGGTCCCTTCTGATCCCTAATTATTCTATGATCTGTGTCAACTAATCACAACGTGCCTCACGTAGCAAACGAGCAAAAGCTGATCTATGCTTAAATAGAAGAGTGAACTGTGCATGTGTGACAGGAAGTCATGAAGTAGTAAAAGAGAACAAAGGAGAGCTCAGAATTCAGTGCCTAGTACTTCAGTAGCTCAGAGGGTTCAGTAGTTCTGTGGTAGTCCTGTGTGTTCAGTATCATGAGTAGGAAATAGTAGCTGAGAGAAGCATGAAGAACAAGCTTTCATTCATCATGTTGTCTGCCTCTCACTGACTCTTCGCAAGAAGACGGGAACATGGCTGAGATCCTGATGTAAATGAAAGTTTGTACGAGTAATCAGACATTTAGACTCTGCTAATGCTTACATTTTTTTCCTAGGGCTGGCTTTATGAATATTAATAGTAGTTGTTGGGTTCCATAATGAAAGCACATACGTTTAAAACTCACTAATGCCCACGTTATGTTCCACACGCCAACTGATTACTTGTAATAAATGAAATTAATTCATTAGGAAGGCTTAGAAATCGCCCTTCTCTTTGCCCATTGCACTTTTCCTTCAGTGTTTGCTTTCATTCTGGCCATTTAAATACCTTCCTAGGTTCAAAATTAAAAACCATGCATGTTTTAATAGTTTACTCAGGTGAGCAATGGATGAGTCTGAAGATCACGGGTAAATGATTGCTGCTCAATTCTTTCTTGAAGCAAATGTGACAGTTTTTGTTGTCCAGCGTGGAGACTGGCTGCTTGTCATGGTCCAGTTAGTGAGGCAAGTATGAAAGCAGCTGATTATCATCCCCTGAGACTTCAGTTTGGCTTGAAATGGAGCACTCCTAACGATTCAGGAGTTTACTAGTTCTGATCTTTCTTCCTAGATGAATATTAATTTCTATACTAACTCATTTTAGCTTTAAAAATATTCCTCTGCTCCTACTTTTAGAGCTCCTGGAGAAATTTCTGTTCTTGGTTAAGTTAATGGCAGTTTTATCATAATCATCAGTGGGAATAGAGCCAGTTCCTATTACGTGATAATTATTTTAAGCCAATTCTTAATATGTAGCAGGCAGTGCTCTGCTGCTGTATTATCACTTCATTAATTTGCTGTAATGTACACTGATAAAACCGTGCTCAATCCACTCATTATGTGTCAGTTTCCAATAGGTTTCTATCTCATTATCAGAGTTCTTCTCCATAATACATGTAAAATCTTACGTGCACCTCATAGACTACCGAATTTTAAAAGGAGTTTTGAAGTTGTTAGTCTGATTGCAGAGACAACTTCAGTATGGGGTGAGTTCTTAGCTCCCCGTGTACTTGTGTTTTAGCTATGAATTCCAAACTGAGGCAGTGTGGACTGGATGTGGAGGTGAATGGGGAAATGGCTGCAGGATAGAAGCCAGAGAGTAGTGGTTGGTGGTAGTAGAGAGGTGGATTGTGAAGGGGATGCAGGATAGAAGCCAGAGAGTGGTGGTCAATGGGATAGAGTCTAGTTGGAGGCCTGGGTCTAGTGGGGTCCCTCAAGGATCAGTAATGGGACCAGTCCTCATCAATCTAGGCATTAATAGCTTGGATGAGGGATTAGGGGGCACTGTCAGCAAGTTTGCTGATGATACAGAGCTGGGTGGTGTGGTTGATTCCCCANCCATCTACACTGCACTGGTGAGACTGCATCTGGAGTACTGACTCCAGTTCTGGGTCCCTCAGTTCCAGGACACAGAGCTGCTCGAGAGTGACCAGTGTAGAGCAACAAAGAGAATGAAGGAAGTAGAGCATCTCCCTTGTGGGGATGATTTATGAGGTCATCTGGTGATAGGACAAGGGTGCCAGCTGAAATGGAGGAGGTTCCATATCAGTATCAGAAGGAACTTCTTCCCAGAGTGGGTGACAGAGCCCTGGCACAGGCTGCTCAGGGGGGTTGTGGAGTCTCCTTCTCTGCAGACGTTCCAGCCCCGCCTGGCTGTGTTCCTGTGTGACTTGGTGATCCTGCTGTGGCAGGGGGATTGGACTGGATGATCTTCCAATTCCTTATGATTCTATGACTTCAAAATAAAGTCTACTTTGTGACCTTCATATGATAAATTTTGTAGGAGAATCGTCATTACATTTTAGTGATAAAACAACAGCAATCTCTTTCTGAGCAAATGTCCTATGAAAGCTTCAGTATTTCCCTGACACTTCTTTTCCTGTTTTGAGCTACCTTTTCCACCTTAGATACTGTCTTGCAGTACTCTAGGATGCTATACAAGCAGAAAAATTAGCCATTATCCCTGCCCCCGGAGAGTTTCATTACACACAGCTACAATGATGTGAACGAAGGCAAAACAAAAGAAAGGACCATCAAGGGATACGGGGAGAGGAAGAAGGAAATCGACTATCAAATCCTCAGTTTTAATGGTGCTTTTCATAGTTCTCTATTTAGTTAGAATTTGAGCTTTCACAGAGGAGTAATACAATCAAAAACAGATGGGAGCTGTGAGCGGAGGATGAGGCTGTGAATGTGAAGGTGGAAGGAAGAACATGGACTCAACAAGTGGGGATAGCTGAGGGAAGAATATGGGAAAGGGAATTTGTGCCTTTAAGAGGTTTGCAAGAAAACTGGCTGCAGTCAGTGGTGAAGGAAGAGCGTGGGATGTACGAAGACAATACATAAGGATGGGAAAATCCACAGCTTTGAGATAGCCAGAAAATCCATTGAACAGAGAGGAGCTGCTGGAGGGTGTCCAGCATAGAGCAACAAAGATGATGGAGAGCAGCTCCCTGATGAGGAAAGGCTGAGGGAGCTGGGGTTCTTGAGCTGGGAGAAGAGGAGGCTGAGGGGGGACCTCATTCCTGTCCTCTGGTGAGAGGACAAGGGGCACTGGGTACCAGCTGGAACAGAGGAGGTTCCCTCTCAATCTCAGCAGGACCTTCTTCCCAGGGAGGGTCCCGGAGCACTGGATCAGGCTGCCCAGGGGGGTTGTGGAGTCTCCTTCTCTGCAGACGTTCCAGCCCCCCTGGCTGTGTTCCTGTGTGATTTGGTCTGGGTGATCCTGCTGTGGCAGGGGGGTTGGACTGGAGGATCTTTCGAGGTCCCTTCTGTTCCCTGAAAATATAGGATGGCACCACAGGAACATGAAATAGATGTAGCCATTCTGTAGCCGTTGTTCTAATTTCCAATTCAAATGCCTCCAAATACCTGACTCCGTTTCCCATGAAGGGCAGTCGTTGAGTGGTTTATGCATCTTTGGTTGGCTGATGGAAAAAAGCTGTGACTGCAGGCACATCTACCTGTTACAGACATGTTGAGACGGGATTCTCTGGTACATTCCAAACTGAAAAGCATGGCCTTTCAACTCCCTTTTTTATCCATTATTAACTGAACACTGGGTTTCTGAGTTGCTCCTACTAAGAAAGTTGGGAACAAGAAAGTACAAAGAATGACAATAGTGTCTGCTATCATCCTTGAAAGAGAGTATCACCTTGAAAGAACTATTCCCTACTATAAATCCTTTTTCTTCTCTACAATCAGAACCCTAGCAGTTCGTTAAACTCATGAATTATAGAATCATAGAATGGCCTGCAGTGAGCAGGGCCATCTGCAACCAGATCAGGTTGCCTGGAGACTTGTCAAGCCTCACCTTGAATGTCTCCAGGGATAGGGCCTCAACTACCTTCCTGGGCAATCTCTTCCTGTGTTCAACCACTCTGTAGCTAAAGAATTTCTTCCTAACATCCAATCTAAATCTGCCCTTCTCTAATTTCAAACCATTTCCCCATCATCTTACCACTGCAGGTCTTCCTAAACAGTCCCTCTCCAGCCTTCTTGGCCCCTTCAGCTGCTGGGAAGGTTGCTATCAGGTCCTCCTGGAGAATTCTCTCCTCCAGCCTGTAAAACCCCAGCTGTCTCAGCCTGTGTTTGTCAGAGATAACCAGAAATACAGTTCATCAGGCAATATGTTTGCATAGGCCACGAGAGCTCTACTCATTCTGTTGAGTTTGCATACAGAAAGGGAAAATCTAAATGCCCAATTTGTGTTTGGAAAGGGATTGGATGGGATGATCTTCCTAGGTCCCTTCTGATCCCTAATGGTTCTATGATTCTAAGATGTAGGGAAGTCTACTGACTCTATCCCCACCCTTGTTGGTCTCTTGAAATCTTCCTGTAGTGGAGCTGCAGGGAGTATTCTCACCTGCCATTGCTGCCTTTGTAACTGATACTCGTAATAAGCATGCACTCTGTAAACTAAATTTCTGAACAGCTATAGAACGTTTCTTAGAGCTCTGACCCCCGGGGAGGAATTTGGTTTTCAACTGCTCTGGCGAACAATAGTTATCAAATCAGCCAAAAGCACAAGACAGGAAAACAATAGAACACAAATAAGTGCTGAATATTTGTGTTAACGTTTATTATGGCTCGCAATAAGAAGAGGCTCTCTTTATCCAGGTGAACGAAAGAGCAACCAAAAATCCCACTTTATGAGAGTAAATGCCTTTGAACAATGTTATTTTAAAAGATTAGCAGATCACTCTGTACATCACTAACTGCTGACACTCGCAGTGTTAGGCTCTTCCTGCTTTGTGTCTAAGTACGAGGAGGCTGTAATTCCAGTATCCAGGTGATGCCCTAACACAGTTTATCACCTGGTAGTAGATTTTAATGCCAAAATCAACACAAATGTGATTATGATAGTCTTGGCTTAAGCTTTAATTTGAATACCTTGCAAAGAATTCTTCATTGAATCTATAGTTGCCCAGTAAAAAGCCTTGCAACTACAGTTAGAATGAGTTTCCCAGCCACGTGTTCTCTGGGAGCGAACGATAAACATTCATCACAAGATTGACACAGAATCACTAGGGCTTTAGATCTAGAGAATCCCGTCTCAACGTGTCTGTGACAGGTGGATGTGACTGCAGTCGTGGCTCTTTCATCGAGCCAACCAAAGGTGCAGGAACCAATCAATGGCTGCCCTTCGTGGGAAATGAATGGGTGATGTTTAACTACAGCGGAGCCTGGCACGTCAGAGGAATGACTTGGGTTGCATGTACTTTCTTGGGTCAGCGTTTCTAAACCAAATCTATTGAATAAGATGAAATATTGGCAATATGAAATAGAGAGCTCTCTGTTGAAACAATTCCAGAAGGTTGCTATCTTGGAAACCTATGAAACTGTGAGCCTGGAATGGGTTGCCCAGGGAGGTGGTTGGAGCTCCATCCCTGGTGGTGTTTAAGGTAGGGCTGGATGAGGCTGTGGAGAGCCTGATCTAGGATAGGGTGTCCTTGCCCATGGCAGGGGGGTTGGAACTGGATGATCCTGTGGTCTTTTCCAATCCTGACTGATTCTATAACTTCTTCCCAGGGAGGGTGATGGGGGGTTTGTGGAGCCTTTTTCTCTGGAGATGTTTGAAATCTACCTGGACTTGGTCTGGGTGATCCTGCTGTGGCAGAGGGATTCGAGATCCCTTCCAATTCCTGATGATTCTATGATTCCCAGACTGACCTACCTGGCTGACCAAGCAGATGTTGAAGTCACACATTAGGAGGCATTGGATTTGGAAATTAGAACAATGGTTGAAGAACAGTTGTGCTTGTTGTCATGTACCTGTGATGCCATCCTGTGTTATCATAGAATCATTAGGGTTGAGAAGGTACCTGGAAAGATCTAGTCCAATACCCCCACCACAGCAGGATCACCCAGACCAAGTCACACAGGAACCACAGCCAGGTGGGTGTTGAACATCTCCAGAGAAGGAGACTCTGCAACCCCCCTGGGCAGCCTGGACATGAATCAATTCACTCTGGATCCGTGAATAAGTACTTGAGATTTCAATCTAAACCACAAAAACTACTCAGGAAAGCTTCCTTACCCACTTACGAAGGGCAGGACAGCGCCTGTTCTTTGCAGAAATCATTTGCTCAAAGGCAATTAATCAGTCAGGTGCTTTTTCACGATGTAGAAAGAGCTCTGATACTGGGGGAAACCCTTTCGGCTATGCAGACAAAGCTATGAGTGAGGGAGGAGATTTGTTGGAGCATTTAGATTGGCTTTTCTCAGTCAAATCATGTTATCAGTGGTTGGAAATTTATGTAGCTTTAAATATCCCTTGCAGCAGCTAGTAATTTCTTCATGCTGAGAGTGCTGAGACCCTGGACCAGGTTGCCCAGGGAGGTTGTGGCTGCCCCCCAGCTCCCTGGAAGTATTCAAGGCCAGACTGGCTGGGGCCTTGAGCACCCTCGTCTGGTGGGGGGTGTCCCCATGCATGGGGTTGGCACTTGGTGATCTTTCAGATCCCTTCCAACCTGAACCATTCTAGGAATCTATGAATCCAAATATTGGGAGTTCACTTGTAATTTGGGAAGGATTTGTCTGCTAACATCATATACCTGAAATTATCATCATAAACAGGTTTTAAAGAAGCCAGAAACCACAGGTCTTCCTTCTTCTCGAGTGCTTTTGTCACGGAGGACCAGCCGTCGCGTTCCCTCTGAACGCCATTAAATTACCTGCACGCAGCTTTGGGAATGACCTAGGGAGTTCTCTTCATTTGCACTCCCAAGTTACGTAGAGATTTAATTACTTTGCTCCCCTTAATATAATTTTTATTGCATTCTTAAGGATCAAAGAGCGTTCTCTATTGACTAATACAACACCTGATTCTCTTGCGCTCGGAAACTTAATGTAGCCTTGTGACTAGTGGAACTGACGGCGTTATGAGAGGCTGGGTGTTCAGTTCCTGGGGAGCCTTTGCTTTCATTAGAGTTTCTTTTATTAGCATCTACTTTCTGGGGTTGACTCCACGAGCATCGAGTCTCGAGTTATTTTTCTCATCTTTGTAATTGATGGATCCAGAAGGCTGGGAGCCCGAAAACAATAAGGATAACAAAAGGGGTAAATAATTAGAATAATAAAGCTCTGGACAAACTTTTCCGGTTTTATATAAAAAATGTAGTAAAAGTATTTTGAAAGAGAAGTTTTGAGACCACATCTGGAGTATTGTGTCCAGTTCTGGGCCCCTCTGGTCAAGGACACAGAGCTGTTGGAGGATGTCCAGTGTAGAGCAACAAAGATGATGAAGGGAGGAGAGCAGCACCCTGATGAGGAAAGGCTGAGGGAGCTGGGGCTCTTGACCTGGGAGGAGGCTGAAGAGAGACCTCATTCCTGTCTCTCAATCTGTGAGGGGTGGGTGTCAGGAGGATGGAGCCAGGCTCTTCTGAGTGTCATCTGGGCATAGGACAAGGGACACTGGGTGCCAGCTGCAACAGAGGAGGTTCCTTCTCAATCTCAGCAAGACCTCCTTCTCAGGGAGGGTACCAGAGCACTGGACCAGGCTGCTCAGGGTGGGGTTTGTGGTCTCCTTCACTTGGGAAGTTCCAGACCCCCCTGGCTGTGTTCCTGTGCCACTGGTTCTGGGTGATCCTGCTGTGGCAGGGGGGTTGGACTGGATGATCTTTCGAGGTCCCTTCCAATCTCTAATGATTCTCCAATTCTATCACTCTATGACTTGAAATCAGGCTGCAACAGCTGACTCTGCTTTCAGAACTGTTAAACACATCAGATACTGAGCTGTGCTTGTTGCCTCCCAGTACAGTTTCATAGCCAACTCAATGAGACGCTTTTACAGGGTAGCTTTTACTTCTTACCAGTGTTGTTTGCCAGCTGGATTTTTCGATTAAAGTTACATCCATTTTGGTGTTCACCCTTATTACAGTATCATAACTTCATGAAAGATTTAAGATGCCTGGGTATAAATAATTAAATAATAAGGCAGCAGAAGTACCTAATTTTTTTTATTAATAAATAATACTTGGTTGCTAGAAAAGATGCTTAGCTGGTGTGAGATCTTAACTCATTTCCTTCTACAGCTTTAGACTGATCAAGCACCTTCCTCCCAGAAATGGGAGTAAAGTAGCTGTGGGGTAGCAATAGGAGATTCCCTCTTTCACTCCAAAATTGGATGAGTGTGCTGACAACAGGGTCGGAAATGTCAGCCTCGCTTTCCCTACTACTAAAAAATTCTAATGTAGGAAGAAGGAGAGATGGTTTCTAGTTGTTCTCTATTCATTTTGGTCTTAACAATTCTGGGCCACTCAGTTCCAGAAGGAGAGAGAGCTGCTGGAGGGTGTCCAGTGTAGAGCAATGAAGATGATGAAATGAGTAGAGCACCTCACTTGTGAGGAAAGGCAGAGGGAGCTGGGTCTCTTGCGCTCGGGGAAGAGGATGCTGAGGGGGACCTCATTCCTGTCTCTCAATCTGTGAGGGGTGGGTGTCAGGAGGATGGAGCCAGGCTCTGCTCAAGGGCATCTGGTGACAGGACAAGGGACAGTGGGTGCCAGCTGGAACAGAGGAGGCTCCCTATCAATGTCAGCAGGACCTTCTTCTCAAGGAGGGTTCCAGACCACTGGATCAGGGTGGGGTTGTGTAGTCTCTTTCTTTGGGGAAGTTCCAGCCCCACCTGGCTGTGTTCCTGTGCCACTTGGTCTGGGGGATCCTGCTGTGGCAGGGGGTTTGGACTGGATGATCTTTCCAGGTCCCTTCCTATCCCTAATGATGCTGTGTAAGAGGAATAAACCTTCTTTAGAGCTCTGTTTGAATACATAAAGTGCCCCACAAGTACATGAAGCATCCTTAACTCCCATAGATTTGATGTAAAATTAATTGACACTGGAATGTTCAGTTGAGAAATCTGGATTTTCCCCCAAAATAACTGAAGTAGAGAACTTTGTATACAAAGCACTTGCCATGTGCACACGCTTTCTATCTAACAGTACTGCAGCTGCTGCAGGGAAGCCTTTATTACTAATTCAAAAGCCCTTATGGATTTTACATTGTAATAGTCAGCGAACATTTTCATGTTCAGGAATGTTCCTATCCTTACAAACTACATCCTCATCTATCAGATTGTCTTACGTAGCTGTCTTGTAATCTCTCCTTTTACACTCTTCTCCCCTTTTTCTAGCTGATACATCAGCTTCTCTGCTCGTGTTTGATTTCATTTCAAGCTCTTCTTTTGTGTTTGTATAATGTTTCCGTTGCTGCTGGCGATGCTCTTTTATTTCACCACAGTCTTTTTTATTATTTAACCACTCCAGAACACAGGGTTTGTTCCGAAGAGCTGGTTCCTTTTTTTACTTGCCTGCTCAGATAAAGATTCACTGCTTTCACTGAAACGTGTTGGCATATAAACACAGTATTCACACTGCTTTCTTGGTTGTAGTGTGAGTCAGGGATGGATAACAGAAACACTGTGAAACAAACAGGGGCCACAGAATAGTCACAGAGTCAGAGGTAGATTCAACACAGGAAGGAGACTGAGCTGTTGGAACGTGTNAAGTGTTGAAAGCCAGACTGGCTGGGACCTTGAGCACCCTGGTCTAGTTGGGAGCATCAGTTAAACACCTGACTGGCATTGTTTGTATCTCCTCCTAACCACATTGAATTGTACAAAGCTATACTAACAAGTATATATTAATATATGTATGTATATGTAGTTAGCTATACTAAAAGTGTATATTCATATATGTATATACGTAGATATTGTTTAGATATTCAAATATTGATATGTTTTTCTATTTATCAATATGTTCATGTTTTCATATATCAATATATGAATTTATTTAGGCATTGATGTAATTTTTTATGATTTATATATTAACTACATGAATACAAAATTATATAAATATATGAATTTATTTATGTATTTATATGTTTTTATATATTTTATGAAGCAACATTAAGAACAGAGGAGTTTAGCCTATGGTGCTCCATCGGGGCAAAGCTGGCCCAGTTCCTTACTTGCTTTTTTTCTACTGCATGGCCTGATACTCTAATAGTCCCAGTAGTAAACGCGTTGGGCAGCTGCTTTCCCTCAGTCATCTGAAAGGAGAGATGAGTGGAAGGTGTCCAAATGCTCTTCCACAGCTGCAGCAGGGTGGGGGTTGCTGTTTAGCAGTGTGATATTTGGACTGTTGATTTTCAGCTTTTCCTTTTGGGGGGGTAACTCCTCTCATGAGGTCTCTGAGCTGACTCTGCAGCTTTACAGAAAGTCATCTCTTGCCCTCCTCAACCCCAGAAGGAAGAGAATAACACAACTGGGGAAACTGGGACTGAAACCATTAACTCTTTATTGAGAAATAATGAAAGATAAAAGGAAAAGAAAAATGAAAGTCTCCATCTCTGGCTGTGTTCCTGTGTGACTTGGTCTGGGGGATCCTGCTGTGGCAGGGGGACTGGACTGGATGATCTTTTGAGGTCCCTTCCCATCCCTAAGGATTCTGTGAATCTACCCTCTGGAAACCTGGGAAGCCTGGGTCTTCTCTTTGGGAGGTTGTGTATGGGTTGGGTGGTTTGTTTGGGTTGGTTTGATTTGGTTTAGCTTTGTTTTGATTTGTTTTCCCTGTAAATATTTAATGCTTCTACAAACATCTTGCAGAAGACAGAGGGAAAGAACAGAGGGGGAGAAAAGTGCATCTAAGCAGTAGGAGCTTTGGGCAATTACTGCAGCTGCTGTAGCATGTTATCCTCTTACTGCTAAGTACAAGGGTTTCTGAGCTGTGTTTGAAATGTCATGTTTAGCTGGATTACAGCTAAAATTTTTAATCTTTAGAGTAGAGGAGTCGAATACATTACAGTAGGATGTGAGCAGTGATGCTCTATTGTCCCTGACACTGCTACAGCTTTTCAATGACAGACTGCAGCAAGCGCCCAAGGTATCCGATGCTTGGAGTATTCAAACTTCATGGGTTCGTGTTTTACTAAGGTGATGTCTGCCCTTCACCATATGCAACGTTCTCTTTTCACCAAGCAAAGTGTGTGGAATTGTAGTTGCTTGAGTAGAACTGGCTGCTTCCTGTAGGAAGCAGGACTGTGTATGTTCTTATTTCTCTCTCTCATTTGTACAGAGTGATTCATCTGCATCCCGTTCTGTAACTTACAAGTAGCTCACCCCCTCACTTTCTTATGTGTTATCTTGTCCCCACCATATGCGTGTCTAATTTCCCTAAGTGGGATAGATGGCTTTCCAGGATGCTCATTTTTTTTCTGGAGGCCTCTGTGTTACAGGGAGGTTTAGAAATCCAGCTACGCTCGTTTTTCTCCAGTGTCATTGAGTGATTGTGTTCTCTGTAATTTGACAACCTCTTCTATCAGCTCATCAGCATAACCTGCGATACACAGAATAATTACAGCTTCGTTTCAGGGTATGGAATCCATGATCTACGTGAGAAAGGGTCGGGAGTCTCTCAGTCTGTCTAATTCTTCCATCACATCTGTTCTCCTTAGGTGCTGGACAGAGTGGGACTCCCTTATAGGCTAATAATGCATTCCAAAACTGGGGTAATCTTTTCTGCTGTCAGGGTTCATCCAGCATTATTCTACAACCTGGCTTTCTGAGGATTTCATCATAAAATGGGATAGTTAAATAATTTAGAGGGAGGCCACATGATGATCACATGAGTGTACGCAGAGTCATCCTCCACCGAGTCTTGAATCACACCAGCAGAGCATGAAAAGGACACTACACGAGTTTTGTGTGAAGTTTAGCAGGGCACAGTTAGCATTAGGATTGTAAATGATCTGAAGGGTTCTAGAAGTCATGGATGCATCCTGTGTGATAAATGTGTCATCAGCGGTCCATACATAGATGTGCAAACAGGACCGTAATCTTACTTGCATTCTGGAGTCTGTAAAAATTCATTCCATCAAATATATGTAGTAAATTTATTAACTCTTTAGTGAATGATGAATAGAAACTTTAATTTCTACATTTTTTTGTGTTTACAAATTATAGCACCAATGGTATAATTGCTATTTAATAGCTGGTCATTACATAATGTCTTCTGTGCTTTTGAGACTGTCATTGTTTTGCACTAGATGTCACAGAATCACAGTCACTGAGGCTGGAAAAGCTCATCCAGCCCAGTCCAGGACCTGACATCACCCCAGCAGCCAGACCAGGACACTAAGGGCCACAGCCAGGCTGTCCTTCAACACCTCCAGTGATGGGTACTCTACCACCTCCCTGCTCAGTCCATTCCAATGTCTGAGCATCCTTTCTGTGAAGAAGGGCTTCCTAACATCCCGCTTAACCCTCCTCTGATGCAGCTTCAGGCCCTGCCCTATTGACCTGTCACTAGATGCCTGGGAGAGGAGCCTGACCCTCACCTGTCTATAACTTCCCTTCAGGTAGCTATAGAGAGTGATAGGGCCCCCGCTGAGTCTTTTCTCCAGGCTAAACACCCCCAGCTCTCTCAGCCTGTCCTCATAAGATTTTCCCTCCAGTTCCTTCTCCAGCCTCATTGCTCTCCTCTGTACCTGCTCTAGTACCTCAGTCTCTTTCTTGAAGTGAGGGGCTCAGAACTGCACACCAGTACCCTGTACAGAGGGAGGATAATGTCCCTACTTCTGCTGGCCATAGTATTCCTGATCCAAGCCAGGATGCTATTGGCCTTTCATGCCACCTGAGAATACTGCTGGCTCCTGTTCAGCTGGTTGTTGCCCAGAATTGCCAGGTCCTTGCTGCCAGGCTGCTCTCCAGCCACTCCTCCTCCAGTCTGGAGGTTATTGTGACCAAAGTGTAGGACCCTGCCCTTGGCCCTGTTCAACCTCATCCCGTTGGCCTCTGCCCATTGCTCCAGCCTGTCCAGATCTCTCTGCAGCACCCTCCTCCCCTCCAGCAGATCAACACTCCCCCCACCAACTTGGTGTCGTCTGTGAATTTACTAAGGGGAGAGTCAATCCTCTCATCCAGGTCATCAGTAGAGATGTTGAACAGAACTGGTCCCAGCACTGATCCCTGGGGGACACCACTGAAGACTTCACTCTTCTCCTTAGTCATATAATAACTAGACATGCGTGTACATCACATGCACTGTAGAATTTCTATTCAACATGTTCATTCTGTCACTAGAATTGATGCAAAACTTATTTGGTGTCTGAAAACCATTAGAAACTGCTGAAGAAAGTATTACATGTGAGAGTGTATTTTATATATATATATAACTTTCAAATTCAATAGTTTACTTTATAAAGTCAGAGATCAAAGATGATTTGCAAAGCAGGGACAGCGATCTGTGCCTCCTGGCCTGTAATTCATGCCCAGTACCTGGTGTATGCTAATACTCCTCAGAAATCACCACAGCTCGCAGCGTGTAGAGAGAGGAACGTCGATGCACGCCTGAAATGAGAGCCCTTTAAAACAAGGTGCGCTCAGGCAAAGCTATCCTGGTCACAGCAAAGCTGCAGAAAGAATAGCTGACATGGCAATAGACTTGTCAGAACTGCTTTAGAAGAGGTGATCTGTTCTCCCTTTGATGAGGAAGCGAGCGTCAAGGGCACCGCTCAGCCTGGCGTCGGTGTCAGAAGTTGCAGAGGAAAAATTAGTTTTAAAGAAAAGCAAACTTTTAAATCTTTTCTCTGGAGTTTGATTTATGTTGAGGAACAAACCCCTCGACTGTTAGAGGTGATGAAAAACTCTCTTCACTTGGCTGGGTTTCGCAGGAGTCCTTGTGGTAGGAAAACAACCATTGGTATTTCTCCTGCTGAGACGAAGAAGTCAAGGAGCTGTGATTTCACGCTGTGGCAAGGCTGGAGTGCCTTGCTTACACTGCGCTGATGGACCATGCTGGAGACATTTCACACGTGGTACTAAGTCTTGTATAGAATCTTAGAATCATACATTCATAAATCATTAGGGATGGGAAGGGACCTCGAAAGATCATCCAGTCCCATCCCCCTGCCACAGCAGGATCATCCAGGTGGGTCTGGAACATCTCCAGAGAAGGAGACTCCACAGCCCCCCTGGGCAGCCTGTTCCAGTGCTCCGGGACCCTCCCTGGGAAGAAGCTCCTGCTGAGATTGAGAGGGAACCTCCTCAAAAACTGGTGACTAATAGGATGAGTGCAGAGTTTTTCTAACTAACTTCATCTGACTTGAAAGCACAGGCTCTCTTCACTCTAGTGGCTCTCATTTGTCAGAAGTCTTCAGCAGTGTAGCCTTCAACTAAGACATGGATCCAGAAATTTCCCACCCCTTTCCCTGTGTGTTTATTCCCATCCACACAGCTAAGGGCTCACATCACTGAAGAATTTGCCCTAAGGCCCTGGCTGCTGATGTCGGGTGCATACCCGGGGATACCTAGGAGGCTGAAGGTGCTCATGCTTCTCTTAATTAAAGCTCCTCCATGGCACAGTGTTTGCAGGAGCACAGGCAGAATGTAGATGTGCGGTGTCTTGGGGAAGTGTCCTTCCCTAAGACCCAATAATCAGTGAGAGGTGGTGGGGTTTTTTCAATAAGTCTGTGTATTTTGCAGCTAAATCCGTGAGGCTTTGCCTATAGTCTGTCATTTAGAAAACAAAATCCCTGTCTTATGTTGTCACTGTTTCCTTGAAATTATATTAGGCTGTGATGTTTGGACATGATTGAACACGCTCGCTGACGCTTTGGACACCCAGCCCTACAGTGAAGCAAAGTTTCCTGGAACAACCTTGAAATGAAGGTCATACTGCACCTTTCCTTTCAGATTACTTCCCCTGCCCGCTTGCACACCTCAAAAACACTGAGTTCAACCCCTCACCCAAGATGTTGTTAAATCTTATTGAACTATGAGATCTCCATGGTCTACAGAGACGGCTGTGGCACCTGCTCAGGTCATCTGTACTGCTCACGCGCATTGAAAGTGATGGTGCTCAGGCTGTGGAGCTCAGCAGGAGCAGCTGTGAGCTCGGTCTTTTTAGCTTGGAGGAGTTTGAGGGAGCTACTGGAGGGTGTCCAGTGTAGAGCAACGAAGATGAAGGAAGGAGAGCAGCTCCCTGATGAGGAAAGGCTGAGGGAGCTGGGGCTCT
>VZRI01007472.1:12456-63774 GCA_013397515.1 Upupa epops | reverse complement strand
ATGCTAAGTTTACTGTCCACCAGTACCCCCAAGTCTCTCTCTACCTGAGCACTCTCTAAACGTAACTGAGAGTAGAGGTGAACGCACTTTCAACGATGGAGACAGACAGAGAACAGTCTGCCCTTGACACATTACCTACAACATCACTGCTATGTACCTCAATTCATTGCAATCATTAGGGATCAGGAGGGAAATCAAAAGATCATCCAGTCCAATCCCCCTGCCACAGCAGGGCAGTGGTGGAGTCCCCCCATCCCTAGAGGTGTTGAGGGGCAGCCTGGCTGTGGCCCTTAGTGCCCTGGTCTGGCCAGTGTGGTGATGTTAGGTCCTGGGCTGCACTTGATAATCTTAGAGGTCTTTTCCAGCCTAAATAACTCTGAGATCCTGTGATCCTGTTTCTGGTGTAAGGATGTAGCTGGTAAAGTTTATTACAACCAGTTCTCCATTAGGACTGCACTGAAAGACAGAATCCCTGAGCTCACCAAGCATGAGTAATTAGCAACAGGAGTACAGAAATGCACACATGGTCCATCTGTCATCAGAGAAAGTACCCAGCTCCCTTTGTACTGTCACATTCACATTCAACAGATGACTGCTAGGTGTAAACAGCCCACAGCCAGCCTTGCAATGTGCTCCGTCTGCAGTCTCACACCAGGCGATCTGTGAGCGCAGACAGATGAGGATCGTGATGAAAATTCTTCCACTGACCTCTCACACACGATCCATGTTGTCTCAGAACCAGTATTAACATCCTGAAACTGTTTTGTGCGAGATGGGCTCTCGCACACAAAAGGAAGCTCCTATAAAAACCGCCTGTTAAGAGGATTGGGATGAGCGAGAGGTTGCACATTTACTCTGAGGGAGTCAGCCTGATGATCTCGGAGGTCTTTGTCAACCTAAATTCTGTGATTCTTTGGCCGGAGAATGTAGAAAAGAGCATCCATGAATCTACTATCAAAGGGAGACAGGCTTCACAGGAGCACCCAGACCTCTACATGACCATCTGGGGAGACAAAACCTCATCCAAGACTGACAGTGAAACAGCTTGTTTTCAGCATGTCAGCTCCGGGACAACAAGCGCCTGATGACACGTCCAACATCTTCTGGAGGACACAAAGTGCCTGTTAGCAGATACCTAGATAAAATAATCTCAGGTAAGTATAACCCACTGCTCACAGTCCTAAAGATTTATCTCCAGTTCACTGACTCTCATCTTACTCGTTCCTGCAGCTCTTTCAGATGATAAAAGCCCACCCAGCCTGTCCGGTCTCTGAAGTCAGTAAAAGGGAAATACATGGCTTCAGAAGTCACCTCACATCTCCTAAAAATCTAAATTATCTTAGAGATAATTATCTTCATGGACTGTAAAGGGAGCTGAGCAAAACAGACTCTCAAATTACAGCAATTAGGCAGCATAAATCCCAGCCTTAATAGAGAACTTCAAAAGGCATGTGACTGGTCACTGTGGCTTCAGAGGGATAACATCTGCGTGTAAAACCTCTGCTGGCAACACTGACCCAAGGAATGAGCAATATTCTGGTTTACAAAGGTATTTTGAGAGCAGGTTTGAAAGGCAACTGCCCCAGAAAAGAACATAAGCAACCAGTTTTCACTGCTAAACAGCTATTGTTCTGACCCAACAGAAGCCCTGCAATTTTACTCACAGGACAGTACAGAAATGCTGGGGGAATTGATTGTTTCTATTTACAGACCTGATATTCAGCTCAAAAGATGGTGCTTAAATGCAATTCACAGACTCATAGAACAACCCTGGTTGGAAAGGACCTTCCAGATCCCCAGTCCAACCATCCTCACCCTAACAAAACCCTCAGTCCCTGGGAGACTGACAAACACAACCTGACCGCCTCCCTGCTGCCACTCGAGCAGGGTGGGAAGCACCATGGCTACAGGGTTCTTCAACACCTCCAGGCAGGGGGACTCCACCACCTCCCTGGGAAGGCCCTGACAGTGTCCAACCACTCTGGCTGCAAAGAATCTCTGCCTCAGAGCCAGTCTAACCCTCCCCTGCCTCAACTGCAGATCAGTGCCCCTGCTTCTGTCAGCAGGCACCAAGGAGAAGAGGCCAACAGCCACCTCTCCACAACTTCCCTTCAGGGAGTTGGAGAGGGCAGTGAGGTCCCCCCTCAGCCTCCTCTTTCCCATGCTAAAGCTGCCCAGCTCCCTCAGCCTCTCCTCACATGACTGGTTCTCTCAACCCCTCCTGATCTTGGTAGCTCTGCTCTGGACCCATTCCAGCATCTCCCTGTCTTTCCTATCATGAGGGGCCCAGAACTGAACCCAGGACTTGAGAGGAGGCCTTCCAAGGGCTGTGTCCAAGGGCATGACAAGTTCCTAGTCCTGCTGCCCATGCTCTTCGTGATCCAGTCCAGGATGCCGTTGGCCTTCTTGGCCACCTGGGCACCCTGCTGGCTCCTATGAAGCCGGCTGTCTCCTAGAACCCCCAGGTCCTTTTCTGCTGGGCAGCTTTCAAGCCCCTCATCCCCCAGCCTGCAGTGGTGCCTCGGATGGCTGTGACTGCAATGTAGGACCCAGAGTTGACCTTCTTGTCCCTCAGACAACTGGCCTCAGCCCATCGACCCAACCTGTCCAAGTCCCTCTGTGGAGCCTTCCTGCCCTCAAGCAGATCAACATTCCTAGCCTTCCAGGTTGAAGCATCACAGGTGAATCCACACAGGATTCAGAAGTCAAACAGCTGAAAGGTACTGACTGGGTTTGAAGTTGGTATTAAATACTGCTGGCCATAGGCTGCAGGCCTGCAGCTGTCTGCAGGCTCTCAGCACTTCCCGAGCAGTCCTGCTAATTCAAATCATGCCAAACAAAATCCCATGACATTTGTGTCTCACAACATGCACACTGGCTATTCGTGTTTGTGCAATGTTAATGCAATCTGACCCTCCAAACACTGCAAGGTGAGGAATTATCAGTACCTCCGTTTTGCAAACAGCACTGAAACTTGTATGAACCCCCATCAGAAAGATCACAGAATCATTTAACAGTGTCAGCTGGAAGAGACCTTCAAGATCATCAAATCCAACCTTTTCCTGTCCCTATCAGCACCACTAAACTCTGTCTTTCAATGCAACATCCACCCCATGGATGGGACTCAACCCCTCCCTGGGTAGCTGTTCCAGTGCCTCACAACCCTTTCAGTCAAGCAATTCCTCCTGACATCCAGCCTGACCCTCCCCTGCTGCAGCTTCAGGCCACTAAGAACACATACATGCTACCTTCGAACAACACTGCAGGTGGTGAGTGCCACAAGGTGCTGGAAAGACTATTTCTCCTGATTAATCTTATCAGGAACAGGTAGAATTCTCAATTGTTTTATCTCCACCCTGTGTAGGTTTTAGAATTGAGTATTTTTTATGAGGGATGTGGTTTTTGAAGGCCTCATGGTACCTGTGTTTTATACTCCCATTTTTATTGTCTTTTATATATAAACACTTATATTACCAGCTGTTTATTTATTTTCAAATAGATACTATCACACAGCACATCACCCTCCTTCAGGGCACCAAAGCCACAGGGATGTGGCATCTCGCTAAACTCACCCTGAGTTCCTTCCACAGTGGCTCTGCTGAAGCTCAGCTCACAGAAGGGTTTAAACACAGAGAGGCCAAGCACATTAAATGTAGAAGTGTTCACCAGTGACAGATCTACAGCTTGAGGAGTCAAGTGCCCATAACATGCTCAGCTTGTTTTATACTGAACCATCCACTTTACAGCAGTGCTCCCAGTGCTACGTGCTGCTGCCGGGAGTGCTCAGCACTTCCACTAATCACACTCCACAGCTTCAGACTGGGAATTGAAGAGAAAAATACTTCAAGCTTGCCTGATAGAGTGGAGCAGCCACAGGAAAGGGTTATTTGGAGGTCAGAGGAATGCAGGGAGCACCTGTGGGGATGTTTTTGTGACTCCTGAAAGCAGTGGCTTCAAGCTCACCTTGGCCAAAGAGCCTATAACTCAACAGGACCTGCACCTTCTCCTTCTGAGTGCAGAAACAGAGTGATGATGACAGCCACCTCCAGACTGGATGTGTTTTGTGCAGGTCTGGGAAATGAGTGTCCAGCAGAACATGAGAGGTCTTCCACGCTAGATGTTACATTAGGAAGGAAAACTGGGATCGACTGCGATTCAGGCAGAGATTCACTCCTCTGGGGAGCTGTGGTGTGGCCTTAGTCAGACACTGTTGGTACCTTCATGTCTAATATGCCTGATGATTTCAAATTCCAGATACACAGGGCTCGTGAACCATCTTAACACCTACAAGCCCGTGACAAAGTGGGCAGGGGTTCCTACACGTAGCATCGATTGGACACCAATTACCTTAAACTCCAGATAAGGGTCAAAGAAACCAAAGAAACCAACCAGCTCATCCCATTCCAATGGCTCAACTTGCCACTGGGAACAAGGGGTTTGTGTTCCCTTGCAATGAAACTCAGGGAGTGAGGGCCACCCCCGAGTCCTGAACACAACCTTTCTGCTACATCTTTCATTCCAAGTGCAGATCAGAACAAGCCCTCAGTCTCCAGAGTTTCTTTGGCAGTTACATCACAACTTCCTTCATAGCAAGATGAGCAGAAGAGCCCTCTGACACAGTTTGCCCTCCGAAAGCCGCCCCAAGGGAGTTCCAATTGCTGCTAAATAACCACAGACTCGTACAACGCTGCTCTATAAAAAAATGAAGACGTTAAAAAAACAGCAGAGCTTACATAAGCAACAATAAATCACTGCCATCTCTCAGCCAAGTGGAAGATGAGACCAACCTGGCGTTCAAGCAACATTTCCCAAACTGTACTCTTAACACTTTTAAAGCAGAATCGATCTCCCACTGCCAACAGAACGTTTTCTATTTCTCAATTCTGTCAAAACTGCCTCTCAAACATATTTTGCCACAGTAAGACAGCAACTCGTACCCTCTAAATACAGTCACTGTCTCAACACTCCGTGAAACGAGAAGACAACCTTAACTAGACAAACTGCAAACACGGACAACACCCGCTCCCGGCTTTGCGTCTGTTCCTAGTTTTGCCTGAAGTTTCAGACTGCTGAGCTGAAGCACCTCTTGCTCAAAGGACAGCAAATTTCACCAGGGCAACGGCAGGCAGGAGATCACTTTCTGGGACATTCAGGTCCAGCTGGGAAGTACTCGGAATGCTGCACTAAAAGCCAAAGCCAACTGCTAACAGAATCCTGTCTGTCATAAATAGAGAAGTACAAGCGTGTTCCACCAAGCACTGCTTCTGGGCACCAGGATGAAGAGGCTAATTTTCAGAAATCACATTTTACCTCAGAAGAAAAGGTTTGGGGCTGGAGAGGAGCTGTTTATCAAGGCCTGTAGTGACAGTACAAGAGGCAACGGTTTCACATTAGAGAAGGGCTGACTGAAAAGGGCGTCAGGAACAAGTTCCTTAGCAGGAGGGGGGTTGAACACTGGAACAGGTTGCCCAAGGAGGCAGTTGAGGCCCCATCCCTGGAGATATTCAAAGGGTGGCTGGACAAGGCTCTGGGCAACCTGCCTTAGTTGAGGCTGTCCTTGCTCACTGCAGGGGAGGTTGGACTAGATGACCTTCAGAGGTCCCTTCCAGCCCAGTGATGCTATGATTCTGTGAACAGAAGTGACTCTAAACGCCTGTTGACTGGAAGATGCTGATTTATGTTTTAAAGTACCATCAGACACCCCTTTGCATGGGGTCCACACTGCACGCAGCTCACTCCAACCCCACTGGTTCCTCACTGTCTTGGTGAAAGGACAGTGACTGACTTTTTTTCTCTCTCTGTCTTTACAGCCAGATAGCTACAGTCACCACAACGACCACTTGCAGATCACATAACGCTGTTGCCTCTTGGCTAAGAGGAAATCCAGTCATCATTGATTTTATGGCCTTCCAGCCCTACTGCATTTAAGTAGCTGGAGTCTTAGAGATGACAAAGCACCACAGTTCTCTTCCCCTATATTTGTTTGAAATAAAACTAGGTGGAACTGAAATATTCTTTCCTTTCAATTGTAACTCCAAGCACAGTATCATCTCTAGAGAATAGCACAGCAACCCCTGAAGGTCACTTGTGGGCATTGAGTTCATTTATCTGCAACTGGACCTAGGGGATCCTGCTCTGGCAGGGAGATTGGACTGGGTGATCTTCCAAAGTCCCTTCCAATCCCTAACACTTTAACCCTCTGTGATTCTGTGATAACTGAGAATGCAGCTGGGGAAATAAGCTCTCAAAATGGGAGGTAAAACACTTTGAGTGACAGCAGTAATTGATCAAAACTTTAAACAGCACAAAGTCCATTTTTGTAACTTGATTAGAATTCTCCACTTTCTTTCTAATTCTAAACCTTTTAGATTAATTTGAACAACTGCATCTTGCATGAATGTCTAATGAAAGCAGAAGCTTTGGAACACTTTAGTTACTGTTCTTATAAAATCTTAATTTCAACCTAAATTCATGACCCTGAAGTGGAAACACAGTGACCTCTTTACATATTTAACATGGAAACGATGCTGCACAGTCATCAGCTCTGATTTAATACAGGACAGCTAGTTCCCAGAGGCTAAGTCCAATGACAGTGCCTCAGCTCTTAACCAGATGAATTTGTAAAAGGCATGTTTCAAGGCTCAAACAACAAGGAATCTTTATTAGCTTGTTCTTCGACTCCTGGATTTTCCTGACTGTACAAAGGTGATTCGATTATAGAGCAGTACTTCACCGCAAAGGATACCAAAGGCACTTTACTGACTGAATGAAACCCAAAGCTCTCTGGTTACCTCTTCCAGGTAATGTTTGTTCACTCGGTCACCATCGGATTAAACCCTTCAGACTGCCTCGATTTAAACTGAATAATCACTGCTGGCTGCAGTTCTGATCAATGATGTGACGTAAAAGATCAACCACCAACCCCTCAGCTGTGTAACACCCTCAGTCCGAGTAATTTATGTGCTCTGAGTCTTTTACACCTCTTCCACTATTTTTTTACAAGGGGTGTCTTTGTCTTAAAACAACACAACTGTGATAAAGAATACAGTAATGGCTGCCTCCACCATCCTGGGTGATGCCTGAGGATTTTCAGGCTACAAAGGGCACTGGAACGCAGTTCCACCAACAGAACCCTCTTCCTTCTCCCCTCACATCACAACCAATCCAAATCACCCAGTTTGAAAGAAGGATTAGGTGCTGCACAACGGAAGACAACTAACTGGGGAGCTATCAAGCTTCTCTGTTTTACCAAGAGCAACGAACCAGAATTTTCCCTAGGTGTTTTAACTGATAAGGATACTTACTCCTATGATACTCAAGCCTTTCAGGTAGTCCTGACGAGGTTGGGCTTGTGGAACACAGCCTGCAACAACCACTTTCTTCTTCCCTTCCTGGGCTTTCCTAAAGAAGAACAAACAGGCAGTGAGTTAGCATCTTCAAGGCAGATCATTTTCCACCTCATGTGGTCATACTGTGCATGTGCCACAGGAAAGCCACCTCGGTGCAAACCTTCCTACATCAGGAGCCACTTGTCCACCTTTGAACTTCACAAACCAATGGACTGAAAGAAGCCCCTATGATGCTAGAGTGCTCGGTTTGGGGAGTATCTACAGAGAACACTGCCACTGCACATCTTGGGCAAAGGCACAACCTTGGGAGCTCCAACAAAGCTCTGTTAACAGGCCAGGATGAGAGCAGAGGATCTGGCCAAGAAAGGCAGGACAGAGGCATTAGGCTCAATTCAAGAAAAGTCGCAGAGTACGCAGGGGACAACCTACACAGACAGGAACTGGCTCAGAAATACTCACGTAGCACCAGTATCACAGAATCATTGAGGCTGGAAAAGCCCTCTAGCACATCCAGCCCAGCCCAGCACCTAACATCACCCCAGCAGCCAGACCAGGGCACTCAGGGCCACAGCCAGGCTGTCCTTCAACACCTCCAGACACGGGGACTCTTCCACTGCCCTAGGCAGTCCAGTCCAGGCTCAGAGCACCCTTTCCGTGAGGAAGGGCTTCCTAACATCCAACCCTCTTCTGATGTTTACTTAAAAATGTTTATTTACTTTTAAATGCATTTGCTTTAAAATGTTTAAGTAAACGTTTACATATTGAACATTTCCAAGCTTTAACTGCTTCTCTTCAGCAGAGGAATGGTCGTCAGGATAGTAACTCACAAAACTCCTCTGCTTTGAGCTACCTTAGCTCCCAGTGGGAAACCAAAGCACTAAGACTAAACAGTTAACACTGCTCACTTTGTTTGTACAATCTTGACTCAGGCAGAATTCAACAGTGAGTATCAAGCCATCACTGAATCTTGCAACTGCAGGAAACCCTGAACAAAACTCGAGGCTGCATACAGAGCAGTCAGATGCAGAAGATGGTCCATTCACACGTTAACCCAACACGACTACTGCATTATAATGTGCAAAGCAGTCAGGAAGAAAAGCACTGAATAATTTTAGCAGCTTTGCTAGGTCTGACATGTTACGGGTTGCTCTAAGAACTCCCTTTCACAGTTGCGTGCTGTATCACAACCTCCTGGCAGGCTTCTGTCAAACTGGAACCTTGTAAATCCGTATTTTCTCCAGCAATATATGGATTCATGAAGTGTTTACTGTTATGTTGGAACAGGCTAAGGCATGTCATAACATTTTTCAGAACTATCTTACCCAAAATACACAATTGCAGAGACTATTTTATACTCTTCAGCTTGCTTGAGCTGCCTCCAAGCTGAACGCACTAGAGAGAGTGATGTTCAACCAGCGCTAGGACGTCACGCTGAGCACCTCGAGATCTCCAGCAAATGCAAACACAGCGAAGAAAAAAACCACAAAGCAGACTGGTACCACACACAGCTCCACAACTAACAGTTTCCACTGGTAATACGGACAGATCTATTCACAATTTACAGCTCAAATGAACTCCCACAGGATGACACGAACTGTACTATTAAAGGAGATCACAGGCCATTTTGCCGATACCTCAGTGCTGGCTGCTGCTCAAAGATGATGGGAAAAAATTGGAATATCCTATAAACAGACGAGTGTGAATCACACAATTACTGAGGCTGGAAAAGACCTCTGAGCTAATCAAGTTCATCTCATGACCCAACATCAGCACAATAAACTAGACCATGGCACTAAGGGCCACAAGTAGCCCTCTTAAACACCTCCAGGGATGGGAATTCTACCTCTGCTCTGGGCAGTCCAGTCCAGGCTCTGAGCACCCTTTCTGTGAGGAAGGGCTTCCTAACGTCCAACCTAACCCTCCCCTGGCAGATTCAGGCCCTGTCCTATCATTCCAGAGCTGGTTGCCTGGGAGAAGAGCCCAGCCCCCACATGACCAGAACCTCCCTTCAGAGAGTTAGAGTGAGAAGGTCCTGATTGAGTCTTCTCCAAGCTAAACAAAGTACCTCCCTCAACCTCTCCTCATCAGCCTTTCCCTTCAGTCCCTTCCCCAGCCTCATTGCTCCTCTGGATCTACTCCAGCCCCTCAATCTCTGTCTTGAAGCGAGGGCACCACAAGTGCCCCCANAACCCTCCCCTGGCAGATTCAGGCTCTGTCCTATCATTCTAGAGCCGGTTGCCTGGGAGAAGAGCCCAACCCCCACATGACCAGAACCTCCCTTCAGAGAGTTAGAGTGAGAAGGTCCTGATTGAGTCTTCTCCAAGCTAAACAAAGTACCTCCCTCAACCTCTCCTCATCAGCCTTTCCCTTCAGTCCCTTCCCCAGCCTCATTGCTCCTCTGGATCTACTCCAGCCCCTCAATCTCTGTCTTGAAGCGAGGGCACCACAAGTGCCCCCAGGACTCAAGAGGAGGCCTCCCCAGTGCCCAGTCCAGGGGCAGAATGACATCTCTAGCCCTGCAGGCCACACTCGTGCTGATCCAAGCCAGAATGCCATTAGCCTTTCATGCCACCTGGGCACCCTGCTGGCTCCTGTTCAGCCAGCTGTCACCCTGTACTGCCAGGTTGCTCTCCAGCCACTCATCCTGTCGCTGCTGGGGGTTCTTGTGACCAAAGTGTAGGACAGTGCCCTTGGCCCTGATAAACCTCATCCTGCTGGCCTCTGCCTATTGACCCAGCCTGTGCAGATCTCTCTGCAGTACCTACCTCCCTTCCTGGATTGAAGTAACAGGGAAGTGCATCACACACATCACCTCATGTCTAACAGAAAGGCAGCAAATCCCTGTCATGTACTCTATTTTGGTTTAGTTGCTCTTTCAGGACATCCTCAGCCATTCATCATACAGAGCCCTGTTGGTCCTCTACTTGCAGGCTAAGGTGTGTAACGGAAATGCAAATCCTTTCACCTCCTCCTTTCTAGTATTTCTATGAATAAAGAACTACAAAGAAATGCTAATATCATGTATTTCTTATTCAGGGAACATAGAATCATAAAATCATCAGGGTTGGAAGGGATCTCTGGAGATCATCTAGTCCAACCCACCTGCCAGAGCAGGATCACTTAAAGCAGATCCCACAGGAACATTCAGGTGGGTTTTGAGTGTCTGCAGAGCAGGAGACTCCACAACCTCTCTGGGCAGCCTGGGCCAGGGCTCTGCCACCCTGAGAGTAAAGAAGTTTTCCCTTATGTTCAAATTCAATGTCTTGTGCTCCAGTTTGTGCCCGTTGTTCCTATTGCTGGGCACCTCCCAGAAGAGCCTGGTCCTACCATCTTGATGCTCACCCTTTAGATACTCAGGAGCATAAGCAACCTGCATCTGAAATCTGAATTTCCTTCTTTTGTTTCGCTGGTAATTACTCAAGAATTCTCCAAAACCTCAGCAGAGGCCACTTCATTCTACACACCCAAGCCATAACCATCCAATATAAAAGAAACCCTGCTTCCTGCCTTGCCTGGAAATGTCACACAGCACCGTGCGATGCTCCCCTAACTCACAGGATTCCAATCGCTGCCTGCACTCTAACGGGCTCAACCTAACGCCTCGGGGCATGACAGTAAGACCTGTCTGCAGCAAACAAAGCGCCATCCCTAGGCAGCTCTGCAGCTGGTGTCACCTCCATCTCCTTGAAAACCTGTGAGCAGTGCAGAAGAAAAAGCTTTTATTAGAGTCTTTTTATGAGAGGAATAAGAAAGAAAATAAACAAACCTTCCCCTGACACAGTGAATGGCATTTTAATGCTATTTCACAGCTTTAGCGTTTTGCTCTCTCTTCTGGGACTGGAATTGGAGCTGGGGAGGGGGGGAGATTGAACTGAATAATAAGCATTGCCTTCATTTAACTTCTTTAAAGTTGTACAGGTCCCTACAGAATAAAGAGTTTTGTACACCGAGGGGTGGGGAGGGGGGTTTTTTTTGTGTGCTTTAAAATGCAATTAAGTGGAAATGCCAGAAGTAAATTTTCAATCATGTTCAATTTTCATTCCATCCCTAATACACTGCGCAGTCCACGAAACCCATCACAAATGAAAAGCCATTGTAAGGAGATGATGAAAAATTCGGCCTTGTTTTCAAGAAACCACTTCTCCAAATCTGCTTTCCAGTCCTCTCATGTCACCTCCTTTTCATATTGTTTAGCGAGACCTCCTCCCATTAACAACAGCCTACAAAAATTCTCCTTCAGAAAGCTCTTTAGCGCAGGAACTGCGTTAGAAAAGCCTTTCCTCCTTCAAAAATGTGAATAGTAATGAGAATAATACCTCCTGGAATCTAGGAGAGGGCATGAAGAAACACATCTTCCCTTTCAGACACCCTTTATGGTTTTCAATTACACGAACCTTACCTTGAACTTGCAATTTATTGGACTTGGGAAGGTTTTTTTTCCAGAAATACTCTCCTCTAAAACGGCTCAAAAGATCTGAATAGGAATTTAATTGGAGTGATTCTTTTTTTAAAGAAAGGAATTGTTCGAGCTACTTCTGAACTACCGGATAGGGAACCAAAACCAAGTGAGAGACAACAGGAGCATGAAAAGCAAATACTGCTTACGCTAGAGGAGTCACATGAGATCTGTAGTGAGATAATATTCCGCTGCACAGAGGCCAACTGCATCCTGGTTTGTATCAGAAATACAGTAGCCAGCAGGAGCAGGGAAGGAATTGTCCCCCTGTACTCAGCACTGGTGAAGCCACATCTCGAGTACTGGGGATGTTTTGGGCAATTCAAGAAACACGTTGATGGGTGGAGTGGGTTCAGAGAAGGGCAACAAGGCTGGGGAAGAGTCTGGAGAATAAATCTTGTGAGCAGAAACGGAGGGAGCTGGGGCCACTGGTCAGGCTGGAGAAAAGGCTGACCTTATTGCTGTCTGCAACTGCCTGAAGGGAGGTTGTGGAGAGGTTGGGGTTGGTCTCTTCTCACAAGGAACAAGCAACAGGACAAGCTGCATCAGGGGAAGTTTGTTGGACATGAGGAGAAACTTCTTCTGGAAAGAGGTCTCAGGCCTTCGAACAGGTTGCCCAGGGAGGGGGCTGAATCGCCCTACCTGGATGTGTTTCATAGTTGTAGAGACTTAACACAGAAGAGAATCAGCTCAGTTCTGGGCCCTGCTCCTCAGGATAGGAAAGACATGGAGATGCTAGAACGGGTCCAGAGCAGAGTGACCAAGCTTGGGAGGGGTTGAGAGAACCAGTCGTGTGAGGAGAGGCTGAGGGAGCTGGGCAGGGGGAGTTTGGAGAGGAGGAGGCTGAGGGGGGACCTCATTGCCCTCTCCAACTCCCTGCAGAGAGGTTGTGGAGGGGTGGCTGCTGGCCTCTTCTCCTTGGTGCCTGCTGACAGAAGCAGGGGCACTGGTCTGCAGCTGAGGCAGGGGAGGGTCAGACTGGATCTGAGGCAGAGATTCTCTGCAGCCAGAGTGGTTGGGCACTGGCAGGGCCTTCCCAGGGAGGTGGTGGAGTCCCCCTGCCTGGAGGTGTTGAAGAACCCTGTAGCCATGGTGCTTCCCGCCCTGCTCGAGTGGCAGCAGGGAGGGGGTCAGGCTGTGTTTGTCAGTCTCTCAGGTCCTTAGGCTTTTTGTTGGGGTGGGGATGGTTGCACTGAGGCATCTGGGAAGTCCTTTCCAACCAGGATTGCTCTGCCATTCTGTGAAAATCATTTAGGTTGAAAAAGACCTTCAAGATCATCGAGTCCAACCACTAAGCCAACCATCCCAAGGCCACCGCTAAACCCTGTCCCTGAGCTCCAGATCTCCACAGTGATGACTCAGCCTCCTTCATGGGCAGCCAGTTCCAACACACGTTAACACACATGAAAACATCGTGCTATGGCAGCTCTAGCTGCGCTCAGAATGAGCTGCGTGTACGAGGTGACCAGGCTGCCAAAGGTTATAAAAAGTAGAATCAGGGGGTGCCACTTCCCAGGCTGTAGAAATAATATTGTGATGTCCCTGGGGAAAAAGAAATGCAATTTAGCTGAAGATTCAAACGTGTGAAAGCTCTTCCAAGTATCTCATCTGCTGAATTCATCAGTAGGAAGCCCCAAGTTTTAAATGAAGCACATTTAGAAGGAATGAAAAGATGGTGCTTGCATAGCATCTGGAATACGTTCTTGGAAATCCATACAATCACACGGCTGTTTTCTGTTTGACAAATTACAAATGGTAACTCAGACTGTGGCTTTACGGGCTCCGAGCCAGGCTAATGTCTCATCACTACCCCAAGGCTTGATTCCCATCCTCCCTCTCTGCTAGTGCTGCTCCTACCTTTCTCCAACTCCAGCCCTTCCCTCCTTCTCATTCCTGGCCATCTGGCATCACTCCTCCCCTGATCCAAGCTCAGGACCCTTCCAGGGCCCCATTTAACTCTCTGCTACAGGAGAGACCTACTGAACGGAGTTTGGGCGTTCTTTTACCCTTTTATTCCATTAAGCTGGCTCATGGGAGAAGGGCTGACCCGAAGGTCAAGGGAAAGCTCTTGGGGAGGAAATGGAAAAAGAGGAGGACATGGGAGCTGTCTGTTTCATCTCCGGTGAGCTTGACAAGTCTTGTGAAACCTCTCAGGTCTCGCTGTGCTGAGCAGCATGAGTGAACAGAAAGCAAAAGGGATGTAAGAAACTCAAGCAGGTTGTGCTTTTGGGGTTAGGAACGGCTACCATGGCACTCCAGGGCAGACACCGCTGGGCTGGATTCAGCACACTGACTGCTCTGGTGATCCCTGCAAGCTTACGTGTATCACAGCAATCACACCCAGGACAACCACAGGTTCCATAATCAGCACTTTATCTATTGGTGGGACTGAAGACAGAAGAAATGATGAAGGTTTTGCCTATTGCTTCTGCTTTGACCTACGCACGAGGCTCAAAGTGCACCTCAAGGCTCCAACATCACCAAATTCTGGCCACCCCCAGCAATTCCTGACTTTTCTTTCGCCTTCGTTTTACTTCTGATCTTTAGCTCCCTGCTGACAGCACGAGTTATTTTAACTCTGAACGACTTTAAGGCACAGAGCACCAGACAGAGGGTGATGATCTGCCAAATCAGCCCTGCTAAAGTGGAGGCTGCCGGGAGCCACACCTCCAGGGGAGCGCTGCAGGTGGCAAGAGCTGGGCTTACCTCTCAGAAGACAAGAAAATGAAGTAATATACCAGTTCCCGTGTATCCTTGAAGCGTTTACATCCTGTAGTCCATCCATGACAGGCAGTAGTAGCGTTCTAAAAATACTTTATTGCTACATCTCCAGTCTGATGCCAGCAAGGATGTAAGGAAAACACAGTGCTGAGCTTTCAGAAGATGCAGAAATCCATAGCAGCACTTTTGCCCTTTCCCTTCTACCACTAACTTTCCTCCTGCAAGCATAACCAGTTTTGCATCCTTTCTACTTTATAATAAAACAAGACATTCCTCTCCCTCTTCAAACTTGAGAATGTAATCCTATTCTGATGTTATTTCTGCGTGTTTAGATGGACTGGTCTATCAGACACACTTGTTCAGAGCCCATGAAAGGAAACCTCCCGTAAATTCACTTGGAAAAAGACCTTAAACTTCTGACAGACTAAAGAAACAGAAAGCACAATCACAGCAGTGAACTTTTATCAACTCACTCGACTCTCCCTCTGTTCCTCAGCTCTTTCTACACTTAACTCCTGCAGGAATTACAATACTGTGTTGCAGCGCTCCTGGCAACAGCTCTCCCGTTTGCTGTGCTCACTGACCATTTGTTTTACTCCACCTTCCCACTCCAAGTTCTATTTAGCTCTTGAAACAGAACAGAAGTGCAGCTCAGGGCCTGTAATTATTCTAATTAATTTCTGAAATACTACACTGCTTCCAGATTCAAAGTCAGGGCAGGATTCGAATTACTCACGTGCGTGGCCAGTGGCTGTAATGGAAACCCTTGCTGATACAAGCGCTAGAGAAATGAAATAAGCATTGAATAAGGATTAAATAATCCATTCTTTCCCCCCCCCAGCTCTCAGTAACTGCTTATGAAATCGGAAAAGGTTTGTCAGGAGTGGTTGCTGTTCTAGAAGGTGTTACAAGGGCTTTGCTTTTCCTACTCCATCAAGGAAGGAAGGGGAAGATCCAAAAAAGGTACCGAATCTACAGAGAGCAGTACGTGGTACTGACAATACTTTTCTACTGAGAGATCAGAACAAAACTCCTGAAGACTCCTATGCTGAGTCTCACGTGAGATGTTCTGATCAGAAGGTGAGGATAACAAAGGCATTAACCACCAACTCATTTTCTCTTGGACACCTCCAGGGCAGCAGAGGAAGAGAAGCCCCAGAACTGAAAGGCAGCCAAAACTCTGACCATTATGGCTTTTTGTTCCCCCAAATCTGGTAGAGCTGACTACTACATGAAAGAAGTCTTCCTCAGAGCCCCTAAATACAGCGTTCATGGTACCTGTAGGGAGGGGTGTCACAGGCTATCCAACCGGGTTGGGAAAACATTTGGTGAGGGGGCTGCCAAGGGAAGGAAGGCACAAGCCCCAGATGCAGCTCTAAGAAACCAATGCCAGTCAGTCAGCTAAATCCAGTTCAGAATGTATTAGTTAAAGAGCTGGGCCTCTAACTTCTATGAGAGCTGAAGGGGTGATTTCTCTAAGCAATCAGCTTGCCTAAGGACACCTCCTAAAATAACTGAGACACCGTTCCAGCAGTTTTCACGATAAACAACATCCTACAAGTTTAATACACTGCCAGGCCTTGCACAGGGATAATAATAAATGAATGGGCTCATGAAAATTTCAGGTGCCAAGTGTATCTGAAAGGTCAGGACAACTGAAAGGACTCAAGCAACAAACATTAGCTCCTGTGTCCTAATACTGAACGTTTCTAATAGATATCAAGACAGTATGGCATGAAGACACCTAGATGCACATCAGCACTACTATTTTACCCCCAAAGCTCTATTTCACAGAATCACTATTAGGGATTGGAAGGGATCTCGAAAGATCATCCAGGCCAATCCCCCTGCCACAGCAGGATCCCCTAGATCCAGTCGCACAGGAACAGTCCAGGAGGGTTTGAAACGTCTCCAGAGAAGGAGACTCCACAACCCCCATGGGCAGCCCCTTCCAGGGCTCTGGCACCCTCACCAGGAAGAAGTTTCTTCTCCTCTTGATGTGGAACCTCCTCTGTTCCACCTGACACCCAGTGCCCCCTGTCCTTGCATTGGGTGTCACTGAGCAGAGCCTGGCTCCTTCCTCCTGACCCCCACCCTTTCCATCTTGATCAACATTCAAGGGGTCTCCCCTCAGGCTCCTTATTCCCAGCTCAAGAGCCCCAGCTCCCTCAGCCTTTCCTCATCAGGGAGACACTCCCTTCCCTCCATCATCTTTGTGCCTCTGTGTTTGACTCTTTTTATCCCTTCTGGTTTTCCTTCCAAATTCCCCATAACAGTCATTCCCACACATTAACATCACCACCTATAGAACATCTTTTTACCTGCACACACACAAGGAATATTCTCTTTCTAGCATGCAACACCACTACACAGGACTAAGTTTGCAGATCATTAAAGCTCTGTCTCTGAACTTCAGACATACAGTAAATTCATGGAGTGATTTAGGATGGAAAGGACTTTTAAAGATAATCAAGTCCTAACCCCCTGCCATGGCCAGGGATACCTCTCACCAACCCAGGTTGCCTAGAGTCCCATCCATCCTGGTCTGGGAAACATGGAAAAGTTCTCGTGTTTCAGGTTTCTCTGGAACAGTCAATAATATCCTCAAGCTTTCTGTAACACTGAGCAACATTAATCACTCAAACAGCCCTTCCTATGCAACCTCTTCACATTTTTCATGTATTTCTGCTTTTTAACGCAAACTACATCTCTGCAGACTTCAAGACACCTCACACCAGGAAACCCTACTAAATAATGCAACGCTCTGCATCAAACCCCCTTAATGCAGCCGAGAATTCAACTGAATCTCACTGGAAATTACCATCCTGTTATGAAACTTTGGGAAAGAAATCCATCTGCTCCTACCAGGCGTTTCAAAGAAATTCTGTTCTCCAGTTCTCAAACTCTGCAGGATTCGAGAGGATAGCAGAAGTGCAACTGCACAACTTAACACCTCAGAAAAAAGCTCTGAAAGGTTTCTCCTGGGTTTTTTTTTCCCCCTCCCAATTTCCATAGTGACGCAAATACATTTTTCATCCTGATTGCACTAATCTATAGTATGTTTTCTCTGAAACACCACTCCATTCATCAGCAGCTTGATTCTGTCCCACCACAGTCTATTCGCGCGGATCCCAAGCGTTCAATAGGTAATTCCAGCAGTGATTGAGCCTTTATTGCCAACAACCTGCTCACAGGAAGATCTTCCGCCGTCATCAAGCAGGAGTTTGTTTTCAAACCGGTGCCAGAAGGAGTCAGAACTTTTCTTTTCAATGAGGTTCAACCCGGGAACTTGAGCACCGCTCTTCCCACAGTTCCTTTCTAAAGTCTCAGCCTCATGCAGCGATTTTTTGCGTCGGATGGATGAGGCTCAGAATAAACATGGTGGGAAAGGACTTACTAGATACCAAGTCCAACCATCCCCACACCCATAAATACCTAAATACATCCAGGATGCTCCAGTGTTGGAGAGGCAAAGTGTGCAGAAAAGGAGCTGGGGGTGCTGGCAGACAGCCAGGTTCACAGGAACCAGCAGGTTGCCCAGGTGGCCAAGAAGGCCAGCAGCATCCTGGTCTGGATCAGGAATACTGTGGGCAGCAGGAGAAGTTCTCGTGCCCTTGGGAGGCTTCCTCTCAAAGCCTGGGTTCAGTTCTGGGCCCCTCATGATAGGAAAGACAAGGAGATGCTGGAACAGGTCCAGAGCAGAGCTACCCAGCTCAGGAGGGGTTTAGAGAACCAGTCGTGTGAGGAGAAGCTGAGGGAGTTGGAGTTAGTTTGAAGAAGAGGAGGCTGAGGGGGGACCTCACTGCCCTCTCCAACTCCCTGAAGGGAGGTTGTGGAGGAGTGGCTGTTGGCCTCCTCCTTGGTCCCTGCTGACAGAAGCAGGGGCAGTGGTCTGAAGCTGAGGCAGGGGAGGGTTAGACTGGATCTGAGGAAGCAATTCTTCTCCTTTAATGGGTTTTAACACTCCCTTTCCATAGCGCTGCTGTGCTCACTGTCCCTTTGATTTTAATTACTATTAAATACACACTCTTAGTGTGTTCTATGCCCTGATCATGGGTCAAGTAAAGGCCAGATCTACCCTAACGACCTTCAAAAGACTTGAGAGATTCCATCCAAATGCACTCTCCCTGTCCCTTCTCCCTTGAGCATGCCCAAAATGACACTCACTTTCCACCTCCCTTCACAGCACAGAGCAATTTATGGGATACCCATGTATTCTGTGATTTCTCCCAGTATTCTCCACCTTCTGAAAAAGCTATCTGATGCTCTGTGTAGGAGTGTCTTCGCTCTGATGGGAATTAGGAAAGCTTAGGCAAGACTCTACCTGGAAGCAAGGTTAGTTTAAAGAGGTACTGTACTATTACACTTACTTTCTAAACGATTCCCCTCTCCATGGAAACAGTTCTATTTAAATAACACTCAGATGAGTAAACTGTATTTCCACCCAGCTCGAAATGTTTTCAGATTCAGAAAACCACCGAGTCAATAATACAGACGGCAAACGAGAAAACACTAAACCAGGAAGCTTTGCTGCAGCAAACCCATTGCAATCTGTGCCCCTGACAACTTCTGCTTTAAAAAGCAACCCAGAAGAAAAGGCAGATAAATATTTCACCATTCGTACATCAGTGTTATCAATTTTAAAGCACAAAACCGTTGCGTGTGTGGCGCTCGCAATGAGTTCTGATCTTCAATAGGATCGCTCAAGCTCTAAAAGTGCATGAATTATTTGAGAGTTTGCACATAACTCTCCAAAGTTATAAATTTTAAAAAGCCAGGTCCTTCCCTTTCATGTTCTCTATTCTAAGCTCTGTGCACTTGACCTTGACGTCAAAACAGGCAACGATACTCCCTGCATTTTCAACTTATGCACAGTTTAAGTAACATCTCACCCTACTGTTACTCCCCACGCTGATATTAGAGAACTCGCAGCACACTGTTTTAATGGAAAATAGAATCCTTTAAGTTGGAAAAGATCTTCAAATCATCGCGTCCAGCCACTAACCCAACGGTGTCCCAAGGCCACCACTGTCCCTAAGTTCCAGATCTCCGCGACTGAGAACAGATCCAGGGATGACAGTTCAACCCCCTAAGTGATTCTATGGTTCCATCAGCAAAAGGGGAATTTCCAGTGGGATCAGCTGCTCACAGTCCCCCAGCAGTGCCCAGGTTCAAATCCCCCCACGTTCATTATCTGTGCTGCTTGAAACCAGACCGATAAGAAAAAAGACTCAGATCAAGAGCATCATTACTCCTGGTGATTATTCATGGTGATGACCAATGAAAACCACTGGGATTTTGTAAGTGCTTACATTTGGTCTGGCAGATTTGCAAAGCTGGGCTCCAGAGACTGCATTTCTAAAGTCCATGGATTATCATGAACGGGAAAGCAGACTGCAGTGGAAGAGGTCTTCTAGATGATTTCCATAAAGCATGATTTTCTGACTACTCTTCCTGAGGTCACCTCAGTGAGGAAGAGAAGAAGCAACCAACATACATAGGTAGAACAGGAATCGTAATGACTGAGGCTGGAAAAGCCCTCTGAGCTCATCCAGTCCAGCCCAGGACTTAACATCACCCCATCTGCTGGACCAGGACACTCAGGGCCACAGCCAGGCTGTCCTTCAACACCTCCAGACACAGGGACTCCCCCACTGCCCTGGGCAGTCCAGAAGGCATTTCTTCACACAGCCAGCTACAAATCCACGGCTCAGCTTCTGGATGCATCTGCCCCTACTCACTGCACTAACATGCAAACTGAAAACTTCAAATCAGTCCAAACTGCCTTTGTCCTTCTTACCCTGAGTTCACCTGACGCTCTAGCTACAACTCTGCTACCTTCTGTTAATAAACAGAACTAAGAATCACAGAATCACACAGAATCATTAAGGTTGGAAAGGATCTCTCAAATCATCAAGTCTACTCCTCAAGATCCTGAAGAACTAAGTTCTACCATTGAACAGAGCTAAGAACTGAGTTCTGTTATGAAACCCGCTCAGTGTTATTCCCACTAGTGAGGAAAAAATTCAGTCATCTCAATCTAAAATCTAAAATGTGCATCGCTGTTCACAGGGAAAGTTTTGCTGGGGAGTTGTCATTGTAGCTGCAACGCTCACCAGATTCATCTACTCCAACAGAGACCTCACAGTGACAGAAAAATCACTGATCCTGCCTTTCTCTGCCTGATTTGATAGTTGAGAGTTAGGGAAGACGTTAAGGGAAGCTCTGAAGTCTTCTCTTTTGGAAGAGTTAATAAATTCAAATTGGAGTGGTGGGACAGATGGGGAAGCTGCTAAGCTAACAGAAAACTGCATATTTCAAAGGCTGTTTTCTGGCATGATAATAAAAAACGATAAATCTGCTAGAAACTATGCCAGAGGCAAACAGAAATATCATCAAGTCAGTGCCTGAAAACCCACCTTCCGAAGGCTATTTGCTCCGTTCCCAAGCAAGCAGCTATAATTATCTTCTCAACTACCTAAGGCTTGCTGTAAAGTGTCATGAATTCCACTGTTTGTAGAAGAGTTACCTGCACAAAGAGCGTGAACACATTCCTCCTTAGAAAATAAGGCAAAAAGTCAATGCCTCTCTCAAAACATCCCCTGACAAGTCACGCTATCTGGGAACAACCCGATACCCTTCTGGCTCACTAAGACCTGGACCAGAAGGCCCTACTGCAGTATCACTACTACCGTGAAAGCTGCCTTGATAAACGAACAGAGCAGAGAGATGTTTCAGCTTGCCATGATATGCTGGAGGTGACTACCCCGATGCATGCTAAAATAATCCTGTTATTACAACAAGGGGCTCAGAACAAGGCTGCTCTGCGTTTTACAGATCAGCTTTCACCCAAGGCTCATAAATCCTTTCCTTTGTCCAAGAGCCATTTTGCTAACCTCATATTCACAAGGTGAAAATCCTTTATCACAATTACACAACCCCAAAAAGCAAAGAGTGACTTGTTCAAAGTCACTCAAGCAGTAAAACCAAAACCACGCTGCAAAAATGCAAGACCCTCACCCTGCCGTCAAAATTCACCACAGTGGGAGACAAGAGACAGCCTGGCTACAGCATTTTCCAGTTCGGTGGGCAAAGCTTTCCCTTTAACCACATTACAACATCGGGGCCATCGGAGCCAAAGGACTGCCCAACATCAAATGAACCACATCCAGACTTTCACTGCCTGAGCGTTGCACAAACCCTGGCTCTCAGAAAGGCTCCTGGCAAACGTTCCTAGGGATGAGCAAACTCATCGCCCTCAATACCCTATGTGTGATTCGCTGTGAGGGGCAAACAAGGCTCCTCTACATTTGAGAGGGAGTTGAGTCTGGTTTGAAGTAACTCTGACATCATTATACCTGTCACATACTGCTGATTTAATTGACATGGTTACATCAAGGAAGACTTTTTAGGAAAGAGCATAGTGTCAGGAAATACATTAGGAATTGGTATATTAGGAATTAGTGTACTAGGAAATAGCAACAGAACAAGAGGAAATGGCCTCAAGCTGCCCCAGGGGAAGTTTGGGTTGGCCATGAGGAAGAACTTCTTCCTGGAGAGGGTCCTCAGGCCTTGGCACAGGCTGTCTGGGGAGGGGATTGAGTCACCATCCCTGGATGTGTTTCACACTCGTGGAGATCTGGAGCTCAGGGACAGGGTTTAGCAGTGGCCTTGGGACAGTTGGGTTGGCAGTTGGACTCGATGATCTTGAAGACCTTTTCCAACCTGAACCATTCTCTGATTCTCTGAAAAGGAACGAGGTCAGCCTGTGAAGCAGCCGTAATTCACCTGTGTTGTGACAGGAGCACAGGGATGCACTTTGTGATCACTAAAAAAAACCAATAACCCAAGCCCAAAGCAAAAACTCCCCAACCTTAGGAGTCTGGGGGGATTTTTTTTGCACTCAAGAGGCTGGCAGCCAAGCAGCCCAACCAGCCCACACTAGCCCAGGCAGTTTAGCAGCTCTCCTGGATGGTTCCCAACACACCCGACAAATAAAAGCACCAAACCACTTGCCAGACTGCCACGAGAACAAAAGTGCAGCAGGTGGCCATCCCCAGCCCCACACGAAATCCCGTGCTGCTGAGAACCTTACACCAGTCCCCGCGCGCTGCTCTATCTGTTTAATGTTACTCTTCGTCCTCAATTTTCAAAATGAAAAGAAAATGGGTTTTAGTGACACAGAAACCACAGACAATGATCCCAGTGGCATTATTCAGCGCTCCATCAATCAGAGAAAAACTATCGCTGCTTCTTCTCCCTCCCCCCAGTCCCCTTTTTCTTTTTCCCTTTCAATATTTATTAAGTAAACCAGTGCTTATCTGGAGTAAATCCCCAGGCTCGCTGAAGCACCAGGTGGTAGACTGGGGTAGTTTTTCTAGCAACAGATGGCTCAAACATTTTATGACAAACGGACACGGGACTGCTGCTCAGTCAGGCCACCTTTCAGTTCTTTCTTTGTACAACAGGAGAAACAAACCTGGGCAGCTCCAGCAACCGCTCACCTGAGCCACAGTCCCACCTGCCCAGCAAAGCAGCAAGACAGTTCAGTCCTTGCTCCCCCAGCTGCTGCTCAGAGAGGCTTCACAGCAGGAGCTGCCATCAGACTCTGGGAGAATCACAGAACAGTTGTGGTTGGAAGGGACCAAAGAGATCATCCAGTTCCAACTCTCTGCCATGAGCTGTGACACCTCTCACCAGACCAGGTTGCCCCCAGCCCCAGCCAACCTGGCTTTCAACACTCTCAGGGCTGGAGTAGCCATAACCCCCCTGGGCAACCTGTTCCAGGGCCTCAGCACCCTCACAGGGAGGAATTTCTTCCTAAGATCTAATCTAAATCTTCCCTCTTTCAGTTTGAAACCATGTTCTATCACCAGAGTCCCTTGTAGCCAGTCCCTCACCATCGTTTCTGTAGCCCCTTCAGGTACTAGAAGGTCACTACCAGGTCCCCCCAGAGCCAAGTCTTCTCCAGGCTGAACAACCCCAATTCGCTCAGCCTGTCCTCACAGGAAAGATGCTCTGGCCCTCTGACCATCCCTGTGGCTTCAACTGGGAAATCCCACATTTGCCCTCTCAGACAAGAACCACGTGAAATGCTGGTTCTAGGGGAAAGCTGCCATGGGCAGCTGCCCAGGGAGACAGTGGAGTCCCCATGTCTGGAAGTGTTGAAGAAGCCTGACTGTGGCTCTTAGTGCCCTGGTCTGGCTGATGGGGTGATGTTAGGTCCTGGGGTGGGCTGGCTGAGCTCAGAGGGCTTTGCCAGCCTCAATAATCATAAAATCATCAATAATTCTGTGATTCTGTGTAATTCTATGAAAACAAACCGAATCTCCAGTTCCAAGGTCCTGTCTTGGTTTGGGGGGCTGTTTTCTTCATCAGATTCCCTATTCATTTTTTCTAAAGTCATTCTCACAGGCAGAAACGATGAGGCCATGACCTAGAGCCCAGGAGAAAAAGCTCAGGGATGGAAAAGCAGAGGCAGAAGCCTGAATTCCTCTTACATCCCTAAAAATACATTAGAATCTTTATTTTTTTCCCCCCTAAAATAAATTTACTAATCCGAGTGCAGTCAAAACTCACTTCTCACACAGAGGCAGCAACAATATGTGAAATCACACGGTATCAGGAAAAGAAGGCTGTTACCAACGTTTTGTATTGGCTTTGATGGCTTCAATCTGTTGCTTTCCTACTGCAATACTATTAATTTCCATTCCCTTTCCTCTAGTAGTAACCTGCGTCGGTAGAAGAGGCACCAACTCAGAAGGATAATGTAAAAGATTGATGTAATCTCCTTGATATTTAATGGAAATGTTTAATACATGAGTACTCCTGAAATAATGAATCACTGTACTAGGCCAGATTATGGTCTTCGATTCCTCACCTGTTCCAGATAAAATATTTATATCTATTTCAACTGTTATTCTAATAAGAAATTTCTGCCCCACTTCTGGGATCCAGACCCACACTAGAGCACTGGCAGCAATGAGAGCAACTGGGCAGTTTCTGAAGCAGAGGGAATGTGGGGACACTAGGGCTACATTCCTGCAGAGTCCGATCTATGAACGTGAGGCAGAAGATGAGGTCTTTACTCCACAGCTGTCAGCACGGAGGGTCAGGCCAAGAGGATCTAAGAGCTTTGGAAGATTGCAGAACCACAGATTTGATCAAAAGATGATCCAGTCCAATCCCCCTGCCACAGCAGGAGCCTCTAGATCCAGTTACACAAGAACAGTCCAGGCAGGTTTGAAATGTCCCCAGAGAAGGAGACTACACAACCCCCCTGGGCAGCCCCTGCCAGGGCTCTGGCACCCTCAAGAGGAAGAGGTTTCTTCTCCTCTTGACGTCGAGCCTCCTCCGTTCCAGCTGACACCCAGTGCCCCTTGTCCTAGCATTGGGTGCCTGGCTCCTTCCTCCTGACACCTGCCCAGTTGCTCACACCTACAAGGAGTGACTAACTCATCCCAATTCCACTTTCATCTATGTGACAAAGAACCTGAACAGTACCAGCTCTGTGACAGCAACAGTCAACTTCCATGGATTTACAAGTAGTGACAAGTGACAGGACAAGAGAAATGGCCTAAGGCTGCCTCAGGGGAAGGTTAAGATTGACTGACGAGCAACTTCTTCCCAGAAGGGGTCCTCAGGCCTTGGCACAGGCTGCCCAGGGAGGAGGTTGGATTGCCATCCCTGGCCATGGAGATCTGCAGCATGGGGACAGGGTTTAGCAGTAGCCTTGGGTTAAGGGTTGGATCACAGTGATCTGGAGGGTCTTTTCCAGTCTAAGCATTTCTGTGATTCTATAACTCAACATACACTGTCCTGAGCCAGCCTGTAGCAGTCAGTCTTCCTGGCAACCCTTTCTCGCAGCGCTCATCCCTATTTGGTGGTATTTCATGGGGTCTTTACACCACAACGTAGTTTTTTTGGAGAAAACAAACACTCTGAGGAGTGAACGATTGGGATTGCAGCAAACATAGTAAGCACACATGGTGTTTGCACACCTGTGCAGGTTCAAGCAGTGCTGCCTCTCATCTCCCACAGCTCTAAAGCTGGGCATGCAGTGCTTCAACAAACAGAGAAACTTAAGAGACTCCCCTTGTTCCCCTGCTCTTCTCAGAGGGACATACACAGAGTTAATTCCATACTCGCTCCCTCCCAAGCGTGGGCTGGGGCACAGCTGCAGACACACTGAGGTGGGAAGCCACAGTTCAGCTTTCAGCCTCAAGTCAAGCCCATCAGTCACTCACTGCATTGCAATCAGCAACTGCATGTCAGATCAGAGCAGCCACCTGTCGTTGAGAGCTGCATACGCAAGTACACACCAGCTTGTTTTCTTTTCAGCCTTACTTTTAAATATGAAGAAATACAGAAGGAACAGACCTAAAAATGTGTTTTTCTGGAGTCAGGCCCTGCTTTAACACCAGTCCATAGCAGAGGAGTCAGCTGAATACACTCCATGCACTGGACAGGATGCACAACAGGATGGCCCAATCCTGGACTCAGAAAACCATGAAGCCCACTGACTTCAGAGACTAAGAGCTTTCATCCTTATGGAAACAAATTCTTGAGCCACAAAAGCAGAAAGCAATCATTTAAAGGGTTAAAGATGTATTGAATATCATAGGATAGTTCCACTGGAAGTGACCTACGGTGATCTAGTCCGGCTGCCTCCTTGAGAGCTGCTGCTGTCTCCTCCTGGAACCAGGATGGAAAATAATCCATTTGAGATCTAAAACCTCCAATCAGCAAATTGATAAATTATTTCTTCTCTGCAATTCCTGCAATTTCATTTTAGAAAGGGTGCTGTTAGGAAGATAGTGCCTGTAAACAGTTAAGATCCATCTTGTTTACTAATCCTGCTATCTTATTTCTCCCCCCCTCCCCTGCCTAGTTTCATCATGGTGCTGGGATGCTGACACCACTGGCAAGGGTTTCTGCTTCTGCCCTGCCAACCTCTTAAGAAAAGACAAAGACAATATTTACAAATATTAAGACTTTTGAACAAAAACAAACAAGGGAACAGGACTGCTCCAGACCAGCCCTGGGAGCAAACACGGAGAGCACTTCCATTTGTAAGAGCATTGTTTTCCAAACCAGCTCTTGTTGGCTCTGCTCTTTGACACTGGAGAAGCCAGTACACAAACTCCTCTTCTGCTGACAGAAAAATAAGTTCTTCCCCCCCAAAATATCACTTGAACTGACAGACACACACACACGGAGTTAGCTTGGCACAGTCTCCTGGCCTCAAACAACAAGTTTATGTTCTATTTTGGTCTTCTTAACTTATAAGTCAGGTTGAAGAGTTGTCTTCAAAACTCCTTCACCAAGACAACTGTATGGAAGCACAGAAAAAGTTCCAGTCAGGTGGGATCTCCAGTGTCTCCCCATAACTTCCCATCCAGTGCCAACAACTGATGAAATCTGGGTTAACTCCAAAGCTCAGTAACTGAGCCCGAAGTTGCCCAATTGAGTTTTGGACATATCTGAGGCTGGAGCCTCTCCAGAAATGGATATCAACCTCTCCAGTCAACTTGTTCCTCCTCCTTACACCTCTCACCACCAATATTTTTATTTAAGATTGCCAGGTCCAAGCCAGCTGTCCGAGCCCATCACTAAACCATCTCCCTAAGCTCCAGATCTGTGTGACTTCTAAACGCAGTGTAGCTTCACACCTCACTTTACTGCACTGAGTGACAGCAGCAATGCAGAGGAGGACTCAACTGTCCTAGAAATGAAGGAACACACAGAAAGAGCATCCTCACACAGGATCAGAGGAAACAACAGCCAAGTGGCCTAAAATAGTAAGAAAAAACAAGACCTGAGGGCCAGCAGCCACTGGGCCGTGTGACTGCACAGAGCACCAACAGCACAAGTTTCTTTGCTCTTCTAGAAACATCTAGATCCAGCTTTTGTCTTCTTTTAACACCCAGTGTAACAAGCTGCATAAGATTAACCACCAGATTAACAACCACTAGCCAGATAACCCACAGGAAAAAGAGGCTTCTTAATTAGCAGGCAGCAAATGCAAGGAAGGTCCTTCTGCACAAGGGAGCGAAGGCAAAGAAATGCCTCATGGTTTTGTTTGTCCTGTACAATAAGAATAAACAATACCATTCAGTCTGAAAATCACGACTGTGTTCTGCTGCAAGCTCTGGCATACTGAGAGAAGAGGGGGGAAAGCCTTCATGCTGCTGTATGTAGCCCTGCAGTGGGAGCCTACTAAGCCAAGGGCATTTCCTAGCTCTGCCACCAGCATCCAATGGGATCTCCATCGATTCTCTGAATGACTCCATTCTCTTACAACTGATCACAGAGAGTCACAGAATCACTGAGGCTGGAAAAGACCTCTGAGCTCAGCCAGTCCAGACTATGACACATCAGCCAGACCAGGGCACTCAGGGCCACAGCCAGGCTGTCCTTCAACACCTCCAGACACAGGGACTCCCCCACTACCCTGGGCAGTCCAGTCCAGGCTCTGATCCCGCTTTCTGTGAGGAAGGCCTTCCTAACACCCAACCTAACCCTTCCCTGGCAGGTTCAAGCCCTGCTCTCTCACCCTATCACTAGCTACCTGGGAGAAGAGCCAGACTGCGACCTGGTTGATGCTTTCTTTCCCCAGAGAACACACACACATCACCAATATTTGTTAGACACTGATTATTCACAACACAACGAGGTACATCAGTCCATTTTTCTCCCTCAAGGCCTCACATAAAGCTACCTGTATCCTCATTTTGAAAAGACTCGTTAGCTTCAAAGTCAAACCAATACATGGAAGAAGCCACCAGGCAAAGCTAGAGCCAGGCACCTACACAGGAGACTGGTGATTATGAACTCTGGCCTTGTTCCCAAATCACCAGTCATGGGGTTATTTACAGCTAAAAACCCTTGAGAGAGCACACCTTGTGTTTGGGGTGTTTTGCTTTAGAGCAGTAATCACCTGCAGAACTTGACAGGTGCAAAGCTAAGGAACCTCCTCTTCTTTCCTCCCAGCCTGTAGCCAGTTAACAGTCACTGTTTAAACTTTAACTTGTGAAAGGTGAGACAGATTTTGCTTTCATTGTTCGAGCTCAGTGAGGCTTCCACAGCGACAGGCAGCTGAAGCAGAAAAAAACCCAAAACATACTATATGTTGTCCTTGCAACTACTGAGCTAAGTTCATCGAGTATCAGTTGGGGTTTTTACTGAGACTGAGCCAAATCTATCAGGTCCATTTGCAAAGTGACAGCGGTTTCTCAGTTTCATCCTTAAAACAACACGATGGTTTGACAAAAGTAGGGAATAAACAGAGTCCATCACACGTTCTTTAACCATTCTATAACCTGCACAGACCACAACGAGCAGCTCTACAAGCAACCTGCCCACCACTGTGGCTAGAGTTGTTCCTGATTGTTTAAAAACGCCTTTTCACAGAATCCTAAAACCATAGAATGATTTAGCTTGGAAGGGTCCTTGAAGACTTGTTGAGCTTTAACTAGTCCACTCAGTTATGAAACTCAGCAGAGAGCTCTTTCCTTAAAAGACCATTAACATTTGGTAAACAAAGCGCATCTGGTAGCAACACCCCTGGCTGCAGGAAACTGCTCCATGCCAGCTCCTCCTCCACCACCTGCCACCCAGTTGGGTTCACAGCTCGCTGGGGCGACGACAGGGAGCAGGAGAGGTTTAGCCATGAATCACCATCCCTGGCTGTGTTTCACAGTCATGGAGATCAGGAGCTCAGGAACAGGGTTTAGCAGTGGCAGTGGGACAGCGGGGTTAAGGGTTGGACTCAGTAATCTTGAAGGTCTTCTACAGCCTAAACCACGCTAGGATTCTATCTCCACACCTCGTGGCCTTGCCTCTGCTGCAAGCCAGCACTGGGCAGAGTGACCCAGGCTTCATTCCCAATGGCTTCTCACTCCTGCACACCCCTCCTGCAGCCCGCTTCTGAGCACAGAGCTCACCATGACACACAGCATACTCCAACCCTTCACAAACGAGTCGCAGAGGATTTCCTCAGTGCTGTAATTTATCTTTCATGACAGTTTTTAAAGCCAAAATCATTTAAGAGTAGTTTTGTTTTCTTTTATCAATCAATGTGGTTTCATAATTCAACATTTTCCTTTGAGAAACAGAATTGCTTAATTAATTGCCATCAGAACAGAATATTCACATCATCACACTGAAGTCAGGTTCTACTCAGCTGCTGTTATTTCTGAGGCAGTTCACCAAGTCTATTCTAACAGTTGGCCAATAGCTTATTTTTCAGCTCAAAACCTCCCCCCTCCAGCAGGCTGGAATTTCCATGATTATCTAATCAGCTCTAGAAACTCCAGCATGAAATTCTATCTCTCCAGAAACCATAGATCTCATCCAAGAATAAGAGTGAACACAGCACAATGATACTCAGTGCTCGGCCAAAGATTTTTTTACAAGATAGAAGGCTTTTTTCTTAATAGCCAAATTTCAAGATGGGCAACAGAGCGGGTTTCCATGGCAGATGAGCTTTGGGCCAGCGTCATGAACAAAAGGCTTGGATTTGGACAAGGTACAGACCTCTGAAAAACTGCAGGTGCATTAGCTCAGCACGAGGCACCGGTTCTAACCGCCTCCTTCACAGGCTCCAGCTGACCAAGCCCCTCCAGAGAGGCCAATTCCCCCTCCCAAACACAACATCAGACCCTCTCGAGCAACCCAAACAGAGATCAAGCTGCCTCTGCCTCCTTTTCTTTTAGTGAAGCAGAGCTGCTCAGCTGCACAACTCAAACACAGAGAACAGAACCAGAGAAGGGTGATGGGGGAAACTGCAAGCGGCTGAGCTGCCCGGGGAAGAGACTGCGGCGATGAGCAGAGTGTGGTGTCATCAACAAACTGCTGTGGGTTTGTTTTCTCACCTAGAAACTGTGATCCGAGCCTCGCTATTTAGATTGCAAAGTGAAACCCTCAAGAAGTAAAAAATGCCAGAGGCAAGGTTGCCTGTGAACAGCAATACCTCCTCCTCACTTCTAACCCAAATTATAAGGCTCACACACTCCCCCAGGACTCCTTGGGTGGGATGGGCTTCCTCTGTTTGTGAAATGAGGGTAACTCGAAGTTCTACAACCCCAGGGAGGGGGCTGAATCGCCATCCCTGGATGTGTTTCACAGTCAGAGAGATATGGAGCTCAAGGACAGGGTTTAGAGGTGGCCTTGGGACAGCTGGGGTAATGGTTGGACTTCTTGGCCACCTGAGCGCACTGCTGGTAGCACCAGGAAAGAACATAGCAGCCAACAGAGACCCAGCAATTCTCACACGAAGCTGTTCCCTGCGATTACCTAGCATCTGTCACCTTGGCACAAGCTAAACTAATAAACCAGGGTGCTTCCTTCTGCTTTCACAAACCTGAGATAGCTCCTGCTTTTCATCTGACGAGACACCCTAAGACTGGTTCTGCTGGTGCTCCAGCATCACTAACAGCCATGGGAACTTGAGGAGCAGCTGGTTTGTAGGTTTGCACCTTCTGGAGAACTTTTCCCTCGAGATCAGAGTTTAGTTCCAAACTCTGGAAACGAAGCTGTTAAACACCTCAGCCATTTACACCCCGAGTTCCCTGCACCTCAGGAAACAACCCTGTGTCAAACTCACAGCAGCCTCTAGAAATGCCCGAACGGGGATTTTCCAATGTCTTCCTTCCTGTCTTTGCTGAGAAACATCTGTAATCCATGGGGATTCCTTTTCAAAGGGACCAACAGGATGGAGGCAGCTCAATGCCAACAAGTTTCCTCAGGTGGTTTCCATACATCCACATCATCAAAGATCAGATCAACAAGAAGTAACACTTGGATTCAGCGCTGGGTCGCAGCCGGACTTCCAGTGGACTTTACACACGCGTTACCCGCATCCCCCTCCATAGTTTAAAGGTATTTTCACCTGAGAGTCAAAATGCAAATGCTGTTGTGTCTCCCAAGGCAGTGACCCCTAACGACGGGGCCTGTGCCCATGTTTATGGGAAAATATTGTGAGTATTAAAATCAAACCCGTAATTTATGACTCACGCACGGCTTCCTCTGGAAATTGCCACAACAGAGCGATAACCCCTGACGAAGCTCACGGGTTTCTGACTGCTCTGGCTCTTATCACCCCGATACCTTGGTTTTGTAGGGCGACCAGGTTAGGTGTGGAAGGCACAGTGGGAAGCTACTCGAATTGCATCCTTGCCGATGCCTCGTTACAGCAGGGGAAGACCGCATCCTAGATCATAGATGCTGGTTCACGCTGCAAGTGACAACTTAGTGCAGATCCTTAAGGAAGCAGAGGACAGACACAACACTTTGCTGAAGAATTTAATTCCAAGTTTGAGAGCTAAAGTAAAATATTCCTCCCAAAGAGATTTAACAACAGATAGAAGGGGTTTTTTTGGGGTTGGTTTGGGGGTTTTCCTCCCAGCTGCTAACTCAGTTAACTCCCAGCTGTTAACTCCACAGCTGCTAACTGTGGAGGTTATGCGCAGAGTAGAAGCAAGGAATAGCAAAGCTGCTGACATGACACGAGGAACCCGCGTTTTCCACGTGTGCTACAGCAACAGGGAATGCGGATGATCCCGCAGATGAAGGAAGTCTATTTGTGTTACCATGGCCTGGCTGTGGGGAACCGCTCAGACAGAACTCGCCCAGATAAGGAAAACAGAGCAGAAACCTCAGGAAAAACTGATACAGATCCCACGTGTTCTTAGTTAACCTCTCGATCTGCATGGGTGCTGATAAACAAAACCATTTCACGTAGTTGATATATCAACTACCGAGTCGTATCCACAAATATGTTTGTTGTGTTAATTTAAAAGAAACATTTAAACCACTCCAGGACTTGAATTAAAGCACTTTGTTTGATGACAGCAGAGAAAGCTACAGCCTTCTGCTATTTTTGAGTATTGCCTTGTTTGCCATCTATGGTACCTTGAGTACTGCAGTCAGTGTTAGGCACCTCACTGCAGGAAAGACACCGAGGTGCTAGAGTGGGTGTAGAGAGGGGCAACAAGGCTGGGGAACGGTCTGGAGAACAAACCTTTTACAGAGCAGCTGAGGGAGCTGGGGATGGTTAGTCTGGAGAAAAGAAGGCTGAGAAGAGACCTTACTGCTGTCGATAACTCCCTCTAACGAGGTTGTAGAGAGGTGGGGGCTCACCTCTCCTCACAAGGAACAAGTGAGAGGACAAGAAGAAATGGCCTCAAGTTGCACAAGGGGAAGCTTAGGTTGGCCATGAGGAAAATCATAGAAAGGGTCCTCAGGCTGCCCAGGGAGGGGGCTGAATCTCCATCCCTGGGTGCATTTGACAGTCATGGAGACCTGGAGCTCAGGGACAGGGTTTAGCAGTGGCCTTGGGACAGCTGGGATAGTAGTTGCACTCAATGATCCTGAAGGACTTTTACAACCTAAACAACTCTGTGATTCTATAATACAAATTCCCCACAACAAAGGTTTAACCTCAGCCTTCCTAATACCCAGCTATTCATCTCATACTGTCTTGGGAATCAAGGAAATAAGGAATTAGAAATGATGTTGGGATATTTAACAAGGCACATCATCCAAGTTCAGCTCTCTGTGAACTCTGAGCATCCTCTACTCTCTAAACTGCAAGGACAGATGATACTGGATGACAGCAAGCATGGCCTTGTAAACCAGCTCAGCAAGTGGAAGTGGAGCTGGTCATCTGTGGACAGAGAGCTGTTTCAACTGAAGACAGCTGCTTCACTCCAACATCTGTCGCTGTTCTACACAAGAGCATTCATCTTCTTTAACTCAAGTTCTAGGTAATAATGCTTTGGGCTTTTTCTTCCACCTGCAGCTGGAAAGCTGCACTGCTGATACCGACTTGAAACAGACAGATGCTTCAAACCATGCCTAGGCAGGACAAGAGTGACTTAGTGACCCCTAGATCAAGGTGAGACCTCACAGAAGCCCCAGAGGTGCCTCTAATACAGGTGTTATGACAGTTTACAAGTGAAAATAGGCAACTAAACCTCATCATCCCAACAAAAACAAAGCTAAATCGCACTTCTTTTCCCTGGGTTTCTGTGTGCCCCACGGAGAAGATGGAAGGTGAAGTCAAACAGCGCATGGCTCCGAGGCAGACCCACTGGGAGCTGACTGAAGGCATTACTCACTACCCCAAGACAAATATAACAAGTTTTACTTGTTGACAGTTTTGAAAAGAATGAAAGTAGTACCAGATTGTGATTCTGAAACGCATCGCACGGCGCTGGCAGTAGCCTGTCATTAAAGGTAATCATCACGACGGGGAAGACAGAACGTAACCCTCCACTGACTCTTCACAGAAGTTCCAAGCAATGCACAGAACGGTGATCTAAGCAGTGTGATTTGCAGGAGACACGACTGCAGTCAGCACCAGCTCAGCTGAAAGAAAGCTCCCTTATCTCCCCCTCCGTTCCAGGAACTCGATGCATCAATCAGAGCAGATTTCAAATACCGAGGTAACTGCACAAACAACACAGGTCCCGCCAAGGTGACTGCAGTGAATTAGTTGATTCCCATGTAGTGAATATTTTCTGCCTCAATAGCAGCCTCTGCGGCATAAAATATCCATTTAATTTGTACGCTCAGTATTTAAAAGGATTAAACATGTGAGTTTCAAATGGGATAAAGGGAAACTCAGACTACTATTGAAACTACACTCGATTGAGTCTGCTGGTGTTGCAGTCTGTGGCTGAGATTTGCAAGAATGTTCTGACTGGTATGAATAGGGGATGGACGGGGCTGTACTGGTGTGGCAGCTTCAGAAGGGCCAGCAGAAAGAAGGGGGACATAAAAAGGCAGGTGTTTACAGCACATTTACTACAAGGTGACCTGAATTCCCTAACAGATGATGGCAGGAAGATGAAGAGACTCATGAAGCTTCACAGAGTGGCTCAGACTGAACAGAATGAAGAGATCACATAGTGCCAACACCCTGCTATGGGCAGAGACACCTCTCACCAGACCAGGCTGCCCAGAGCCCCCATCCAACCTGGCCTGGAACACTTCCAGAGATGATGCAGCATCCACAACCTCCCTGGGCAACCTGTTCCAGTGCATGCACACTGTCACAGGGAGGAATTTCTTCCCAAGATCTGATCTGAATCACCCCTGTTTTAGCTTGAAGCAATCCCCCTGGATCCATCACTAGACGAGCAGCCTAAGCAAACCCTAACACATGCAGGTACAGCACAGGAAAAGAAAAACAGAGACCCAAACCTGTTAGGTCCCTATGGAAAACAACAGGCACATCAACAGCCAACCTAAGAACAGAGGACACAACACACGAGCGTGTTTCCTTGGTTGTGAGCACACAGCTAATTGGTTTTATTCACAATATAATCACTTATTCACTGTTTTGCTGGGATCTAAGGGATCTCGCTCTGGTAGGGGGATCAGAGTGGATGAGCTCCTGAGGTCCCTTCCAATCCCTAACAGTCTGTGGTTTTGTGAGTATCATATTGTCCAAAGACAAAGTGGAATTACTCATCTAATGAGAGGTTCTGTAAATATCCTTCACTTGGGATTCCAAATTTCCACTCTTAAATTGCAATTTAAGAACCTGTTAAATTTAAATTTAGTCATAAAGTACCTTTCACTTTGAGTAGCCGTGTCCCTCGTGCACATGCAATCACATCCCAGTAGGTATGTTCCCTTCCACAAGCATAAGTCTACAGTTCTCACATGTACAGGATCCAATCTGCAGACTCATAGATTCATACAATGGTTCAGATTGGAAGGGACCTGAAAGATCACCCAGTTCCAAACCTCCCCACTAGACCAGGGTGCTCAAGGCCTCAGACAATCTGGTCTTGAACAGTTCCAGGGAGCTAAGGGGCAGCCACCTCCTTGGGCAATCTGTTCCAGTGTCTCAGCACCCTCATCATGACAAATTTCCTCTTGACATCCAGTCTAAACCTCCCCTCTTCCAGCTGGAAACCATTCNCTGATGAGAGCAGAATAGAGGGGGAAGATCCCCTCCCTCGACCTACTGGTCACGCTGCTCTTGATGCAGCCCAGGATGCGGTTGGCTCTCTGGGCCGCACACGAACGTTGCCAGCCCCTGTTGAGCACTGCCTGTTCTCACAGAGAAACAGAAACCGGATCCCTGTGCAGTTGAGTAAGGATGGTTGGGTCAATGGCTCAGCATGTCCACAGCATTACAACAGATAGGTTTCTTTATACAAAAAATAAAGCCAAGCGAAGAAAAACAACAATAAAATAATCAGAATTTAACCGTGGGTCAGGGACAAAACGTCTCCTTGTGCAACTTTATATCTTAGTGCTGAGAAAAAAGGTAGCCTCCTTAAAACCTACTCGAAACTTCTCATTATCAGACAAAGGAGGAGAAAAAGTCCTGTTGAAAAGGTTTGTCTCTCCCCATTGTAAACATTACGATTAGGAACCATGGGGAAAATACGGAGACAGGCATTGCAAATCAGCACTGGAGAAGTAAACAAACCCCTCTCACACGGCTGTCATGATTTCCTAATTCTGTCTCAAACATCTGGATACCCCAAATCCTCAGGACAATCGGCAAAGGTCAGCAAAAGAGCAGCAAAGCTGTGTGACTCCAGCAGCCTGTCCCTACTGGGGAAGATAAAGGCAAGGGACGAGCGTGTGGCATCAGCCACAGTTAAAGCGACCTGCAGTGAGTTTGGGGAAGACAAAGCTGCCACCTGCCATTTGCTCCCAGAGCCTCATCTCTGGTAGGGAGTGGAGCTGGGAGAAGCCTCATCAGCAGATCATTCCCAGCAGGGAGCTGGGAAGAGAAAAGAAATGGGGCAACTCAATCTGTTTTCCTCTCTTCACATGGGATTATTGCACCAAGCAATGAACTCTGGCTGGAAACCTCCTGATATAATTTGGAATGTTAGAGGAAGCCAGTCAGAGCCCATCTCCACCATAAAAACATCCAGAGAGCTTTCTTAGAATATGAGAGTGTGATCTTAGCACTTGGTTTGTGAGCTATGCTCACCAGAGCTTCAAGCCAGGCACTCTGCATCTCAACTACAGCATCGGGGAAGAGTGACACCAGAGTGTGCAATACCTGGCTTATTTGAATTCAGTGTCCTTCCTCCAATCCAATGTCCTTCCTCCAATCATCATAAAACATTGAGCAGCATTTCCCAACAATTTAACTTGAAGAATTTTGCAACAAACATGCTTAGCTGGTATCTTTTGTGAAGTAGAAATGGAAACCACAAACTCCAGAGCATGCACTGCTTGCTGTAAAAACGATGAACTGTTGACTTCAAAACATGTTGCTCAAGAGAGATTCTAACACTCTGTTTGGTTCCTATTATGCCATTAACACCGAGAACCCAAGTACTCTAAAGGATGAAGCAAAGGATCCCCTTTCTCACAAGCACATTGATAGAACAAAGGAATAAATCAGTCAGAATTCAGCTGCTACTTCAATTCCTACATTATAAGCACAAGAGGCATGTTAACAGGCATCCTGGCAAGGATCAGCAATAGTGTGGCCAGCAGGAATAGGGATGTCATTCTCCCCTTGGAGTGGGCACTGGGGACACCTCCCCTGGAGTTCTGGGGCAGTTCTGGGTCCCTCTCTTCAAGAGACTGAGGAGCTGGAGCAACGAGGCTGGTGAAGAGATTAAAGGGAAAGCCTAATGAATGAGGGAGCTGGGGCTGTTTAGCCTGGAGGAGACTCAGGGGGGACCTTATCACTCTCTACAACTACCTGAAGGGCAGTTATAGTCAACCAGCCTAACCCTCTCCATGGCACAGCTTCAGGCCTTGCCTTCTCATCCTATAACTACTTGTCTGAGAGAAGATCCTGATCCCCACCTGACTAAGTCTCCTATTCACCAGGCTAAACACCTCCAGCTCCCTCAGCCTCTCCCCATTAGACTTTCCCTCCAGTCCCGTCTCCAGCCTCATTGTTCCTCTGGACCTGCTCCAGTACCTCAATCTCTTTCATAAAGCAAGGGGCCCAGAACCGCCCCCAGGACTCAAGGTGAGTACAGGGACAGACATACTAAGCTTTTATGAGAAAAATCCACGAGACCTCTCACGATAGGAGAAAATCACAGCTGCTTCCACACTGAGTTTGCTGTGTTTTAGACAGCCCTATTTAACACTGTTCTTCTGTAAGAAATGACCCTCTGCATCTTCACTGCTAAATTTCCCTTGAGATCCTGCTAATAAAGTACAATACATCCAAGCAAAACAATGGGTTTGTTTTTTGCTCCTATTTGGAGCAAATACGTATCAAGCCTGTTGATGAGTATCTTGGTAGCTGGAGGCACTAACAAGGGTCCGTTTCCACTGTGCTGTGAGCTGTAAAACCAGTACACAAACAGCACTCATCATTTCTCCTGTTCAAAGCAGTCACCAGACATTATCTCTTAGGATAGTTCCACACTAAAACACATACTTGGAGCTTCTGCAATCCACTGTTTCTTCCTGTTGGTCTCTGCTTCTGGTTAAAAATCTTTGCAAGTAGGGGGAAAATGTTGGCTAAACATTCAAAAAGAAAGAGGTGACTGTGTTCCTATCCCCCACAAATAGTAACAAACAGTAGGACAAGATGAGCTCAAGTTGCCCCAGGCTGGCCCCGAGGAGAAACTTCTTCCTGGAAAGGGTCCTCAGGCCTTGGCACAGGCTGCCCAGGGAGGGGGTTGAATCACCATCCCTAGCTGTGTTTCACAGGGAGATCAGGAGCACAGGGACAGAGTTTAAGCAGTGGCCTTGGGACAGCTGGGTTACGGGTTGGACTCGATGATCTTGAAGGCCTTTATCAACCTCATCAATTTTATAATTCGATGAAGAGTGCCGCACCAAGGGTCAAAGGAGCGGCTGAGGTACCCAATGCCAAATGCAAAGAGCTGGATGGCACTGGCAGCATCCCAGCTGGCTTTGACTTAACAGATCAAAATAAAACCTCACTGTAACGCCTCACTCTTCCCAGATGGGCATGAGTCAGAGAGACACCAACTACAAATGACACTTTTTTGAGTGAATCAGGTTGGACTAGAAGATCTTCAGAGGTCCCTTCCAATCTCTAATATTCTGAGATCAGAGAGGATGCTCTTTCCAGTCAAACTCACCCAGACATGCTCCAGTTTAGGACAAACACACATGAAGGATTGATTAGCAGACAGGCTTTTGAACCAAAACCAAGTAGAACCCACACTTGTCAGCCGCAACAAGTTGAGATCACGTTGACTTCTGCATTAATCCTGCAAGAGCAGGCTTCTGCAGGCTTTGCTAAGATCCCTGCCTAGGAAAAGCCAGGCCTGCTGGGACAGCAGCCAAGAGGCAGTTAATTAGGGAAGTATTCAAAGCCATCAGCCACCTGCTTCCAGCACTCCAGGCATTAACCTTTTCTGTTCAATTCATCTGCCCTGAACTGGTAAAACAAAACACCTGTTAGTTAGGGGGTCATATAATATGCAAAACAGTGATTGTGTAAAGCTCCTGTAACCCATCTCAAACCCAGCCAACTGCAGCTCCTCTCCATATTCATAAACCACCCCCTCTTATCTCTCTAATAGTCATCACACACTTTGCTTTTAAGGTACCTGTGGGTAAAATATCACCACAACCCCAAAGGTTGGTCTCACTGTAATAAAAAGCTCAGCAATTTTACCCATTAAAAATACTAAAGACTAGAAGGACCAAAGCACCGGCTCCTTTATTTTGGTCACAGCAGCCCCAGGCACCGCTACAGGCTGGGGGATGAGGGGCTCGGGCTCGAAAGCTGCCCAGCAGAAAAGGACCTGAGGTGGGCTGGGAGACAGCCAGCTTCATAGGAGCCAGCAGGGTGCCCAGGTGGCCAAGAAGGCCAACAGCATCCTGGCCTGGATCAGGAAGAGCAGGGGCAGCAGGACTAGGAAGTTCTTGAGCCCTTGGAAGGCCTCCTCTAGAGTCCTGGGTTCAGTTCTGGACGCCTCATTCTAGGAAAGACATGGAGATGCTGGACAGGTCCAGAGCAGAGCTACCAAGCTCGGGAGGAGTTTAGAGAACCAGTCATCTGAGAAGAGGCTGAGGGAGCTGGGCAGGGTGAGTTTGGAGAAGAGGAGGCTGAAGGGAGGTTGTGGAGGGGTGGCTGTTGGCCTCTTCTCCTTGGTGCCTGCTGACAGAAGCAGGGGCACTGGTCTGCAGCTGAGGCAGGGGAGGGTTAGATCAGATCTGAGGAAGAAATTCTTTTCAGACAGTGTTTGGGCACTGGCAGGGCCTTGCCAGGAAGGTGGTGGAGCCCCCATGCCTGGAGGTGTTGCCATGGTGCTTCCTGCCCTGCTCAAGTGGCAGCAGGGAGGGGGTCAGGTTGTGTTTGTCAGTCTCTCACGGACTGAGGATTTTTGTTCGGGTGGGGATGGTTGGACTCAGGGATCTGGGAGGTTCTTTCCAACCAGGATTGTTCTGTGATTCTGTGAGCCATCTGCTGCTCTTGCTTTCAGCAGTTTGTTGAAAATATCCTAATCTACTCGCTAGGAAAGCCAGAAGAAAACAACCAGGCCAAAGACTTTTTAACCTCTTCTGACTGAAGTTTCTGTGCATGGGCAAAGCAAATCAACACAACTACAGCTCTATCCTGATGCTGCTCCACATCACTTCCTCAGAGCTCCAAGAACACTGTGTCTTCTCTCTGTAATGCTGTCGCTCTGAGCAAATCTAGAATGTCTCAGTCTCTCACAGTCTTTTTGGTGTTGGAGTGATTAATTCAATTACCTCCCATGAGAGAGAAAAATCATTTCCTAATTTAGGCAAATTGGTCAAGTCTGAGAGGAAAGGGAAGAACTGTTTTGTCTTTCAAGTGAAGGTAACATCAGCACTGCAGTCTGAAGACACTGAGATCTCCTTGTTATCTTTGCCCATTTTCTTATCACAGCTTGCAGACTGTTAAAATCAAAGAATCATTTAGTTTGGAAAAGATTTCCAAGATCACTGAGTCCAACCCTTAACCCAGCTGTCCCAACCCACTGCTAGATCCTGTCCCTAAGCTCCACATCTTCATGAATCTGAAACACAGCCAGGGATGCCGATTCAGCCCCCTCCCTGGGCAGCCTGTGCCAAGGCCTGGGGACCCTTCCAAAACAAGTTCCTGCAAACTAAAGAAAGACCAAATATAATTGTGCCCCTGTTTTGGTTGGCAAGGAGGAAGGTGAAGCGCTACTCTGGGTACTCCCAGGAGAGCTGGATGTTGCAAAGCAGAAGTGTTTCTTGTTTTCCTGCATCTCTGAGGTGCAACACATCTGCATCTGTTTGCAAAGATCAGTGTCTGCTATGAACTTCACTGCTTTCTCAGTGTCTGTTAACACTGCCCCGAACACACCAGTGCCCCAGGAACTGCCAGAGCTGGGGATCTGTACCTACAGCCTCATCAGAAAGCTCAAATATAGATATAAAGTCATAAAAGAGAGTTTGCCTCATATAGCCTGGTACCATCTTCTTCTTTAAAATGGCAATCAAATGCACATCAGTCCCTAATGATCTGGCTCAAGGCTTAAAGAGTACCTCAAATAATTAGCCCCTGAAGCATCCGAGGCTTAATAAGCACTGCAGAACTAAAGTCACTGCACTAACCAACCTCTCAAACCATCAGTATCATGGAGCACTTAAAAGAACCCCTAAATGAGTTCAGATTCCAATAAAAAAGATCTCCAGAAGAGAGTTTAAAAGCAGAGTTTAACGGGCCATGATCTTGTACTTTTTATCAACCTTGTTAAATATTGAAGGGCACACACTAGCTCCTAACTCAGGCTTTCCACTGCTCTGCAAAATGCGGCCATATCCTCACAAGGACTCCATAACCCTTTTATCTTCTAAACTCTACACGCCGGCAAACATTCATTTCTATACGATCTGCTTTTACTCTGCGTTTTATAACACCGTGTCAAGCAGCTTTTAACATTCTCTTCTGCAGCAGAGATGGGTACAAGAAAAGGAATGCACTCAAAAAAGCCTTCTACTAACAAACATCCTTGAAATCACAGCTTCCCTCCCCATCGGCTATGTTTTCTATCAACTTAAGGCCATAACAGCAAGGATGGCAATGCTCAGTGGGTTTAAAAGGAAGGAAAAAAGCAAACAAGCAAAAAACCCCCCCAAAAAATCCAATCCAGCCACTTAGCAGATTGTAAGGTTTTAAATTAAGACTCCAAGTTCACTAAAAAATTTGTTCATACAAGCTCCTTCTGCAGAGAGCACAATGCTATGCTCCATGGTAAAGCTACTGGAAAACCAGGAAAAGGGTGCTCAGAGCCTGGAATGGACTGCCCAGGGCTCTGATGGAGTCCCCATCTCTGGAGGTGTTTTAGGACTTAAGGCTGTGTGGATCTTAGTGCCCGATGGCATGGTCAGAGGTCGTGGGCTGGACTTGATGATCTCGGAGGTCTATTCCAGCCTCAATAATAACAGTAATTCCAATGCAACTGAAGTTTTTGCAAGGGACAGACATGCTCACAGATGGCTCCTGGAAGTGAATCTGATGGCAGAAATTGTTAAAAGGGGAGGGCACGTCAAGAGAGAGAATTGAGGGGCTGAAGCCAGTCCAGAGAAGCATCGATGCTGGGGAAGGGACCGGAGGGAAAGTCTAATGAGGAGAGGTTAAGGGAGCTGGGCATGTTTAGGCTGGAGGAGACTCAGGAGGGACTATATTCCTCTCTACAACTCCCTGAAGAGAGGTTGTAGTTAGGTGGGGATCAGGCTCTTCTCCCAAGCAACCAGCGCTAGGACAACAGGGCAGGGCTTGAAGCTGCCAGGGGAGGGTTAGGTTGGCTGTTAGGAACCTCTTCCTCACACAAAGGGTGCTCAGAGGCTGGACTGGACTGCCCAGGGCAGTGGGGGAGTCCCTGTGTCTGGAGGAGTTGAAGGACAGCCTGGCTGTGGCCCTTAGTGCCCTGGTGTGGCTGAGGGGGTGATGTTAGGTGCTGGGCTGGGCTGGATGAGCCCAGTCAGCTTTTCCAGCTTCAATCATTCTGTGATTCTGTAAGAATAATCACTGTAAGTTTTAGCTAATTAAAATACCTAACAGGCACCTTACAAATGCATCCTAGAGAATCCACTACTTTCTCACTCCAACTCAGCACACTTCTTGCTCTAAACCACAAAATTATTTCCAGATTGAAAATATGAAGCCTTTCACAGTAAAATATGCAATATTCATTGATAAGTATCTATTAAAAGAAACATCTTACTTGATTGAGTTTCTGAAGTGGTCCTCAGCAGGATTTTTGACGGTACAACTGTTCAGCAACCAGAGATCTGCTTCAGTAGAGTTGTCTAGAAGAGAGAATGATACAAACTGGTGTTAAGAATGATCCATCCCGTCAATTCCTACTTTATATCACAGGCTAACAGAATCATGGACTAGCAAGGATTGGAAAGGACCCCAAAAGATCATCCAGTCACAGTAGGATCCCCTAGATCCAGTGGCACAGGAACAGTCCAGGCGGGTTTGAAACATCTCCAGACAAGGAGACTCCACCACCTCCCTGGGCAGCCCCTTCCAGGGCTGTCACCCTCACCAGGAAGAAGTGTCTTCTCACCTTGATGTGGAGCCTCCTCTGTTCCAGCTGACACCCGGTGCCCCTTAATGCTCAAGTGTAAATTGGTTTCCCATTTTTAATTCAAAAACCCCTGAACTTAGCCATTAGTAAGTTGGTCCTTTGTAAAAATTACTTGATACTTTAAACAATTACAGTATTGGAAGAGGGTTTTTGTTTGTCTGTTGCTTGTTATTTTGTGTTTTAGAAACAAAAAAACTTTAAAAACCCAAATAAAAGCTGCTAATGTTGCTTTTTTTAGGGTTTTTGTTCCCTGTTTCAAACAGTTCATTTACCAGTCAAGATGCCACCAGGTCACACATCAGGGAAAACAAGGTTAAGGTAATGGGTGCTTCTCCCCAAAAATGCACATTCCCTGATAAGATCTGACCTACTCAACAGCAAGAACAACATCCAAGGTACCTTTTTTTAATTAAGCAGTCAACAAAAGCAGGTTGCACTATCAAACCCACATGCCTGCTTCAGCTCTGCTGTGAATCACCACCACAAGTCAGAGTTTATAAAACACAAATCTCTCCTAAAGGGAAAAGTCAATGTAGCTCTAATTTGGGAAAGAAACATCTTTCTCGTTTAGATTCTATCTTCGTTAGGGCATAATTACAGTGCAGCAATTGTTACACAAAAGATATTCAGGCAACGAGTCTCTGCCTCCATTCAGATAAACCTATAATTCCCTTCAAGAACCAAAGCTTGCTGTATGTTCACAACCTACCCAATCCCACAGTTTTCAGTGTAAGAACATATAGAACTCCAGGCCTGTGAAATGTGGCCTATATATAGCTCAGAATCACTTAGAGCCACTGTATCGTGAAGGTAGAGCTGCTTTCTTCAAAGGAAAGAATGCAGGTAGTCCACCTCTCACATCTTTTCCATCCAGCTACCCAACAACTACCAACCAGCAAGGACATTGCAGAGAGGTTGGTGCTGGTCTCTTCTCACAGGTCATTAGGGACAGAATCAGCGGGAAGGGCTTCAAGCTGCAACAGGGGAGGGTTAGACTGGACATCAGGAGAAAGGTCTTCAAGCAAAGAGTGCTCAAGCACTGGAATGGGCTGCCCAGGGATGTGGTTGAGTCCCCATCCCTCATGTGTTCAAGAGTCACTTAGATGTGGTGTCAAAGGAGGGAGTTTAGGAGTGAACTTGTAGAATAGGATTAATGGTTGGACTTGAAGATCCAAGTGGTCTTTTCCAGTCTGAGTGATTCTGTGATTTAACCTAGGAAGCAGGTAAAACTGAGAACAGAAAACAGCAGCCAAACGACAAATTCATGTTTAAATAAGAGGTTTCTAATCTTTAATCTCAGAGATGGTGTGAGTTGGAAGGGATCTCTGGACAAGATCAAGTCCAACCCCTCTGCTAGAGTAGGATGCCCTAGAGCAGATCTCACAGGACACGTCCAGGAGGGACTTGAACATCTCCAGAGCACGACACTTCACAACCTGCCTGGGCAGCCTGGGTCAGGGCTCTGCCACTCTCACTGTGTCAAAGGTGTTCCTTATGTTTAAATGGAACCTTCTGTGTTGCAGTTTGTGCCCACTGCCCCTTGTCCTCTCACTGGGCATTACTGAAAAGAGACTGAGACCCACCCTTTAGATATTTACAGCCACTGATCAGATTCTCTCCCTCTCAGCCTTCTCTTCTCTAGGCTAAAGAGCCCCAGGTGTCTCAGCCTTTCCCCACAAGAGACAGAGATTGCACCGTTCACTTGGGTCAAACACTGACCCTTTCTGTGTCAGGGAAAAGCTACAAGGAGTTATAAAAAACAACTTTCAGAGCTTTTATTATTCTAAACATAAAGGGTATGTACCAAGAAGCTGTCTTGGGAGGTAAGAAAAGAGAAGGGAGTTCCTCTTTAGTCTATACAGAAGTCAAAACAACACTGGAATGAGTCAAGGAATCTCTCCTCCAAGCCAGGCTGCATGAAAACATTTTCAGACCAATGAACATCCTGCTGCTGTGAGAGAGATAATGACAAGGGAGAAACTGCCTAGGAATGATGGACAGTAAAGCAAAGAGAGGAATGGTTTCAAAACCAGAGACAGGCTGACCTCTATGCCTAGGTCTGGATGGTCAAGAACATACAGCTGCATGGCTGTGCCTACTAGGCCAGCCCATACACTCTGCATGGCCTCCACCTCACACCTTTTCCAGCTTGAACTTCCACCTTGTAAGGTCACAGTGAAGCTGGGGCTCATTCACTGAGCAGATTCATGTCCATCACCCTCTGAAACCTCCATTAGACCACTAGGTTTTGGAGAAACCTTTGAAAAGTCGGTGAAGAACAGATGCTTGCGTTTAGGAACTCTTACAGATGTGACTGAAGAGGACAATCTATCCCTTAGAGAAGGTTTTCCAGCAAGTCCTACATGCTGTGCCTTGAAGCAGGAACCGTTAGCATATTGCGCATCAATGACCGTAATGAATTTGAGATAGGTGTGTCCTTTTCTATATCCTGCAACAAACTTCTCTGAGGGGATCTCTCTTCATCTAGTTTTTTCCATCTCTTCAGCCTCATGAAGCTCTTTAATACTTGAGTATTTGCTGCTGATCAGTTTGTGATGAGCAACTTGAACAGGCTCCTGTATGTGAAGCCTTTTTAAAACAGAACCCCCACATTATCTCTAATCAGCATTGCATCCAATACTCAAAAAACCCCACAACTCCAAACCCATGGCCTTTTTGCATTGTGACATCTTTTCCGTAAAAGAAAGGCTACACTGGCAGTAAACCACAGAGACTATCACACTCCCTGCAAAACAACATCGAGTACAAAGAAACCTAAAGGTCATGGAAACTTCTCAACACTTAACTTAATTGGGAAGCTCTGGAAAACATGAATTGGCTGCATGATGCAAGGACTTAGAGGATAAACCAGCAAGAGTCTGAGGCACCAGTACACCTACAGAGGCACACAATATTTACAGTTCGCTTCTAACCAGCATATTTTGGGGTGCTGTTATCATTTCTGAACTCATAAAGCAGCACAATTTCTACAGAAGGCAGCAGTAACGCTATCAGCTGTAAACTAAACTCTTCACTCGGGTTTGCCCTGGTGTTTTAAGACTCTTTGGGTTCTTTTCTTCTTCAACTATTTTTCCCAAGCTTTGTTTTCTTCCAGTCCCCTGTCCCCCTCCCAACACACATGTCCGTGAACAGAACCAAAACACACAGAGTACTGAAGTAGGAGAAACACAGACAGTGAAGCTCTGTAAGAACAGCTCTTCTTCACTTCAGCACAGCACTCCTCTCTGCTCTGAAACCACCACTGGATTAGCTCAGCACTGCCTGCTCCAAGCCCCGTGACTCAGAATTTGTGTGACGTCTTTGAATCCCTCTACATCAGCCTGTGTCACTTCAACTCTTCTTAACCTATTCTGAACCTCTCTGTGAGAGCTCACCCTTTCTGATCTGTCTTTACTCACACAACAGACAGCCCTCCAGTTTCTCTGGGTCTATGTGCTGCACTCTAGCCTGTTCCCATTTATGGATCCCCCCATTAACACCGGCACTGGTGCAATCCCACAATAGCTCTCCCCGCTTCCCTTGGTCCCCAGCCAGACATTTTCTGTTCTGGAACAAATAACACCCAAGTTATGTGTTTGTGCTCTCAACTGGACTCCACGTGAATCATCTTCCCCCCAAACAATACAAAAATCCAAGCATGAGGACACCTCAGAGCCACTTACAAAAGTCATCCAGCATCTTGACTGGAACCAAGTTACCAAACTTCTTACTCTCTTTCAACATCTCTGTGTCACAGAAACCCAACTCTTACACCCCGGGTTACTGAAATGAGGTGCTGGTTAATTTAATGACTTCTTGGACCACTGGGCATTGAGGGACTGGGAAAGTATCTCTCATATGAGTTCTGAGATGCCCTGAGTCATCAGTGCAGAAGGAAGGTACAGCTGCCTCTGGGGAGGCTAAGGTCGGGTTTTTTTGTTTCCAGACAACAGACTGCTTGGCAGAGGAAAACACAGAAACACAGAATCTCTTTGGCTGGAAGAGACCTTTCAGATCATCAAATCCAGCCTTCAACCAGCACTTCCAGGGCACCACCAAACCAGGTCGCCCAGCACTACATCCAGCTGCCTTTTCAATATCTCCAGGGCTGGTGATTCCACCACTGCTCTGGGCAGCCTGTTCCAACGCCCAAGTGAATTCTTCATAACATCCAGCCTAACCCTCCTCTGATGCAGCTTGCAGCTGTATCCTCTAGTCCAGGGAGAGGAGGCTGCACCATCCCTTTTCAACCTCCTTTCAGGTAGTTGTAGAGAATCAGAAGATGTCCCTTCATGCAGAAAGCTTAGGAAGAGCACAATCATTTCACTTTTTCTAATCGTTTTGCTTTCCAGACCTTTCTTCAGCACACAGAGAGCTTGGTTACCACCCACCGGTTCTCAATATTTCCTATCAGATAGAATTCACTACCAATTTTCATACAACACAACTTACGGAGAAGATTACAAACAAACAACCACTTCCTCTCTGTCTGCTCCCTCAACAGCAACCACAAATCAAAGCCATGAGTTACCAGGAGCCTCCAGATGGCTTCTGGTTTGAAATCTCAGAGCCACATCACCAGTTCCCACCTCCAAAACCTCCTGTGCCTTTCCCAGCTGATCCACAGCACCCAAAGACCTGACCCTGCACATGGTTCTCAAAATACTCCCCCTCGTCTTGTATCAGCGGTGTGAGGGTGTAAAATACAGAAGGGTCAGCCTGACTGCAGCATGACTTCTGTTTTCTCCTTGAATTTCCCAGATACTCTGGTCATAACAGATGACCTCACTCACAGTTAACAAAAATACAGCTGAGTTCACCCTTCAAAGAAGTTATTTTAAGTTCTATAAGGAAAAACAGGCTGCTCATCACATCAGGTAATGTGGACAGGTCTGCATTTAAAAAGTACTCCTTCCATTGTGCCTCTTGCCCTCATTTTATCTGCAAATACGTCAAGCTGCTAGTTTGATTCTCCACTAGCATCTCCATTACGGAGCTAACTGCACAAATAAAATCAAAATAAACCAGAGAAGCTTAAGAAACTGAGTATTTTTATCAAATTCATTCTTGTTGAGACACCTCTGCAGCAGCTACTGCTGGACCACGGAGAGTCAGGGTGCTCTGCCTGCTACTGAAGAATATTTCTCCAGGGATGGGGACTCCACCACTGCCCTGGGCAGTCCAGTCCAGGGTCTGTGCACCCTTTCCATGAGGATGGGCTTCCTAACATATAACCTAACCCTCCCCTGGCAGCTTCAGACCCTGCCTTATCATCCTCATCCACATAACCCAAGGCAGCTTCAGATGTAGGTGGTGGACACTGCACTCTGCTCTTGAGCACAAACTCAAGCCCTCCAGCTGCTCCTTCCACTTCACTGAAGACTTCATGATCAGTGGAAATAATTTCAATATGAAAAGCCCTAATGAAAGATTTATCAGTCTCACAGGGAAAGTCCCACTACATTCGAAACAAGGTCAATCAGCCTGTTCTAGCCAGGCGACACTAGAGAAACATGCAAATCCCTCCAACAGCTCGCTCTGATGATTAACACGGGTAGAATTTGTTTTGTTGACAGAATTCGGAAAAATTCCAGAAACCTCCTCCTCCAAGTCTTAAGCCTTCTTGATCTTCCTGAAATAGCACAGGCAGCGTGATTCAGAGCCTTTTTGGCTCCTGGTACTCCCTCCATCCAGCTCAATATGCAAAACAGAAGAGTTATTCAAATGAGCAAACACAGACTGATTCTGTCCATCTTCATCATTAACAGTGAGTAAGTAACAGTCGACTAAGTCAGCTATCAACCAAAAGCAGCAGCCTTGCACAATGCCCTGCAACCCAACTTTCAAATCACAGGATATTGAACTGTTGGAACGTGTCCAGAGGAGGGCCACAGGATGAGTGGAGGGCTGGAGCACCTCTCCTACACGGACAGGTTGAGAGAGTTGGGGCTGTTCAGCCTGGAGAAGAGGAGGCTCCAGGGAGACCTTAGAGCAGCCTTCCAGTACCTGAATGGGGGTACAGGAGAGCTGGGGAGGGGCAGTTTGCANTGGCTGGGGACTTGAGCACCCTGGTGGAGTGGGGGGTGTCCCTGCTCATGGCAGGGGGGTTGGAACTAGATGATCATGAAGGTCCCTTCCAACCTGAACCATTCTATGAACATTGCAAATATCAACTAACTTCACACATGAGATGTGCTTTGAGCTCCACATCAATCCCTTTCAATCATAGAAATGTAGAAAAGTGGTTTCAGGGTTTCTATAACCTGATTGAGCCATACAGAACATTCTACACCAAGTTCTTAGCCAAGCTGCCCCCGACTCCAGGGCTGTTCCTAAACCTGGATTCATATGTACAAGCGACCTCAGTCTGCACCAGTAACGGATCAGATTAGCCATCTCCTCCAGTAACTCCTTGAGTATTTTTCTATGGAACAAGGTTCAACACCAAACAAGCCCCAAAGGTAGCACAAAGAATAGCTGTTAGTACAACTAACTCCCCATGAGTGCTCAAACAAGACTCTTGCAAATGTCTCAGTGCATCTAATGAACACAGCACCACCTCAGAAGGATCTCTGGTTTTCATGGGGTCACTGACCCTTTCCATGGAGAAGTTTTTCCTTATGGCCAACCTAACCTTCTCTTGGGGCAACTTGAGGATATTTCCTCTTGTCCCATCACTTGCCCCTTATAAGAAGAGACCAGCTCCTACCTCTCTACAACCTCCTTTCAGGAAGCTGTAGGCAGCAATTAGGAAACAGGCCAGAAACCAAAGATCTCTGGAAAATGGGATGGCATCACTTAATTACCCACTGAGAAGAGTGGAGAAGCCTCTCACTCTTCCAGCCCCTGCAAGCCACAACTATGTTCAACCAAAGGCAGCTCAAAGCAATGAAAAAAAGGATTCCCAGCAAAATTCCCAAGCAAATGAGGCACAACCTTTAGTTCTATTTGAGATAGATCCTAGGTGATTACATGCCCTAAATGAGAGTGTAAACACCTCATGTTTGTCATCTGGAGAGCAGCTCTACCCATGTCTTACGCCTTTCAGTACACCGAATCCATACAAGCTGGCTCATGGCACTGAACCTCCTCACTTCCATAACTTCCCAATTTCATTTTCACAAGAGCCAGGATTAGTGGTTTTGCTGTAGCCCACAAATTAAAGGAAAATTTTATTCCTGTATCTTTCCACAATCTTTTCTCTCTAAATTCTGTCTGCATTACGTTGCCCCAGAAGCAATTTATTGATTTCAAATGTCTTGCTTCCCCCTTATTTCTCCTGATACCTAATGCCACAGACTTATTTCTCCCGATGCCTAATGCCACGGGGAATATGGATTTAGGTTCCATCCATCACTTCTAAAAGAGTTAAAATACATAAGCTATTTGAGCCAGATATGTCCAAACACTTATTAAAGTGTAGCTTCCAGCTGTTTATTGACTTTCTCAGAACTACCTTCACACCTCATCTATTTGCTGCTTTATCAGTTTTCTGAAAAGCAGGAGATAGAGGCTTAAGGTACCATAGCCAACAGCCAGATAAGCCTTTGCTGTGGTTAATTCCCAGCCATCATCCCCAGTTCAGATTATCAGCAGAATTTAGTGCTTGTGAAAGCTCCAGACTGAGCACAGAGGAAATTAAAGTTCACTCTTTGCACACTGTGCATCAACCAGCAGCACAAAGCTCCTCCACAAAAATCACACCAGTGTGTGATGGTTGTGCTTTGTCTGCAAAGCTTGAGGACAAAGCAGCATTTCTCTGCCCAGAAGTTTGTTCATGGGATGATCATAGAATGGGTTGGGTTGGAAGGGACTTCAGAGATGGATGAGGGATCAGGGGACACTGTCAGCAATTTGCAGACTGTGCTGCCATTCAGCGAGACCTGGACAGGCTGGAGAGCTGGGCAGAGAGATGGAATGACGGACAACAAAGGTCAGTGTAGTGTCTGGCATCTGGGCAAGAACAACCCCAAGGACCAGGAGAGGGTGGGGACTGACTTGTTGTGAGAGCAGTGGAGGAGAAAGGGACCTGGGGATCCTAGTGGACAGCAGGATGACTATGAGGCAGCAATGTGCTCTTGTGGCCAAAAGGTCTAACAGCAACCTGGGGGGGGATCAGAAGGGGGACGTTTAGCAGATCGAGAGAGGTTCTTCTCCCCTCTACTCTGCACTGGTGAGACTGCATCTGGAGTATTGTGTCCAGTTCAGCATAGAGCAACGAAGATGATGAAGGAAGCAGAACAGCTCCCTTATGAGGAAAGGCTGA
>VZRI01007472.1:0-12380 GCA_013397515.1 Upupa epops | reverse complement strand
TGGCTGTGTTCCCATGCAACTTGATCTCTACAACGGCAGGGGGATTGGACTGGATGATCTTTCAAGGTCACTTCCAATGCCTAACAATTCTATGATCACCCAGTCCCAACCGCCTGCCATGGGCGGCGACACCTCTCACCAGACCAGGTTGTCCAGAGCCCCATCCAACCAGGCCTTGAACACTTCCAGGGATGGAGCGGCCACCTCCCTGCAAACCTGTTCCCGTGCCTCAGCACCCTCACAGTGAATAACTTCTTCCTAAAACCTCATCTAAATCCCACCCCTTTCAGTTTAAAGCCATTACCCCTTGTCCTATCACAAGAAAAGAGAAGGAGAAACAGCTCTATCAACCCCCTGGCCAATGTTTTTTCTGAAGAAAGAGGAAAGCAGAGCAAAGATGCCCTAGGAGAGAAAAACAAAGCCCAAGCACGGACACATGTGCCAACACACATCCAGCCCCACCTGCTGCACTTCCTCCAGGCCCTGAATCACCCTGGACAAACCAGCCCATGTAGTTCCCACAGCAGTTCTGTGCCCATCTACAGCCTCATCATTCACTCAACTGTTTCTCTACCACTTTCCTTGCCTGTGCAACTGAAGCACACAACAGCTTTCATCTAAATGAATGGTGAGGGCTAACTAAAACAAGACACCAGTCACCCAAAGCAGTCCCCTAAAGAGCTTGAACATTTCTGAGCCAATACACAGAGAGCCACTACAGCCTCACATTTATTTTCGTAGTCCTTCTCTTCCCAACCGTGACTGCAGGTTTAACTAATGTTAATTAGGATTCCTGTGAGACAGGCAGATTTGTTATTTGGATGTTGTTTGTAACTGTACAGTTCTGTTAAAAACCCCAAACAGAAGACCTTCATCAGTGCTAACAAGGCTGCAGACAGGCAGACAAGTCTGTTTGGAAAGTCAGCAGCATTTACACCAGCCAAAGGTTCAAGCGTGCCAGCTCTGCAGAGAGAACCGGTTCCAGAGAGGTCCAATTTCATCAAGCACAAACCAGTCAAACGCTAGTTTGAGGCACTGTGCCTCTATTATTTGATGGAGCAGCAGCTCCCAAAAATGAGATAGTTTTGATAAATGGAAGAAGGCTGGGGGGGTGAGGATCCATTTCCTCCTTTTATTTGAAAGCACCATCTCAAGATTTCCAGCACTGCCACAAGAAGTGATGCTGCACTTTCAAGCAACTACTGCCTCTCCATCTCCTTCAAGGAAAAGGCGGAGCAGCTCTAAGAGCTCCACAGGTCAGTGACACAAGGAATCAAAGGCTTTTTGGGGTTGTCTTCTCCTGTCTCCTATGAGGCTCCATCCTGAAGGGATTCTTTCTTTTGGCCGAGTTTAACCTTTGTCCTTCCAACTCCGAAGGCCAGGCAAACACAGTAAACCTAAGTTTCCTTACACACCTCAAAGAAGCAAAGGCATTTCAGAAGCCATTTTCACCTTTCTCTGTTCAATCAACAGAAGAGATTTCACTTTCTTACTTGAAAAGCTTCAAGGTTGTAGCTGTCCACGATTTATTTTCAATTCTGAGAGGGACTGGGATGAAAATTCTTCTTTTTTCCAGGTTGAAGTTTAATGTGGTTGCTCTCCCATGATCACTGTCTCCCTTTGTATATCTAGATCTTAGGACTTCACTGTCTTTAGAGCAGTTTTCATGCAGCACACGTTCTCTCAGTCACCTGTCCTTTGCTTTCAAAGATGAATTTCAAACCAATCTATCAAGTTCCTATGAGTCACACAGCCCAGCCCACCCTGCACGATGTCCACTCAACTGCTCGATGCTGAGAGTAGTTTTTACGAAAGCTTTTGGTGAACCCTAGTGGTAACCCTTCCACAACAACAACAACGCAGCCAAACCCCAAAGCAAACAACGTTTTTTCATGCTTTTACTATCAGAAGACAACAATATTTATAGTCAAAACCACCCTCTGCTAAGGGGTAGTAGCATAGTGACCTGGCGGAGCTGGGTTGAGGGTTGGACTTGATGATCTTAAAGGTTTCTTTCAACCTAAGCTGTTTCTGTTATCACAACTCTGGTCTTTTCAACACTGCAGCACAGAAATTAATAAATGGAAATTAATAGAGCATAAAAAGGGAAGTGGTACAGAGGGCAAATCAAATCAGAGGCAAACTGGGGTGAAATCTACCTGGCAGACAGTCACAAGTGCTGTCCCTCAGGGCTCAGTGCTGGGGCCAGTCTTCTTTAATATCTTTATTGATGATCTGGACATGGAGATTGAGAGCACCCTCAATCAGTTTGCAGATGACACCAAAAGGTGTGGGAGAGTTGATCTGCTTGAGGGCAGGAAGGCTCTACAGAGGGACTTGGACAGATTGGATCAATGGGCTGAGGACAATTGTCTGAGGGACAAGAAGGCCAAGTGTCAGGTCCTGCATTTCGGTCACAACAGCCAGAGGTGAGAAACCCCACTACATTCTTTAACTCAGATTCCTAAGAACACTGATAAGGGAAGACCTTTACCATTCCCACTGCCCTTAATCTGAGAGCAAGTACTCTGAGAAATGTTGTGATGCTGCCACACAGAAACAGGCAGGAGAAAGCTCTTCCTCTGCCAGCCGAGGACCCACTGATGCTGGAGTGAGCGATGTGCAGTATGAACAACAAGCAAATGGGTGCCTGATGGTACTTTAAAACATGAGTAAGTGTCTTCCTATCAATAGGTGTTTAGAGTCACTTCTGGTAATTTCACAGAATGGCCTGAGTTGGAAGGAACCTCCAAACACCACCCAGGCCAATCCTGCAGGAAGCAGTGACAGCCTCAACTAGAGCAGGCTGCCCAGAGTCTTATCCTGCCCCCCCTTGAATATCTCCAGGGATGGGGCCTCAACTACTGCCCCAGGCAACCTGTTCCAGCGTTCAAACCCCTCTCCTGCTAAAGAGCTTCTTATTGACATTCTATTTCAATCTGCCCTTCTCTAATGAGAAACCACTGCCCCTCACACTGTCACTACAGGTCTGAGTAAACAGTCCCTCTCCAGCCTCCTTGGAGACCCTTCAGGTACTGAAGGCACATTTCCTTCCCCAGCAGAGCACTGTGCTTGTATCGTGGACAGAATCTGTCAATGTTTCTCATTTGTAACTGGTCTCTTGTCACTAAAAGAACCACTCTGTTTGAAATTCCCCTATTTCCACCAAGCACCAGTAAAAAAAGCAGCAAAAGCCCTATTCCAGCTTAGGTTAACGGCACAGTCACAAAACAGACACCGCAGCACTTTACAGGCTTTTAGTGGCTATTAATTCATCAGTGAACCTTGCAAACACATAAAATGTTTTCTGTTCATCGTCTGGCACTTAACACACAGTGCTGCAAGCGGCTCTGAACACAGGTATTCTGCCAAGACGTGGTGGCTGTAAAACTGAGAACAGCTCCACTTCACCGCAGAGCTTCCTGCACTTGCCATTCCAAAGCTCCTTTTGTCAGGTCCCCCACCTGCAACCCTGCTTTCAGGATCCACCACCTCACCGTGGACTGGCTCCTGACATCTCTTGGTGGGCTGGAAGGAAGGGACTCACCCAGAGGGCCAGCCAGGACAACCTCATGAAGTTCAGTAAAGCCAAGAGTGACATGCTGGCAGCTGGGTCAGAGCGATCCCAAGCACAACTACAGGTGGGGAGGAAGATGGATTGAGAGCAGCCCAGTAGAGAAAGGCTTGGTTGAGATGGTTTAAGAAAAGCTGTTTGAGCAGCAATGTGTGAGTGCAGCACAGGACAACTGCATCCTGGGCTGCATCAGAAGAAGAGTGGGCAGCAGCTCAAGGCAGGGGATTCTGCCCCTCTGCTCTTGTGAGACCTCATGTGGAGTTCTGCACCCAGCTCTCCAGTCCCCAAGACAAGGACATGGGGCTGCTAGAGCAGGTCCAGAGGAGAGCCATGAAGCTACAGCACCCCTCCTACAAAAACACACTGAGGACTTCGGGATTTTCAACCTTAAAAAGTCTCCAGGGAGACTTCTAGTATCAAAGGGAGCCTACAAGAAAGACAGGGAGCGACTTTTTACGCGGCTGGAAGTGACAGAGTAACAGGTAATGGCTTTAAACTGAAAAGGAGAAGATTTAGATTAGAAATTAGGAAGAAACTCCTCGGTATGAGGGTGGAGAAACACTGGAACAGGTTGACCAAGGAAGCTGTGGATGTCCCTTGTCCATGGAAATGTTCAAGGCCAGGCTGGATGGGGCTTCGAGCAACCTGGTCTAGGGAGAGGTGTCACTGCCCATGGCAGGGGGGTTGAAAGTAGATTCTCCAAGGTCTCTTCCATTCTATGGTCTCAAACCATTCCATACAGCAAACCCACTTTAGATCCCCGAGTGTCAGCAGACATTCAGAACTTCTGCTGCAAGCTTCTTGCTCAAAACTCAGCTCAGAGAGCCCTGAGATAAGCTCCACATTTTGTAGAGCCCTAGAAGTGCTCTCTGTAGTGAATTGCTGTGGTCTGCTTTGAAACGAACTGAATGTTATTGGCACTCCTCCTGCTGAGCCACGGGTCTTTGTCACACACTGCATCATCCCTGTGCTGTTCAACGGCACCGGATCGTCCAAGCAATTACTACAGTCACTGTATTTGATTTCAAACTGCACACACAGTCCAAACTCCCCAACAAATGCTATTACCTCCACACAGCAAGCACAATTAAATCCTCGGACCAAAGCAAACTCTCGTTCTTCATTTTCTGAAAAATGCCCTGTCTGAAAGCACATGAATTATTCACAGGTGAGCCCATGTTATGGAGTAGAAAGAAGATCATTCTACAGCACAGAGAGTGAGGAAAGCAGTATTTTGAGCACCAAAAACAACCTCAATGTCTGCAGCTTCTACCAGAGTTGAGATTCTTAGATTGCTCTCAGTTTTTGCTGAGGAACTCCAGACTGAAAACGAATAATCAGACTCTGTTCTAACCCATGAGTGACCTCCTCCCGAGGTTCCCTCCTCTCTTTTTACAGTACCATATACACTTCACATTTTGTCCTTAGAAATGGAAGTTAATACTGAAGGTAGAGCCTTATCAGGGTAATAAAACGGACAACTCGTGTCTTTCCTTTTCTCCCACACAGCATTTTTCATGTCCTATCAGTCCTTCACAAATGAAGTAGTTTAGTCTGGTGGGACTGAACATGAATGAGATCATCGACCAAGTCAGAACCCATCCTAAAACGACAGAGCAGCCTTTAAAAATGTGCAAAACACAATTAAAGATGGTGTTTAGCTGCTATTACCTGAAAACCATGAATTGTCTCGGAGATGATGTTAAAACCTTGTTCCTCAATGCTTGGCTGTCATTTTAAATCAGTATTTAAGATACTAGGGAGCTGCCGAGCTGTGACTACGTGGATTGATTAATGAACCAGCTCACAAATGTCAAGCACAGGCTGGTATTTGCTCCAGATTATCTGCCTCCTGCCCACTCCCCCCACAGCTGACATTACAGCAGGTTATAAAACATCGTGGAGTATTATGGAAGCGAAGTCAGGAATGCACAGGCTGTGTAACACAGCACAAATCAGCTGGGTATTACTTCTGACAACATGAACAGGTTCTTGAATCTCCAAATAAACATTTGGCTTTCTGCTCCCAACAGACAGGCAAGTGATGGCCACCAGAATCATGAATCACGGCTTTCGGTTAACTGGAAAGATTTCTAAGTCACAGAACTGAAGCTGTGTCATGTCACAGAATCTCAGAGTAATCCTGGATGGAAAGTAGCTTCCAGATCCCCAGTCCAACCATCCCCACCCCAACAAAAAAACCTCAAGACCTGAGAGGCTGACAAACACAACCTGACCCCCTCCCTGCTGCCACTCGAGCAGGGCGGGAAGCACCATGGCTACAGGGTTCTTCAACACCTCCAGGCAGGGGGACTCCACCACCTCCCTGGGAAGGCCCTGCCAGTGCCCAACCACTCTGGCTGCAAAGAATCTCTGCCTCAGATCCAATCTAACCCTCCCCTGCCTCAACTGCAGAGCAGTGCCCCTGCTTCTGTCAGCAGGCACCAAGGAGAAGAGGCCAACAGCCACCTCTCTACAACCTCCCTTCAGGTAGCTGTAGAGGGCAGTGAGGTCCCCCCTCACCCTACTCTTCTCCAAACTAATGCTGCCCAGCTCCCTCAGTCTCTCCTCACACAACTGCTTCTCTAAAACCCTCACGAACTGGATAGCTAGATAAACATTCTTCATCAATTTTCTTCCTGTCTTTCCCAGAACAATCCTAGACAGGCAGTGCACCCCTGGCTCCCAGGACGGGATTAGGACACCAATGCGTCAAACACTTGGAGGTCAGTTAAAAGCTGACATGACAACTAAGGTTTTAGATTAGACAGGATGAAAATCTTCTTTATGGAAAGGTCCTCAGGCCTTGGCACAGGCTGCCCAGGGAGCGGGTTGAACTGCCATCCCTGGCTGTGTTTCACAGGGAGATCTGGAGCTTAGGGGCAGCAGGGTTTAGCAGTGGCCTTGGGACAGCTGGGTTAAGGGTTGGACTGGATGATCTTGAAGGTCTTTTCCAACTCAAATCATTCTATGATTTGTGTGAGGAAAATACAGCAACGCTTTCTCACGCATCCCATTGGAAACATCACCACCTCACAAGCCAGTGAGAACATGGAAGAGGTTTAGGAACCAACACCTGTGCATCAAGTAAAAAAGGGTGTCTATACCACAAGACAGACACTGCCTGCGAAGTGCTGCTGTAGCACAAACCGCTCCAAACTAGCACAAGGACTGCAAACACACACCTCAAGTGAGCTGATGAAACAAGTGTCGGTTTTTAAAGCAGACTTGAAACCACTACACTTGCGGGAATACGGGAAGCTAATAAAAACCACTGGTCAGTGCTAAGACTGGGGAGGAAAAGGCAAAGTGGGAAGTTTTGCTGAAGTAAATATTTACTTCCTGCTGTAGAATCTATCAGCCGTGGGATGTTCTCAAGGTGTTTTGCACAACTGCTTTCCCCTGGTTTTCATGCTAAACGATTCAGGGAACACTGATTTCCCAATAAGCACGACCAGATCTCATGAGGCATCTGAGCAGATCCTGTATTGCTCTAAGTAAAATATAAACACAGGGTTGGACAGAGCTCTGAACTACTATTAAACCAGCGACTTCACACACACGAAAAGCCGAGTCACTCCACCGCAGAGCTCACCAGCATCTCGGTCACCACACAAGACCTGGACTTCTTTAAGGTGGTTCCTTTGATACAGCACAAACACATCCTCCCAGCTGCATCATGAAGCAATGTGTGAGAGCAGAAACACAACAGTTTCTGCTGTGGCTGAACTGCAACAAAGGATTGAGGTTGGCAGGGAACTCTGGAGGACATCACTCAAGCAGGGCCACCTAGAGTAAACTGCCCCAGGACTGTGTTCAGACATCTTTTTCAGTACCTCCAGGAATAGGGACTCTATCACCTCCCTGAACAAGTGCAAAGTCATCCTCACAGTGAAAAAGTGTTTCTGGGTGTTTGGAGGGAATACAACACACTTTGATTCGATCCTTCCTGAGCCTTCTCTTCTCCAGGCAAGAACAGTCCCAGCTCTCCCAGCCTCTCCTCACATAAGATGCTCCAGTCCCTTAACCACCTTTATGGTTCTTCACTGGACTCTCCACCCGATGTCCGTGTCTCTCTTGGACTGGGGAGCCCAAAACTGGAAACAAGACTCCAGGTCTGGCCTCATCAGTGCTGAACCAAGGGAAAGAATCACCTCCCTCAACCTGCTGACACCACAGCACCCAATGCAGCCCAGTACATCATCAGCCCTCTTTGCAGCAAAGGTCCCACAGGTCCTTTGCACGGCCATTCTGCCAGTATTAACTCCGCTGTCTGCATATGCAGCCCAAATTTCATCAGATTCTCTATGAGGAGTGCTGAAAGCTTTACTTAAGTCCAGGTAGATGATATCAAGTGCTCTCCCCATGTCTACCAAGCCGTTTAATAGTAGATGATTATTAGGTTGCTCAAGCATGACTTTTCCCCTGGTAAAGCCATGCAGTCTACTCCCCATGTCCTTCATGTGGTTTCCCCTCAATGATTTCCAAGATTAGATGCTCCACCACCTTCCTGCAGATCAAGGGGAGGCTGATCAGCCTGCAGTTTACTGGGGCCTCCATCTTGCCCAACGTTTTGGAAGTAGGTTGGAGCAACTTACACATTTCCATCTGTCTGAGTACTCCCTAGCCCTACTCTTCTCCACCAGAGGCAAATCCTCCTTCCTAGCAACAACCACCGCTTCAGAACCCCACACGTGGCAAACTCAGTGGGCTCAGTGAGCAGGGCAGTACTGCAGGCAAGCAGCTTGCAGCAGAGGGGATGTGGGACTACTCTTTGCCAGACTAAGAGTGGCTTAAGTTCTTAGAGACATCCTATTTTCCATTAACACCATGTCACAGATCCAAGGTAGTAAGTGATAAGGCGGCCCAACCAACAACATGATAAACCCAAGCAGAAGAGGATGGGAGCACAAGTATGTACTCTGCTACCTCCAGAACATCCACATGCATAGCATTAGCCAACAGTAAAACACTGCAATTTCAGAGACTCATTTGACCACAGATACAGTTGTGCTAACTTAAGCTGTATTTTAAAACCCACTTAGGAAGCTATCCAACTTGAAATGAAGTGCATTACCTGTGCATAGAGGGTTCTAAGGGTGCCTCGTTGGAGCAATCCTTAAATAAAGCTTTTAATTACATCCCTCCAATGTAAAACAGGCCTGAAAAGCTGGGGCCCTGATTAAAAGATAGTTACAATCATCTACCTGTGATGCAAACAGGAACAGCTACTTAAGTCTCAAGGAGCAGAAGCTAAACACCACAGCAAAGAGTAATCTCAGTCATAGGACACTGACTCATACAGATAATTTATAAGGAGACAGCCTTCAAGGACACTGGTGCCTTCTTCCCACAGTCTGGATGTCCAAGTTGTTGGCAAACCAGCTCAATATCTCATACAACCACATTTGGCTACAAACACAACTGAAGATGTCCCTGTACCCGAGTCACCAGTCAGCTCGCTCACTCGCTGTTCCTGTTCTTTTCAGTACAACAGTTTTAAAACAACTTCTGTTAGAACCTCTGCCTTCACGTGACCCAAAATGCTGCTGCTGCTGCACAGTGGAGGTGGTTATGGATCTGCACACGAGTCATTCTTCACTCTTAGCAGTTACACTGCAGAACTTACTCCCAGAGCATCTTTTCCTGAAGGTGTGAAACCCAATCCTCACAGCATCAACAATGACTTTTAGAAACAAAAATCAGAGAGCATTTCTTGGGGAAAAAATGCATATTTATCTGGTTTGTAATGAGTTTCAAAACACCTTTTCCCTTGGAGGAACAGCGACAGACTACGTAAGATCCTATTCCTGCATAATCAGGGATTTGAGTATCTGATGTTTGTACAACGTCGACACCAACCGATGCAATGAAAAAGTCGTTCTTTTCTTTCCTGCTCACTGTCTAAATAAGGAAAATCCATTTATACTTCAGGATCAGGCTGCAAATAAACCCCCAGAAGTTCCTTTCTTTGAACCTAATCTGATGAACGCCAAGCAGGCTTTCAAAGACAAAACATGCAAACCGCAGGCAAAACTAAGCCTTGACAAACATAGCTCGTTGTTCTGCCTAGTGCACCGTGTTAGGCTGAAGAAATATGAAGCCATCACTGCCAGCAGTAAATTGTTGGGGAAAAGCAGCAGTGTCACTCGTTACATCAGTTCTTCAGTCCTGTCCTGGCAGTGCAGGAACAGGCCAGTCCTGGCAGGCAGACACAAGTCACAGCTAATTAACAGAACTGCTAGTGGCCTCAAAAATAGGCAGATAACGGACTTGGGATTAAAAAACACACCAGGCAAAATGAGGAGGCTGGGGGGAGACCTTATTGCTGTCTACAACTACCTGAAAGGAGGTTGTAGGGAGGTGGGAGCTGGTCTCTTTTAACACAGAACAATTGAGAGAACAAGAAGAAATGGCCTCAAGCCACCCCAGGGGAAGGTTAGGTTAGACCTGAGGAAAAACTACTTCACTGAAAGGGTCCTCAGGTCTTGGCACAGGCTGCCCAGGGAGGGGATTGAATCGCCATCCCTGGACGCGTTTCACAGTTGTGGAGACCTGGAGCTTAGGGACAGGGGTTTAGCAGTGGCCTTGGAACAGCTGAGTTAGCAGTTGGACTCAGTGATCCTAAAAGATTCTATGAAGAGACAGACTAGCTGAGTGCCTATTTTAATTCATAAATATTCAGGGAGGAGTGGGGGTATCAAAATGTGGAAGAGCACAAATTACAAGCTAGTTTTATCTTTGCACAACACCCTGGCATTGACCTGCTCTGATCACAATAAAAGATGAGCAGCCAAATCAGTGCAAATCACCTTCCAGTGCCATCAAGATGCAGGGCAGGTCATCAGGACCTATGAAAATGTTGAAAAAAGGAGTTGATTGTCATAGATGAATATGCTAATCAGCAAATTAGTTGCTGTTCAGCAAGTGTACTCGAGGATTAGCAAAGTCATACAGTTAGCAGGACTGAAAGGAATTCCAGTAAGAGAAGATAACCAGTTATATACAGACAGCTGGATTATATGGACACATGGAGGTGGGATTTTTATACACGTGCTGTGAAACTCCAGAGAACCTCACGGTAAAATCTGTTAGCGGCTACTGACAGTCAGGCTTCAAGTACAATTATTGTCCCCTAGTCTTTGAAAAAATGTAGGATTTTATTAACTTCTCACGGATCTGAGTAATCTCGAGTCAAGCCTGTGGATCTGAAAGAACAATGAATATTGATTACGCTTCCAAAGGAAGCCAGAATTAATATACTGGGAAATATTCCGAACACAAACGGCAATTTACTGTCAGGAACACAACAAATCGACAGCTCGCGCTATCAGTCATGAAAGCAGCCACAAAGTGCTTCTGCAACAAATGAATCAAAGAAGCGAAAGGAAAAAAAAAAGCCCAAACAAAAACAAAAACCCCAACAAAACAACGCACAGAAAACAATCTATTCCCTCTACTTCTTCTCCCGCATCTGCTGTGAGAATGAGCTTCAAGATTCAGTCCTTTGTAGGGTACAAAGGACACTGAGGCTGGAAACATGCCACGGCACACGAGTGTTTCACTCAAAGGTCCCATTGACGGTGCCGCCGCATCGGGGTTTAGCACTTTTGAGTCCTGTGTTCCTTCCTAAATGCTAAGTAGCACCACATTTAATTTATTTATTTTTGTTCAAGTGCCTTCCACCCAGGAACAGGTCATGCGTGAAAAGAGTTAATACACCCAACTCCGTGTCAAGCTTATTTCGCTGAGCAGCCAGCAAATGATATGCAAATCTCTAAACTGCAAGGCTGGAGCAGAGCTAATAAGCACATGAATGCTTCACTATGCAAAACCCATGCAAATACCTGGGAAAAGATTGGAACCTGGGAATATTCAATATTCAAAACGCATGCAAATAGCTGTGGAGGGTTTGAACCTGGGAGCGGCGCCTGTCACGTCACCTCTGCCTGTGTTCAGCGCACACTGTGATAGTTTTCTTATCCATTACATCTGCCCTCCTGACAATACAAAACACTAAGTGAGTCAAGCGATTAGGCAAATTCGACGGGGGGGGGAAGTAAAATGAGCGCTTTGAGAAACATCAAACAGCAATAACAGAGGTTGTATTTACGTAACACATCGAGTGTTTGCATAGGAACGTGAGTTTGCATGGGCTGGGTCTGACTGAAAGGGAGGTTGTGGAGAGGTGGCTGTTGGCCTCTTCTCCTTGGTGCCTGCTGACAGAGGCAGGGGCACTGGCCTGCAGTTGAGGCAGGGGAGGGGTAGATTGGATCTGAGGCAGAAATTCTTCCCAGAAAGAATGGGAAGGCACTGACAGGGCCTTCCCAGGGAGGTGGTGGAGTCCCCCTGCCTGGAGGTGTTGAAGAACCGTGTAGCCATGGTGCTTCACACCCTGCTCGAGTGGCAGCAGGGAGGGGGTCAGGTTGTGTTTGTCAGTCTCTCCGGGATTGAGGTTTTTTTGTTGGTGTGGGGACGGTTGGACTGGGGATCTGGGAGCTCCTTTCCATCCAGGATTACTCTGTGATGCAGAGCTTTCCTCCAGGTGGGATGAAGCAGAGCTTTGCTAACACTGTTTTCAAGCAATTCACCATTTTTCTCAAAAACCAAGCAGGTTAAGTCCTTGGCAGACAATGAAACGTGAGGACCCAGCGCAGTGAGAACTTTGTCAGTACAAGAAAAGGAAATCTTCCTAAAATTCCTTCAGGTATTGCTAGAATTCCATGTGAGCCTCAAGTTAGTGGTTTTAGTGTGGCACCAGGTTAACACTGCAAAGCCACTAAAGCATCACAGAATTATTGAGACT
>VZRI01007471.1:65358-75734 GCA_013397515.1 Upupa epops | reverse complement strand
GGGGGCGCTGTTTACCTGGGCAATAGCATCGAACCCCAAACGGGGCAGCGAAGGGCTGGGCCAGCCACTGCTTTTTTAATTCCAGAAATGTCACTGAGTCACGACTGACTCAGAATTATAATGGGAGACATTTCCAACCCGGAGCAGGAACTCGGAGACATCTTCCAGGGATATTAGAGCTGTTTGTAAAAGCCAGGCCTTGCCCTGCTGCTCTCCCCTGCTCCCCCCCATAGTTTGCCCATGCCCTCCCTATGCCAAGGTGACACCCCATGGCTTGGTGGCGGCAGGGGATGAGGATGCTCGGCCGTGTCCCATGGGATCAGCAGGATGCATTAACCCTCCTCATCAGGTGGCAGGTGTCTATTAAAGTGACTCCCATCCCCGCTGCGCCTGCCCTGCCCTTGACCCAGGCAGGCAGCTCCGTGTCACTGCTTAACCTCAGCAGCGGCTGCGACAGCCAGGGATCGGCGGGCAGGGGGGCAGTGGTGTCACCCTCCTCTCCCCAGCCCCATCCAGATCCTCTCTGTATCAGCGTCGTCTGGGTTCGCTCTGGCTCTGCTGCTGCTTCCCATTTGCCGCCAGGGAAGCTGTCCTTCCCATTCCTGGTGCTGGCTCCCCCAGTGCTGGAGGTGGGTGCTGTGGTGGGAACCAAGATTGAAGCTGCCCTGCAGTACCCAGACATCCCCCAGACTCAGCTATCACAGAACCCCAGACTGTGTTGGGTTGGAAGGGAGTCCCAAAGGGAATCCAGTCCAACCCCCCTGCACCCAGCAGGGCCAGCGCTCAGCAGACCAGGTTGCCCAGAGACCCAGCCATCCTGACCTTGAATGGCTCCAGGGATGGGGTCTTGACGCCCTCTGTGGGCAGCCTGGTCCAGGGATCCCCCAGCCTCAGCTCCCAGCCCTTGTTCCTCCTGTGCAGCCTCACTCTGCCCTTCTCCAACTTCAAACCAGGACCCCTCGTCCTGTCCTTCCCTGCCCTTGGGAACAGCCTTCCCCAGCCACCTCAGAGGACCCTTTCAGGGGCTGGAAGGTTGTTGTGAGGTCAGGATGAGTGTGAACCCAATTAAGCAGCCGTTTGATCTAGTCAGACCAGTTCCCAGCTCCCCGGGTGACTGGTGTGGGTCGGTGCCAGCGTCAGCCCCGGTGCGATGCCCCGGGGGAGCCACGCGGATCCCTCCTGGCTGGAAATTCTTTCTCACCAAACAGCATTAAATATTCCTGAGCTGTGAACATCTTGGGCTGATTTTATTTTCCATAAATAAACTTGTTGGGAGATATTTGGAGAAGGGCCTGAGCTGCAGAGCTTGGACTGGATCCCAAATCTCGCTGCTGTTTGGGCTCGAGGGGTTGGTTCAGGATTGTTTCGAGCTTGATTTTGGTTTTAAAGGGTTCAGAATGCAATAGCTTCCCCCAAAGGAGCTCTCTCAGTGCTTACCCCAGCTCTACAGTCTCCCCAAGAGCAGAGTGGGGCTAAGGGAAACCCCTCAGGGATACCACTGCCTGGTGGCTATAGGGTTCTCCCTATGTAGGGGCTGCGGATGCAGATGCAGGATACAGGGTTATTCTATACAGGATTGAGTATCTCAGTTGCTGAGCATCCCAGTCCCTGAACATCCCAGTTCTTGAATAACCCAGTCACAGAATATTCTGGTCCCTGAACATCGCAGTCACTGAGCACCCTGGTCCTTGAATATTCCAGTCCCAGCACATCCCAGTCCCAGAACATCCCAGTCCTTGAACATCCCAGTCCCTGAATATCCCAGTCAGAGGACATCCCAGTCCTTGAACATCCCAGTCCCTGAACATCATTAGCTCAACGTCCCTAACATCATTAGCTGAACCAGTGGGGCTGAGTTCAACCAGTAAGGCTGAGCTGAACCAGTGGGGTCAAGCTCAACCAGTAGGACTGAGCTGAACCAGCAGGGATGAGCTGAACCAGCAGGGATGAGCTCAACTAGTGGGGCTGAACTTAACCAGTAAGGCTGAGCTGAACCAGTGGAGTCAAGTTCAACCAGTGGGACTGAGCTCAACTAGCAGGGCTTAGCTGAACCAGTGGGGCTGAGCTGAACCAGTGGGGTCAAGCTCAACCAGTAGGACTGAGCTGAACCAGCAGGGATGAGCTCAACTAGTGGGGCTGAACTTAACCAGTAAGGCTGAGCTGAACCAGTGGAGTCAAGCTCAACCAGTAAGACTGAGCTGAACCAGCAGGGATGAGCTCAACTAGTGGGGCTGAACTTAACCAGTAAGGCTGAGCTGAACCAGTGGAGTCAAGCTCAACCAGTAAGACTGAGCTGAACCAGCAGGGATGAGCTCAACTAGTGGGGCTGAACTTAACCAGTAGGGTTGAGCTGAACCAGTGGAGTTGAGCTGAAGCAGCAGGGTTGACCTGACTCAGGGAGTGCAGCCCAAACCAGTGGAACTGAGATGAGCTAGTGAGGCTGAGCTGGACCAGCAGCATTGAACTGAATCAGTGAGGTTGAGCTGAATCAGTGAGGCCAAATGAACCAGTAGGGATGAGCTGAAACAGTGGGGTTGAGCTCAACCAGCAGGGCTAAGTTGAACCAGCACAGCTGAGCTGAACCAACAGGTCTGAGCAGAACCAATGTGGCTGAGCTGAAGCAAAGGGGTTGAGTTGAACCAGAGGGGTTTTGCTGAACCAGTGGGGTCGAGCTCAATCAGAGGGGCTGAACTCAACCACCAGGGCTGAACTGGACCAGCAGTGGGGCTGAGCTCAACTAGCAGGGCTGAGCTCAACCAGTGTGGCTGAGCTCCACCACTGGGGTCGAGCAGAACTGGCAGGGTTGATCTGAACCAGTGGGGCTGAGCTCGACCACTGGAGCCAAGCTGAACCAGCAGGGTTGAGCTGAACCAGCAGAGTTTTGCTGAAGCAGCGGGGCTGGGCGCTCTCTGCTTGTCTTCCATGTGCCTGATCGATGCTGACAGGGACAGGATTGCTCTTTTGGTGAGCTCACGCACTCCCTGAACCCCTTGCGGTCCCTCACCCTTGGCTTCCCCTCCCTCTGCTCGGTTTGCAGGTTGATGCCATGGGATGAGGAGTCTAATCGGACCTGCAGACTCTGTCACATCCCTGTTAATTGGGCCATGTCTCTCCTGCTCGCCTAAGGGAACCGTCACAGGTTTTAACGAGGCTCCAAGGAGCCCGTCACAGCGACAGCTTCATTTTGACAGCTACGATGGGAAAGGTGCAGCGTCAGGGTTTATGGGGGATGCCGGAGGCTCCCGCAGCTGCTTTAGGGCAGGATTTGACCCTCTCCCATCTAACTTTTGGGGGTCTTTTGGGGTGTTGGGTTTTGGGTTAATGTTACTCCCCAGTTTGTGGGTTAGAGCTGAGCTGGGCATGACCCCATGGATGATGCTGGGATTCCGTTGGGATCAACACCCACATCCTTTGGGATTGCTCCAGAGTTTGAGACAAGTGGCTCTAGCCAGTTCTGCCCAGTTCTGCCCCAGTTCCACCCATTTCTGCTCAGTTCTAGCTCAACTTGTTCAATTCTGCCCGATTCCCCTCAATTCTGCCTAATTCCACCCAATTCCTCTCAATTCTGACCAATTCCATCCAATTTTACTAAATTATGCCCAATTCTGCTCAATTCCACCCAATTCTGCCCAATTCTACCTAAATCTGCTCAATTCTACCCAATTCCACCCAATTCTGCCCAATTCCACCCAATTCTTCCCAATTCCACACAATTCTGCCCAATTCCACCCAATTCTGACCAATTCCACCTAATTCTGCTCAATTCTACCCAATTCCACCCAATTCTTCCCAATTCCACCCAATTCTACCTAATTCTGCCCCAATTCTTCCCAGTTCTACCCAATTCTATCCAATTCTTCCCAGTTCCACCCAATTCTGCCCAAATCGAATTCATTTGATGATGAACCCCCCCGGCAGTGCCCCCTTTCCCCAGGGATGCTCCACACTGGGCTTCCTCCAAGGCTCCCTCCACGAGCAGTTTTGTGCTCAGGGTGAGGATCCATCCCTTCACCACCTCCAATCCGGAGGGATCCTGCTCCGTGCTGGGAGCTCTCCTGGCCCTATTCTGATGCAAATGAGCACGAACCCATAATCTGAACGTGGAAGGGATTATTTCCCCCCTTCAATGAGCTGCTTGTAAGGGGAGTTTTCCTTTCCTTTTAGCAAATAAGCCCCAGCACCACAAAGAAACCCACCTTGGCCTGAGCTCTCATGCAGGGAGCTCTGCTTCCCCGTTTCCCTCGCTCACCCTAAAGGGAGAAATAGGGCCTAGCCATACCCTCTACCGGCTTTATTGCCTGTGAGCTGCCATCAGCTAGCCTTGCAATTAAAGGGAGGAAGTGATAAACCATGAGAAATCAATTAAAAGAGGGTCCCTCCTGCACCAGCCCCGTCTCATCCTGCTAAGATGCACAAAACCCCAATGGTTCTGCTTCACCCTGTGGCCCTCCCTAAAAAACCCCCACAGCAGGGCTTGACCCACCCCACCGAGGTGGTGGCTTTCCTCTCTCTGAATTTTCCGACAGCTGGAACTGGTAGTTTTGGGGAGCTGGGGGTTGTCCTGGGTGCTGGCAGCACAGAGAGGGGATTTTGGGGTTGAGTTTGGGATGAGTGGGTAACGCAACTCCTGTCTCACCCCATCTCCAGCTTTTTCACCCTAAATCATTGAGGTTTGGCTGCGAGACGCCAGCCTTACCCCAAACCCTGCTCCACCCAGCCCTAAAAGGGTGTTTTGCCCACAGGGATGAGGAAAAGAAGATAAAAAAGAGCTCTTTGCCCTCCCCCCCCATAAAAAAAAGGAAGAGAAACCCACCAAAACAAACACTTCCCCTACACGTGCGGCTCCTTCCCTCGGGAGAGATGGAGTGAGAGACTGCACCGCACGTGACGGATGTTAATCACATCCTTTAATGCACTCCTGGAAGGCTCTTGGATACGAGGAACCCGTGGGAAAGAGAATAGACTATTGTCTGTGCTTTCCCCCAGCACCCCAGGAGGAGCAGCTCACCCCATGATTTGCGCCCCATCCATCTGGGATTGAAATCGCAAGCCCTTCGCTTCGGGGGTTCTCTGGAAAACACCCACTTCCACGAGAAGCAGTTCTCCAAGAGCTGGTTGGGTGGGGGGGATCCTACCCGACTCACAGCCCAGCACGGGGTGTGGGGGCTCAGGGATCATGAGAAGCCATCAGATATTCATCGTGGGTTGGCAAAGGGCTATTTGCGGGGTGGGGGAATTGAAGCTTCCGAGGCAGGAGCAGCATCCCCGTTCCCTGATTGAATCCCCCCCCCCGCCCAGCGGTGACCCGGGAGGGTAATTGAGGCAAAGGGGAGCCGGGGACGAGGAAATCAGCTCCTCTGCAGCCATCTCCCACCTTGGTGAGAAAATTGAAGCAAAAAAAATAAAGAAAAGAGAGAAGTGGCCAGAGGAGTAAAAAAAAAAGTCCACCCGAGCACCAAATTTATTGCCTAATAGATTTCGTAGTCATGAAGTTGCCCCCCTCTCCCCACCCTGCTCCGTAGGTACCGGAATCAAAGCAATTAGGGATTTAAATGAAGCTGGAAATCCGCAGTGCAGAGAGGGCTTGTTTGAGCGTCACCGCGGCCAGAGGTTGCTGACCCGCGCAGCCCCCGGGCGGTGGAAGCTCTTCACAGCTTGCGGGGCTTGCGGGGCTTCGCGGCGCCGTAATTGCTGCAGCCGGCGCTCCCGATCCGCCGCCTTAATGATGCTCCAGCAGGCCTTCTGCCGCGGGACTCGCTTCAGCTTCCCCCCTGCTTTGTCCTCTCTTTCGTTTTTTTTTTTTTAAGTTTTCTGGAGTTTTTTTCCTTCTTTTTTCCTTTTCCAATTTTTAGGTCTTTTTTTAAACTATTTTTTCCTTTATTTTCGGCTTTCTCTTTTCCCTTTAATTTTATTATTTCCTTTCTTTTTTCTTTTCTCCTGTCTTTCTTTTCCTTTCATTTTTTCTTTTTTCCTTATTTCTTTTATTCCTTTTCTTCTTTTCTTTTTTCTTTCTTCTCCCTCTCTCTTTCTTCTTTTTTCTTTGTTTCTTCATGCTCTTTTTTCTTCTCTATTTTCTTCTTTATTCTCCTTCTTGAAATTAATTTTTTTCTTTTTTCTTTTTATCTTTCTTCTTTTTTTCTTTTTTCCCTTCTTTGTTCTTTTTACTCTTTTTCTTCTTTCTTCTTCTTTTTTTTTCTTTTTTCTTCTTTTTTTTTCTTTTTCTCTTTTTACTGTTTATTTTCTTTTGTTTCTTCTCATTTTCTTTTTTCTTCTTTTCATATTTTTTCTTTTTCTTTCTTCCTTCTTCTTTTTTCCTTTTTCCTTTTTCTTTCTTTTCTCCTTTTTCCTTCCTTTTCCTTCTTTTTTCCTTCTTTCCTTCTTTCCTCCTTTTTCCTTCTTTCCTTCTTTTTCCTTCTTTTCCCCTCTTTTTCCTTCTTTTTCCTTCCTCTTTCCTTCCTTTTCCTTCTTTTTTCCTTCCTTTTTCTTCTTTTTCCCCCCTCTTTTTTGTATCCTTTCTTCTTATTATTTCCCTCCCCTCCTTTTTATTTAATCCATATTCAGTTCCCCTGCTGCCCTCTCGGTAGAAACCCCCCCATCAGTGCCGACATTTCCCACCCTGGGAGTATTTTAAAAGATGATTACTGAAAGCTTTGGACAGNATATGATCTGTGTTTTATTTAGCCTGACAAGATGGATCTATCAGAGCCGCTGCGGAGCGGAGCAAGGCCGTACATTAGGAGGATAAAAAAAATAGAGATTTGGGATGAGGAATACAAATCCTATTAATTGCCACACGGAAACCACAGCCGAGGGAGACAGTTGGCTTCTCCTCTCCGCTTATTACTAAATATTTGAGTAGGGAGGGAAGTTCTGAGCTGAGCATCTTCCCCCTCCTGCTCCTGGCAATAGCACGGAGGTGGTGGCTCTGTGGTGGCTCTGCCAGAGCCCTTCCTGACTGCGGATCAGCTGGTAGCAATGGGGCAGCGGGGCTGGGGCGAGATTCTTTTTTCTTCTTTTGATGGGGTTTTCCGATGCTCCGATGGGAGCAGAGCTTGCAGCGCTGGGGGGGAGCCGCAGCAGGTAGATGGGTGCAGTGGGTGTGCTGGGACGCAGCCACTCTCCGCAGCCCCCAAGCGCTAGCATTGTCCCCCAGATCTGGAGCAGAGCTCATCGTCCCTGCCAGCCCTTTGCAATCTCCGCCACTGGCCCAGCTCCCAGGGGGCTCCGGGATTAATTTCCCTCGGTGACCCTGGGGGCTGCTGCAGGCTGACCCCGCTGCCAGCGGGGAGGCGAGGTCGGGCCAAAGGAGCAGAGGGGACGGGCAGCAAATGATCAGAGGCTGAGGGCACTTAGGACTCGGAACGATCCGGAAATGGCATTTCCAGTTAACTTAATCATCGCTCCGGCTCGGTCTCCGGAGAAGAACCGGGATTCAATTACCGGCCCCGCGAGCGCAGTCCCCCAGGGATCTGCGTGGCACTGGCCCCCCACTGCCAGAGCTGCCATCCCACGCTGACACCCCCCTAGCCAAGACCTCCACGTCCTCTCAGAGGTCCCCGTACTGGTGTGAGTGCCACCGGTCGAGGTGAGTGCAGGAATGAAGAATGAGGAGGTTGTTGTAGGAAGGGAACTTACAGAGCTGTTGTTCCTGTAAGGTGCTCTGAGGCCACTGGTTCGGAGCTGTTGGAATGCTGTGTCCAGGTCTGGGGTCTCCAGTTCAAGAGAGGTAGGGATCTACTGGAGAGGAGCAGGGATCTACTGGGGAGAGTCCAGTGGAGGGCTATGGGGATGGTGAAGGCACTTGAGCATCTCCCCTGTGAAGAAAGGCTGAGAGAGCTGGGGCTGTTTAGTCTGGAGAGGAGAAGGCTCAGAGGGGTCTCATTAATCTCTAGAACTAATCTCTGAGGGGTGGGATCAAGAGGAAGGGGTCAGTCTCAGTGGTTCCCAGTAACAGGACAGGGAATGATGGGCATAAGCTGGAACATGGGAAGTTCCAGCTCAACACGAGGAGAAACTTCTTCACTGTGAGGTGATGGAGCCCTGGCCCAGGCTGCCCAGAGAAGGTGTGGAGTGTCCCCCTCTGAAGAGATCCCAACCCCTTCTAGCCTGTTCTTGTGGGATTTGCTCTAGGGTATCCTGCTCTGGCAGAGGGGTTGGACTGGAAGACCTCCAGAGGTCCCTTCCAATCCCACCAGTCTGAGATTCTATGACTGGAAGCAGCGATGTGGTCTGGTGTCTAAGAAGGGGGGGTTGTCCCTGCTCAGCACCATCATGAGAGACTTAAGTGTGGAGCAGAGCCAGACAGGTCCCACAGTTGGGAATAGACCAGCCCTATCCATGTCTGGATGGGTTTTGAAGCTGATCCAGTGGAGGAGGAGATGAAGAGGTGATGAGGAGGAGCTCAGGAGGCACTGCTTGTCCCCACATATCACAGGGCAAAGAGCATGGGGTCATCTGCTGTGACAGTGGTCATGTTGCTCAAGAGGAGCTATGAGCAGCTCAGCTGGGTTTCCTAAAGCCAGGGTCTACTCCTTTCCCATCCCAGCATCCTCCATCTTCATGTGAGCATCTCTCCATCCCAGTAACCCTCCATCCCCTCCCAGTATCCCTCCACCCCCATTCCAGCATCGCCTCATCCCCATATCCTTCTACCCCCATTACTGCATCCCCCACCTTCACAGGAGCATCTCTCCATCCATCCCAGTGTTTGTCCATCCCCACATGAGCATCCCTCTATCCCAGCACCCTTCTATCTCCCTGCCATCACCCCTCCACTCATCCCAACACCCATGCACTCATCCCAACCCCTCTATCCATGCTGTCACCCCTCCCTCCATCCCATCACCCATCGACTCATCCCAGCACCCCTCTATTTATGCCGTCACCTCTCTATCCATACCATCACCCCTCCACCCATCCCAGCACCCCTACAGCTGTGCCATCACCCATCCATCCATCCATCCATCCATCCATCCATCCATCCATCCATCCATCCATCCCATCAACCCTCCACTTATCCCATTACCCCTCCACAGGTGCCATCCCCCCTCCATCCATCCCCTCACCCATCCACCCATCCCATCACCCCTCCATCCATCCCCTCACCCCTCCACCTCAGCTCCCAACCCCCCCATCCCCACTCCCCCCTGATAATGAGCGAGCGACTAGAAGAATAAAACCCGGGAAGGCTCCGGGTTCCGCCGGTGAGTGACACAAATGGAGTCGGTATTTAATCAGCTGTTAACTCGTTGTCTATTATAGCTCTTTAATAGCAGCGCAGCTCTTCCTAATGAAGCATGATTTAAGGTATTTACAGCTCCAGGACCGACAGACATCACTCACAGCGTGCAGGTAATGAGGCGTAAAACAGCTCTGGAAAGCGGAAAAATGGGAGAGAGCGAGCGCCGAGGGAGGGAAAGGGGGTGAGGAGTTGGGAGCGGAATTGTTCCAGGGGGTTGGTTTAAAATGTTTAGGTGTTTAAAGTCGTTGAGGCGCTTGCCGAGGTGTTTGGGAGCAAAGGGTTCAGCTGTTCCTGCTGGTGGTAACCCCTGCCTTCCCAGGGACTGGTGAGGGCTCAGGTCCTGCTGTGCTGCTCCTGGGGGAGGGAGGGTGGCTGCTTCTTCCCTTGGGTGGAGGGGAGAGGGCAGGGAAAGCTCCTCAGGGTCCCCAGGAGTGATGCCCCACAGGGTTTTGGGGGGTTTTGCCCCTAATGGTGCTGGTTTGCTCAGCCCAAGCACCGTGACCCCAAACGTCTGTAACCTCAAAACACCATAACCCCAACCATGGTGACCCCCAACAGCCACATCCCCAAGGCACCGTGGCCCAAACTACTGGGACCCCAAAGCACTGGGACCCCAAACGACCACGATCACAAAGCATCAACGCATCCCCTGTGTCCCCAACCGCCATGATCCCAAGCCATTGTGACCCCAAGCCACTGTGACCCCAAACCACTGTGAACTCAACCCACTGTGACCCCAAACCACCATAACCCCCAACCCCATGATCCCAAACCACCGTGACCCCAAACCACCACCACATCCCCCAAAGGACCATGTCCCCCAACCACCATAACCCTCAACCTCATGATCCCAAACTACTGTGACCCCAAAACCATGAGACCCCAAACCACCACCACATCCCCCAAAGTACTGTGTCCCCCACCCTCAACTTCATGATCCCAAGCCACTGTGTCCCCAAACCACCGTGACCCCAAACCACCATGACCCCAAAATATCATGTCCCCAGACCACTGTAACCCCAAACCCTATGATCCCAAACCACTGCGACCCCAAACCAACATAATCCCCAACCCCATGACCCCAAACCACTGTGACCCCAAAGAACCATAACCTCCAGCTCTGTGACCCCAAACC
>VZRI01007471.1:24150-34494 GCA_013397515.1 Upupa epops | reverse complement strand
ATACAATAAGATAAAACAAAATTATAGTAAAATAAAATTAAAATTAAAAAATAATAAAAATAAAATAAAAATTAAAAAATGAGGCCAATGTAAAATAAAATAAAGAGTCAAGGGTAATGATGGGGAAAATGATGAGGAAAAAAATGATGGGGAAAGTGGTGAGGAAAAAAAGATGGGGATAAGAAATGATCGGAGAAAACAAAATGAGGAGGATAAAAATAATGGGGAATAAGAAATTGTGGGGGGACAAATGATGGGAGAATAAAAGTGATGGGGAAGAAAATGATGGGATAAAAATGATGGGGAAATTAAACTGATTTGGAATAAGAAATGATGGGGGAAATGAGGGAGGAAACAATGATGGGCAAATGATGGGGGAAATAAAATGATGGGAGAGAAAATTGATGGGAAAATAAAATGGTGGGGAAAAGGGTGGGGAAAATGCAAAGATGGGGATAAAATATGATGGGGAAAATAAGGTGATGGGGAAAAGAGTGGGGAAAAATACAATGATTGGGATAAAAATGATGGAGAAATAAGATGATGGGGGGAAAGAGTGGGGAAAGTACAATGATGGGGATAAAAATCATAGGGAAAATAAAATGATGGGGAAAATACAATGATGGGGATAAAAAATGCTAGGGAAAATAAGATGATGGGGAAAAGAGTGGGAAAAATACAATGATTGGGATAAAAATGATGGAGAAATAAGATGATGGGGGGAAAGAGTGGGGAAAGTACAATGATGGGGATAAAAAATGATGGGGAAATAAAATGATGGGGAAAATACAATGATGGGAATAAAAAATGATGGGGGGATGAAATGATGGGGAGGGATAAAAAATGATGGAGGGAAGGATAAAAAATGATGGAGGGGGGGGAATCCCTTATTATTTTCAAATTTCCAAGGGAGGGGAAGTCTCCTGTCATTGGAAACCTTCTGTGCCAGAAGGTGCCGGGGGGCATGAGAGATCAAAGCCAAACTGCTCCCCCCCAGGTTAAAGCTCCTGGTCGCCACATAATGAGAGTCGCCCCATTGTGCTGGGATTTTACTGTAAGAGAGAGAGGGAGAGGGAGAGAAAGAGAAAGAAAGACAGCAAAACACAGAACCCAGCAACATTACTATAAAAAGCTCTCTGTTGACTTTGCTGCTGTTTAGTATTCCTTGCCCGTACTCCCCCGGGAGGCTGTAATTAGTGCTTTATGAAGAGCGCGTTTAGAGCAGTTTAATATTCACCTCATTCAGGCTGAAACAATGTGATCACTGCTTAGACAAATCCCTGCTCCTCGCTGACATCCTCTGTCAGAACATTACCTCTGAAAAGACCTTTCAAGAGGCTTGGATGTTAATTAGTTGTCTATCATGGATAAACAGAGCAGTGAGCAGAAGGGCTGCGCCAGGCCAGAGACACTGAGGGAAACACTGGAAAGACTTTTTTTTCCCACCCACCCCTTTTTTTCGCCTTTTTCTTTAATTTTTCTTTCCTTTTTCTTTTTCCTTTTCTCCTTTTCTTTTTCCTTTTTCTTTCTTTTCTTTCTCTGTTTTCGTTTTTCTTTCTTTTAATTTTTCTTTTGTTTTTCCTTTTATTTTTCTTTCATTTTTCCTTTTATTGTTCTTTCTTTCATCTTTTCTTTATCCTTTCCTTTTTCTTTTTTCTTTTCTTTTCTTTTCTTTTCTTTTCTTTTCTTTTCTTTTCTTTTCTTTTCTTTTCTTTTCTTTTCTTTTCTTTTCTTTTCTTTTCTTTTCTTTTCTTTTCTTTTCTTTTCTTTTCTTTTCTTTTCTTTTCTTTTCTTTTCTTTTCTTTTCTTTTCTTTTCTTTTCTTTTCTTTTCTTTTCTTTTCTTTTCTTTTCTTTTCTTTTCTTTTCTTTTCTTTTCTTTTCTTTTCTTTTCTTTTCTTTTCTTTTCTTTTCTTTTCTTTTCTTTTCTTTTCTTTTCTTTTCTTTTCTTTTCTTTTCTTTTCTTTTCTTTTCTTTTCTTTTCTTTTCTTTTCTTTTCTTTTCTTTTCTTTTCTTTTCTTTTCTTTTCTTTTCTTTNTTCTGTAGTTTTTTTTTTCTCATTTCTCTCTTTTTTCCTGTTTTTCCCTCTTTTTCTTTTTTCTTTTTTCTCATTTTCCCCTGCTCTGACAAAAGTTCCTGGCTCACTCATCCCCCACTCCCCCGTTTGCTGGCACTTGGCCTGGAGTGGAGCCCTGGGATTCCCTCCTGCAGGGTGCCCTTCCAGGGATGCTGAGCCAACCTCACTCTGTGGCTCTGCCAGAGCCCAGCTGGTCCCTGGAGCATCCTGTGCTCCAGCTGGGCACCTGCAGAGCTGCCCTGCTGTTCCCCAAAGCATCCCAGCTGACATCCCAACTCTACATCCCAACCCTGCATCCCAGTGCTACATCCTAGCTCTACAATCCTGACTCCTCTCCTCATCCCAGCCCTATATCCTAACCCTGCATCCCAGTAGTACATCCTGGCCCTACATCCCACCCCCTCATCCCAGCCCTATATCCTAGTGCTGCATCCCAACCCCACATCCCAGCCTCACACTCCAACCCTACATCCCAGCAGTACAACCTGACCCTGCATCCTGATCCTTCATCCCATCCCACAGGTGCCCTCCCAGACATTCGGGAACATGCTGCTGAATTCCCAGGATTCCAACCCTATGTCACTGCTCCCTTTGGAAGGGTGAAGCTGCCATCCTTCATTAAACTCAGAACCATCCCAGCCTAACAAACTGGCTGAGCGGGATCCCTCAGTCTCCCCTGGGATATTCCTACCGGGATATGGGCATGGCAACGCCACAGGGCTGGGATCAGTGTGGAAAGAAGGTGCTTTAATCCCAGCTCTGACACCAGTTTAGCCACTGGAGATGCTGAATGAGCACTTCTGCACCTATAAAATGTGGTTGCTGACACCCACCCACTTTCCTAAGAGGCCGGGGAATGAATGGATGGGAAATACTCCGGGAAAGAGGAATCTCACTGCTCACAGTAGGTTTTGCCTCTGCGATGCTCATCAGCCCCTCTCACAGTAGGGGTGGAGGCCCCTTCCTCTTCCCATCCTGCTGTCCCCGGGTAGGATGTCTGGCAGCAGCCTGTCCCCGCCTGCCCCCGGCTTTATCTTCTCAGGGAGATCCAGCGGACGGGGGGCCAGCGCCGGACCCCATCCAACCCCACACCCGCTGGGTGGTCACCACCCCTCCGTTCTACCCCACAGCTCTTTGTCCCCCCATATGCATCCCTGTGTCCCCACTGTGTCCCCTCGTTGTCAGTGCATGGTCCCAGGAACTGGTCCTGGCTCTGCTCCTCCAGTCTGGCCTCCACGGAAGGGATGGAGGACTGGGAGCCTTGGGAATCCTATTACCGGCCTCCATCTGGCAGCTGCCATTTGCTCACCCGGGATTCTTGAGCCAAATCCCGTAAATCCAACACTTCCCGGGGCCAGGGCAGCGGCTTGAGGGGTTTAAGGGGCAGGTGAGATCCGACGCCGTCCTTTCCCTCAGATCCACAGCAGATACAGGCTGTCACTGCTGCTGGGAGCATCAGCCCCAGCCCGAACCCAAGAGGGGAACTGGGGAGAAAGAACCCCAAATCCTTGTTCACGATCCTGTGAGCAGCACCACGGGGCCACCTCCCTGCCTGGCTGACCCCAAGGAGCAGTGCTGCACCCTCCAGCTTAGATTCATACATTCATCGACTCACAGATCCACAGAGCCATTCATTGATCCTCAGATCCATGGATCCACAGACCCACAGATCCATAGATCCACAGATTCATAGGTCCGTAGATCCATAGATCCACAGACCTATAGATCCACAGATCCATGGGTTCACAGATCCATAGATCCACACATCCACAGATCCATAGATCCCTGTTTCATTGATCCATAGATCCACAGAGCCATCAGTTTACAGATCCATAGATCCATGTTTTATTGACCCATAGACCCACAGATTCATAGGTCCATAGATCCATAGATTCACAGATCCATAGATCCCTGTTTCATTGACCCATACATCCACAGATCCATGGATCCCTGTTTCATTGACCCATAGATCCACAGATCCATAGACCCACAGATTCATAGGTCCATAGATCCATAGATTCACAGATCCATAGATCCCTGTTTCATTGACCCATACATCCACAGATTCACAGATCCATGGATCAGTCCTTCTTTCATTGATCCATAGATCCACAGAGCCATAAGTTCAGAGATCCATAGATCCACAGACCCACAGGTTCACAGATCCATAGATCCACACATCCACAGATCCAGAGATCCCTGTTTCATTGACCCATAGGTCCTCAGATCCATAGATCCCTAGGATACCAGGTTGGAAGGGCACTCAAGGATCATCCAGCTCAAACTCCATGTCCCAGCAGCCTGTCCAGCTGGGGCTGAAAGCTGTCCCCTGTAGGGCAGTCATCCCCTTTCCTGCAGAGAGGATTCCGGTGGTTAATGGTTCTCACAGGGAAGAGTTTTCTTCTGGACTCCAATGGGAATCTCCCCAGCAGGAACTCGGAGCCACCCTTGGCTTCTCGATGAGATTCCTTGTGAAGAGGGAGTCACTGTCCTCTTGGCAGTCACCCTGTAGGTCCTGGGACCTTGGAATGAGGCTCCCCCTGAGCCTTCTCAAGGCTGAATGAACCTGGCTCTCTTGGCCTCTCCTCATAAAGAGAAGGGTGGCCAGAGACGGAGAGAGGGGATTCTCCCCCTCTGCTCTGCCCCAGTGAGACCCCACTGGAGTCCTATGCCCAGTTCTGGAGGCCCCAGGATGAGAAGGACCTGGAACTATTGGAGAGCAGAGGAGGCCATGAGGATGCTCAGAGGGCTGGAGCCCCTCTGCTCTGGGCACAGGCTGAGGGAGCTGGGGCTGTTCAGCCTGGAGAGGAGAAGGCTCAGGGAGACCTCAGAGCAGCTCCCAGTGCCTCCAAGGGCTGTCAGGGGGCTGAGGAAGGCTGTTCCCAAGGGCAGGGAAGGACAGGATGAGGGGTCCTGGCTTGAGGCTGGAGAAGGGCAGAGTGAGGCTGGACAGGAGGAACAAGGGCTGGGATCTGAGGCTGGGGGATCCCTGGACCAGGCTGCCCAGAGACAGGGTGGAGGCTCCATCTCTGGAGCCATTCAAGGTCAGGCTGGATGGGACTCTGAGCAACTAGGGCTGGGGAGTGCTGGCCCTTTGGCAGGCCCTTCCACCCAAACACATCCTGTGACTGTGTGTGGCAGGTCTTCCAGCCCTCTGATGGCCCTTCTTTGGACCCTCTCCATCCTGTCCCATAGCAGGGACCAAAATTTGAACCCAGGGTTAAAGTTTGGGGGGGTTTCCCCCCTTTCTCTCCCCTTTCTCCAGCAGTTAGTTTCCCCAGCTCTCTTAGTCACGCAAGGTGAGGCACCGACAGAGACACAGACATCAAAAACAAGAGGTGATGAAACGCAGGGAATAATTAAGTTGCACTAAATCACCAGCCCCGGTGGCACCGTGCCAGAGCGCTGAGGAAACTGGAGCACTGGGGAGCTGAGTTATTATTAATAATCACCAGCACCCTTGCCAACAACAACCTAGTTTGCACCTCTCTGCAACCAGGGGAGTAGGAAGGGAGCTGCTGGCTATAGGGACTGTGATGGATAGGAGCCCCAGGTCTCCCACCCATCAGAGCACCCTGAGCATCCAGGGTCCATCCCTGCATCCATCGGCACCATTCGGGCTGGTCTGGCCCTGGTGGAGGCAACTCAGGACCAGAGCAAGTCAGCTCCCGCTGTGCACCCTCCTCGCAACCCCGAGCCTTACGTAAGGGCAGCCTTATCGCCCTGCCATCGGGGCTCGTCCCCGCAGCGGGCACCCATTCCCAGTGTGGGGTGAGGCGGCTCCATGCCCGGGGCTGGGCATTGCACAGCTCCTGCTCCTCTGTGCCTGGCCGGGTGTTTGCACCCTGAGTGGTTACCTGGCCTGATAGCGGGACAGCCTGGGCTTTGCGGGGTGTTTGGGGTGTGCTCTGCCACGGGGTTTCACCACCCAGAGGTGCTGTGGGGTGCTGTGGGGTGCGCAGGGCTTGGCGCTTCTGCTGCTCCACAGTCTCCTCCTGGTTTCTCCTCTGTTAAGTTTTTTAGGGACCAAGGAGAGTCCCCAGCACCCAGTGGTGGTGGAAGGGGTGTTCCAGATCCCACAAAGCTTGCTGAGCTTTTTGGGGAGAGGAAAGAGACCTTAATGCAACGACTCCATCTGCAAAGAACATCAAATCCCATCACAAGCTCCGCTGGAGGGGTTGATCACAGAATTCCAGAATCTCTTCAGTTGGAAGAGACCTTTACGACTATCAAGTCCAACCATGAACCAACTAGGTTAATCCCCACTTGGCTCCATCTCTGCAGGAGATTGCAGCCTCCTTGCAGGGTTTGGGGTTGAGTTTGGATGCCCCGTGGCCGTGGGGCAAAGGCTGGGCTCCAGCTCCCACCGCCGTTCCCACCGGCACACGTTTCATCAGGGGACCCATCCCGACCTGGTCAAAATCCTCCCTGGCGGGGTAAACCCATCCGTGTCGAAATCCCAGGGAGCTGTAAATCTAACGTGCTGGTAAAACCCTTTAAGCCTCTGTCTGCAACGCACGGGTAACCCTTTAATTCCCAGCTCCTGCTCTGTGTAGCCCAGTGAATTTGTCTCCCCGCAGCCCAGGTCTTGTCCTCTGCTGCAGCAGCTGTTCTCTTGGGATGCGGGCTGGGTGCTCAGGGTGGAAAAATTCCCTAAACCAGACGCTGATGCTTTTACTCCTCCCATCAGGATCCTTGTGGCACCGTTTGGGGATAAGGAGGTCTCCTGCATCGCTGCGCTGCCCTGAGCTTGCGGCGTGCAGGGGGATGGGGAGGCAGGGATGCTGCTCCCCCTAAACCCCGTATCCCAGCTCCCAGCCAGCCTTCCCTCCCTCTAAACCAGCCCATGTGACAGCGCTGGGATGAGTCCCGACCCCGGGAGCCTCGTTAAGCATCACCAGCACCCGCTGAAAGACTTTCCCCTCCTCCCCAGAGAACTGTTGGGGCCGATTCCCCGGGGCGATAGTGAGAGGGTGCAGCTGCCGAGAGCCCCATCCGGCACGGAGGGATGTAGGGTGAGCCCGACGGGTTTGGGAGCTCATCAGGATCATGATGACAGCGCTGGGATTGCTCCACGCGTTGTACAACGCGGGTCCCAGCCGCTGGCAGAGCGTTTCCCAACAGGGAGGGTGAAACCTGCACCAACGACCACCCTTTCTTAGGCAACTGCCCTGACTCAAGATCCCACCCCAAACAGAGCAGGAGACTCCGCAGCCTCTTACAAAACATCCCCATCCATCCAAACAGGTTTTCCCGTTCATCCCTTTTCCAGAGATTATTTTTAGGGGGGGGGGTTGGGGGTGACTGTGGGTGCTGCTGGCATTTTGGAAGGGTGTTTGGGTTCATGTTGGATCCTAACTAGAGCAGGAGATTCTGCTGCCTCTTACAGAACATCCCTGTCCATCCAGACAGGATTCCCATTCATCCCTGGCCCGGGGGTTATTTTGAGGGGTAGGGGGCGAGGTGGGTGCTGCTGACCTGCAGGACGGGTGTTTGTGTTCATGTTGGAGCCCAGCGCTGCAGCAGCGTGACTTGGGGAGCTGGGGTCACCCAGAGCATTGAGTGTACACTAGCCAAATCATGGCCTTTGGTAGCCAAAACAGGCAGGAGGAGGGAAGGAAACAGCTGTGGGAGCAGCAGGTGGGACAAGAGGAGGGGGGATGCCCAACCCTTTATTTCTTGGATTAGGGGCCCAAATACTGAGGAGAAGCAAATCCAGAGGACAAGACCCTGTTCACCCCAGAGACGGAGGTGGGGGGAAGCTTTTCCCTGGGGAGGGGGTGGTGTCAAAACTTTTTCCAGGGTCTTGGGGTTCGAACCTTTTATTAGGGTTGAAATCTTCTCCCCAGGATGAAAACCTTTCTGAACGACCCAAACTTCCCTCCTTCAGCAAATCCTCCCTGTGGGCTACAACCCCATCAGCGAGGTGGCTACGGAACCCTCTGAGGAGCTTCCGACGTCTAAATCCTTAAGGGGGAAATCAGCGACGGGGTTGGGGGATACCCTTGTGGGGTGGTGCCGGCAGGGGAAGGGTTACGCAGCCCCATCTGCTCGGCTCCCCATTGCACAAGGGCGGGTTTGGAGTTTTACTAGGAGTTTCAGAGCAGGAAGGTGGGGCTGCGCTCGGTGCCCGCTGTGTGGGCGGCGGGTTCAGCGCCGTCTTGTCAACACTTGAATATGTTGAGCATCACTCACGGGGCATTCTGTAAGAAACCCTATTAAGTTAATTACCGAGGCTCCTCGTGCATGTGTGTGTGTGTATGTGTGTGTGAGTGAGAGAGAGAGTGTGAAGAGTGCGTGTGTCTCCTGGAAAAATTGGGATTTCTTCCTTGCAAGACACTTGTGATGCAAATCCCAGCTCCGTGGGGTGATGGCACCTTGTCTGCTGATACGGGGTTTGCACTGTGCTGCCTGCAACCCTGACTGGTGTTCGAGTAGGACCCCCCTACCCAACTCGCCCCACACACAACTGTAGGGATCTGCTTGGGATCCTTAGGGAGAACCTGTGTGATCATCTGGGGAGGTGGTGGGATCTAGCCTGGTCCTAAATCTGTGGGGTTTGAGCTCAACACCTTGTCTGCTGTGGGAATTGCTATGGGGTTTGCACTGTCCTGCCTGCAGCCCTGTGCTGGGCTTGGGGTAGGACCCCGCTACCCAACTCATCTCATGCTCAGCCATAGGGATCTACTTGGGATCCTCATGGAGAAGCTGTGTGACCTTGGCTGGGCTGGGGTGGGGTTCGAGCTCAAAGCCAGTGTGGGGTCAGTCCCAGTGTCCCTGTCCTGCTGATGGGTCCCATCACCCCTCTGTGCTGCGCAAGCACCAGGGCACTGTGTGTGAGTAACCCTTTGGGCTGGCAGAAGGTCTGGGAAGGGACCTCTTGCTCCTTATGTTTGCACCCCAAAATAACTGGGGCTGGAGGATGGGATCTATTGGGGTAATTGGGGTGAGGGGGACCATCCTATTGCTGGTGAGGAGACAGCACTCAGCTGTGTTCCCGAGGGGGCAGCCCTCTGTTTCTCCTCTGTCCGCACCCAACAGACCATTTCACACCCCTCAGGGCAGGGGCTGACAGGAGTGGGGGCTGGTTGAGTGGAGATGAGACCCCACAAGCTCAGTTGCAGCCCCATCGCATCCTGGCTTTCCCCTCTTCCTTGTCCCGCTGGGCTGAACTGGGACCACTGCTGAAAGAAGTGAGAACTGAAAAAAAGAAGTAAAAAAAAAAAAGAAGTAAAAAAAGAGAGAGAACAAGAGAAACAGAGAAAAAAAAGAAGTAAAAAGTGAAATTAAAGAAGGAAAAAAGAAGCAAAAAGAGAAGAAAAAAGAAGGAAAAAAGAGAAGGAAAAAAGAAGTAAAAATTGAATTAAAAAAGAAGGGAAAAAGAAGGAAAACAGAAAAGGAAGTAAAAAAGAGAATAAAAGAAAAAGAGATCAAAAGAGAAGAAAAAAGAAATAAAAAAATGAAATCAAAGGAGAAGAAAAAATTAAGAAAAAAAAGAAGGGAAGAAAGAAGAAGAAAAAGAAATTTAAAAAGAAGGGGAAAAAAGAAGAAAAAAGAAGGAAAAAAGAAAGAAGAAAAAAAGAAGTAAAAATAGGAAAAAAAGAAGAAAAAAGTGGATAAAAGAAGAAAAAGAAGAAAAAAGAAGAAAAAAGAAGAAAAAAGANGAAGAAAAAGGAAGAAAAAAGAAGGAAAAAAGAAAGAAGAAGGAAAAAAGAAGTAAAAATAAGAAAAAAAGAAGAAAAAAGAAGAAAAAAAGAAGAAAAAAGAAGAAAAAAGAAAAAAGAACAAAAGAAAAATATAAAAAATAAGTGAAAATAAGCAAAAAGAAAAAAAAGAAGCAAAAAAAAGAGAAGAAATAAAAAAGGTGAAAAAAGGGGGGAAAAGGGGGGAAAAAAAAAGACAAATAATGGGGAAAAAGGGAAGAAAAAGAAGATAAAGCCCCAAAAGAGTTAAGAAGAAGTTCCAAAAGAAGCTAAAAAATGAGTTAAAATAAAGTTTTTTAAAAAGTTTTAGAAAAAGTTTAAAAGGAACTAAAAAATCAGTACAAAAAGAAGTTCAATTCATAAAGGAAAAGTGAAAAAGGGAGGTGAAAAAGAAGGTAGAAAAATACCTAAAATTAGTTGAAAAAAAAGCTTTAAATAAAAAACCTCAGGAAAACAAAGAAGTTAAATAAATGAGGTAAAAAAAATCCATGAAAAGGGAAAAATCAGGTAAAAAAGAAGGTACAAAAAGAAGGCCAAAAGATTGAGTCAAAAAGAAGTTAAAAAGG
>VZRI01007470.1:2921-116530 GCA_013397515.1 Upupa epops | reverse complement strand
GGAAGATCTGCTCCATGATCTTATGGAGCGCAGAGGTAAGACTGAATGGCTTGTAGTTCCCTGGCTCCTCCTTCCTANAACCTGATCTTCACTTATGATGGACAGTTCTTGCTTCCATTCCCTGCTGTTGTGTTCTATGACTCCAGGAGTGTGACTGGAGGCCTTTGCAGTGAAGACCGAGAACCTCAGCCTTTTCCATGTCCCTTGTGACCACATCACCTCTTTCCTTTTTGAGGGAGCCCACACCTTCCCTAGTCTTTTTACCATTAATATACCTGTAGAAATCCTTGACGTTCCCTTTGACCTCAAACTTGGCTTTCCTAACCAGATCTCTAGCTGTTCGGGCAGCTTCCTTATATCCCCCCCATTCTAGCTGTCCTCCCTTCCACTCCCTGTAGAGTTTCTTTTTGTGTGACTGTGTCCAGGAGCTCCTTGCTCAGCCAGGCAGGCCTCCTAGCATTCTTCCCTGCTTTCCTCTTGGTATACATTGTTCCTGGGCACAGAGGAGGTGATCCTTGAATACTAACCAGCCATCCTGGGCCCCTCTTTCCTCAAGGGCTTCACCCCATGATACTTTGGCCAGCACATCCCTGAAGTGATCAAAGTCTGCACGCTGAAAGTCCAGGGTCGTTAGGTTAGGACACTTCCTCCTGATTGCCCTGAGGATCTTAAATTCAACTGCTTCATGGTCACTGCAGCCAAGGCTGTGCCTGAGCCTCACATTGGTCACCAGCCCTTCCCTGTTGGTGAGAACAGGTCCTGCATAGCACTTTTTCTTGTTGGTTCCTCCATCATTTGGAAGAGGAAGTTGTCATCTATGCAATCCAAGAACAACCTGGATTGCTGGTGCCTCGCTGTGTTGTCCCTCCAGCACATGTCAGGGTGGTTGAAATCCCCATGAGGACCTGGGCCTATGATCTGGAAGCTGCTACTATTTGCCTATGAAGGGCCTCATCTTGGTTCTGCTGGTCAGGTGGCCTGTAGCAGACTCCTACAGTAACAACACCCTCTCCTGTCTTCCCTTTAATTTTGACCCATACACTCCCAGTGTTGACCCATGTGTATCTTACAGAATCATAAAGCTGATCTGGTAATACTGCCTGAAAGAGGTAAAATCAGAATGGAAGTTCCCATTACAATTCTTATTTTTGTTGAAAACACAGTGTGACCATAATACTTTAGAAACACCTGGACTGATGCTGTGGACTATAAATAACTGAACTGGTTACTGCCTTGACTGTGATGACACCAAAGTGACTTGTTTTTCCAAACTATTCAGCCCTCCCTAATTGGATCTGGGACATTAAAATGTGCCATTAAAATGCAAGCTAATAATAGTACTATTAAAATATGAAACAGTTTTAAGAGAAATACCGTTAATATCATACACTCGCCCTGGTATCTCTACACAGAATAATCAATGTTTTGGGTTTGTTTTGCCATCTCTATTAATGTATCACACACACTCTTGTATGCGGATCTGCTGCCTTGTTCCTAATGAAGTTAGGAAAAACGAGGATTTCAGTGGTGCTGCAAATCTGCTAGCAATCAAGCTACTGCTGAGGATAAGGAAGGATGCTGGCTTTGTCCTGTTCTAGAAGTATACCATCACTTCTTCATGGTAACCATTTCACATCTACATCACCTCTGATCTCACTCACTGGAGGTATAAAATTCCCTTTGGCTGTCCCAGCCAGAAGAATGCTCTGGTTAACACTGTTCAATGTAATGAGCAGTGCTACTATCCAGTCAGCTCCACGTTCAGCTCTCTTCAACTTACTCCATGTCTTTGTGCTGGTGTTTCCTGTTCTTTTCATTCTAGGTGTTTCTAGAGTCTCATGCAGACTAGTAAGTGCCTTGTCAAGAAGATAAGAAACTGCAGAGAGATTCCTGCTATTTAGTTAGTGGGAAAGACATGTAAAACAGACCTTCCTATCCTTTCAATTGAGAAACTACCTCCTAATATGCTCTGAGAACTACTAATTAAGACCTCCTCAAACCTTTTGCAGATGCAATACACCAAGGAAGTGACATTCCTTTCTGTAGGTAACACTGCAATGGAAAGGTATGGGAACAGGAGTGAAACAGTCACAAAGTGCCAAACAGACAAAAGGCAAGAGAATTGCTGTATCTGAATCGCTAACACTGCAGGTCAAAAGGCTGTTCTTGCTACATGGAGAAATGCTGATGTCCTGCCCAGAACTGCTAAACTGTAAACACTGTGAACCTGCTGGGACACTTTAGTGGCACTTATCTCCGGGGCAGAGTTGAGCTACTTTTAGTTTTATGGAATAATTTTTAGATTATTCAGATATGAATAACCTTTTGCTGCTTTCCCCCTTTCTAATTTGATTTTACATCTCTGAAAAACTGTGATGCATTGAAGCCAGTAGTAACAGATGAAAGAAAGGGTATTTCTTGAACTGCACAGCAGAAGCTTCAAACTGATTTGGGAAACAAGAATATCTTTCAGCTCACTGCCGTGGTTTCCCTTCTGGCTCCAGCTACAACGCGTGCTGCCCCAGGCTATTAACCTACACAGAAATGCACAATATTTACTTTCTGAAAACAGCTGCTCCTAACCTTATGATGGCAATTCTTCATTGTGCAAACATCTGAAAAATGCTTTGCAACATCCAGCTCTGTCTGGAGGCACTCCCAGCAACAGCAGCTGGGTGTGTGCAGCCACCAGTGACTGGGGTGAAAAGAACTTCAGCAATGTCGTTTCTCAACAAGTCCTTTATTAGTTGTTTGATGTTGCACTCGCTGTTGAGAAGCAAATCTCTGGTGGATTCAGGGGATCAGGTATGTGGGAGAGCACTGCTCCCCTGGCCCCTGGCCCTGCTGAAATTCATAATCTCAATGAATGCTTTCATGATGTGGCTAAAATAATTTCTCTGAAGAAATAAGGAACAAATAAGACATGGAGGTGACTCATTAGCTCAAATAGATCTCTCTGTAGGAAGTGCTCTGACAATTCTCATTGGCTGTGGATGCCAGAGAAGCACTAAAAACATTACATCCACAGGGGAACAAATCAATAAGCATGAGAACCAGTGTTTCTATAGTCTAAATTTATATTAATACTTTCATCTGATAACGCTGAGCAGGTAATCAGGGCCTGAGGACCTACAGAGTATTCAGACAGGCAGCTGAATTATCAACCATCTACTTGAGACTATCTTTGACTGTTAGCAGTATTCAGTTACCAGCTGACCAGTGGCAGCACACAGCTTCTCTTCTGCAGGCCTTGGTCACAATGTGCCCCCTCTCTTTTGAAAACTGCCTTGCATAGACAGAACAGCAATACCAAAGGCAACATTGGAAATCAGAAATGGTTTATATACAACTCTGCTGAAGCATGGAGATGCCTCCTGAACTTCAAATGAAGACAGAATATTCCCACTAATGCACTAAGTAGGCAACTTCTTAGAAAAGAAGTGGCTGAGTGCACAGAAATCTGTAATCATATTGATGAAACAGATTCTGCTTGGGTAGAAATTACTGGGACAAGCAATGACACAAACTACCTCAGAAGGACAGTGCTAAGGATCATTTATACTCTCTGTAATCAGACCTGGATACAAATTATAAGGGGTGTCCATCAAAGAGACAGGGATAGTAAAAAATTACTTTCTTTAATAATCCATTAATTAACAAGAGATGGTGTTACCTGAGGATAAGTAAAGAGGATCTTTGCTTTGATTTATGTAAGGCTAATGACAGGAATGATATATAAAGAAAACAGTCAGATAACAGAAATATCTTAGGAGAAGCAAACTGCATTTCTTAATGAGGGGTACGCACAAACTCTTCCACAACATACTGGAATAACTGGTATACGAAATTACAAGTAAAAGCAGACAGTGTTTAATGAATTTGAATGAAATTTTTCTAGGATTTCAGGACAGCAAATGTAATGTCTATATTCTAAAAAGTATTTTTGTGAAGTTTATGTGTACTCTAAGAAGTCTTTTTAGAATTCAGTATACTGCTAAGTCTTACAACAATTTTTTCACACGGTTTACCAAAGTAAAGGATGTCAGACTGAGCTAGCATGTTTTGAGTGAAACAATTGGCTTTTTACAACTGAGTAAGGCAATGAATTCACTTTACTGAAGTTGAAACTAGATGTCAGATGTTTAGGTTTACTTGGTTGGTTTTAGGTTGGACTGGATGATCTTTAAGGTCTTTTCCAGCCTCATCATTACTGTGATACTGTGATACTGTGAAACAGATAATTTGATCGACAGCTCCATTGGAAATCATTACCAAAAGTGGAGATGATAGGCATTAATAAGCAATTGAACAAGGAACAACAGGTTATAATAAAAAAAGGAACTATAAGAATGGAGCAAATTACCTGATTATGTTCCTCAGGGATTGGAGCAACACCATTTAACGTACACTTCCAGGAATGAGGAATAACGATGAGGCCCAGGCTCAAAAAGTTTTTATGTGATACAAAGCTAGGAGATACTGCCAATATTAAGGAGGACCACATCACCACACTGGAATTAGATGACCTTCTTGTCTGCAGTGATAGAAATTTAATAATGTGAACTGCAAAGTCATGTTCTTGGGACTCATCAGCTGGAAGCAACAGAGAAGGAAAAAGATCCGAGTGTTCTGATAGACTGTCAGTTTGTCAGAACTGCCAGTAAGACACAGCTGTGGAAACAGATAATGTAATGTTCAGATGGGTTATGTGAGGCTTTTAGTAAAGACTCTTAGAAAAGGCACTGGTAATATATTATGTGAAATATTTACACAATTCCTGTCATCACTGCTAAGAAAGATTAACTTAAATTAGAATCAGTGCAGGCTGGCTATGAGAAATATCAGTCTTAGGGATAGATAAAATCAGCATGCTTTGTTCACGGTGGACAAACAATAGGTAAGTGTGTGGTAAATAGCATGGAAAAAGACCTAAGTTAAAGGTTAACATGTCTGTGAGATCAAATCTTTATAATCTGATCAACTGTATGTTTAGGCTGAAAACTAAAGAAAGAATTTCTAGCTATTCAAGGGGAGTACACATTGCCATGTTCTTTCACAGCGAGGAGTAAGGGCAAGGAACCTAAATAGTCTTGAGATGGAACACGATATACCCATGGCAGAGTTGTATAACTAAGTACAAAAATCAGTCTGTTGTCAATCAATGTTTCGGATATGCCCACCTACACCTTTGGAAATACCTGAAACAGGACAAGATTGCCCTTGCTCTGTGTTCCCTGTGTATGGATGCCATAGTTTCCAGAGCATTCTTATTGCCAAAATGTTCCACTAATACAGAACCAGTGAGTTCTTCCCAACACGTCCCCATTGCTGCACCAGTTAGATTCTAAGGCTTTCTCATGTTTCTCTTAAGCACTAGAGCTTTGCCTGTTGTTCAGTTTTGCCCCTGAAAGAAGACATCAGCCTGGTAAGTGCATGATGCATTGAACATAGAGAAATTATCTCCTTCTCATCCCAGACAGCTATCATTTGTACCTGGGCATATTTGTGTGTGGTAGGAAACACACAATGGGACTTCACTGGAGCAGTCCCCTTCTGCTGCAGTGGCCCCAGTACAGTAGCATGTTACTTAATAGTGGAGTCTTCCCTTTTCTGTTCAAACAAAATGTATTCTCTCTCCATTGCCTAAACTAATTACTGGCTGACATTTTATCTTCTGCAAACTTATGGCTGAGTTTTCTGTTCTTCCTTATCATGGTATAAAATCAGGAGTACCTCTTCTGCAGGCCCTGCATGGGTTATTATAGGGGACTTGAGGAACTTGGACTGCTTGTTTTCACATATCCTTTGTTTCTGAAGAATTCTATTCAGCATCAGCTGTTAACTGTATATTCTTGGCTTTACTGATTCTTCTCTCTTTTATCAAAGAGAGTATGTGCTAAGAACTTTTGCTGTGACACTATGCAAGTTCAAGGACACAGGTCCTGCACTTGCCAAAGATGATGCACTGGACTACAGCAGGATGGTTGATTGCCTTTTTGCAATTCTCTCCTCTAGAGCTGTCATCTTCCCCACTCTATTTTATGAGGAAATAAAGCCAGAATAGTTACATAACATGTTCCCAACAGGAAGTAAAGTACTTGCAAATAGGTTATTTGTTTGTTTCCATGTCAAACTGGAAAAAAATCTCTTACCCCACTACAAACTACCTGGGCTAAATATAATCCTTGTATGTTTGATAAATACCTACGACATCTCAAACAGTTGTGGGAATAGTATCAACAGCAGCAACAACAGCACATGTGCCATGGTTTGAACTCACTCAGTTATGTTCCTTTTAAGCTCTTTCCTGATGATATCATAACTCGTCTTCAGAGCTCTAACCTAGCCCACTTGGGTTGTCCATCACATGAAAACTTTTCTTACTTTTCTGGGATTTTGAACATGTGAAATTGGCATGAATATTTCTGATTTAATCACAAAATCCTCTGTAACTTGTAGCCTGTCAGGATAAGCTGGTTTTTTCTCTTAGAATAAGCATAATTCCACTAGGCTCTGATTGTGCACTTGGCCACTCCTGTGCCCCAGTAGATGGAGCACTGCAGGGTATTTCAAATCCCAAAGGACTGCTTTGTTTTAAATTGGGTCCTTGACTGATTTGAGGATCCACTTTCTGAAGCTTCTGCATAATAGAAGGCATCTGAATAAGGTTCAGCATGGGTGGGTATGATTCAGGTAGCAATGCCCATGGAAGCTATTCATGGCTTGATGAGAGATACAAGACTACACTGGGAAAACATTCCTGCAAAACTGAACCTGTGAGTTGAACCTTCACTGTGGAGAAATGCAGTAGGATGCACTAGGAAAGATCGCAGTGGGCTGATGGCTTAGGTACAAGATACCCTGCCAGGATGAAAGGGAAAGCCTGGGTTATCTCACAGCAGCTCTGTGCTCACCTGTGGAACTAGAGGAGTCACAGACAGAGGGGACACAAAACAGAGCGGCTGGAAGGGACAGCACTGGAAACTCCCTTGACTTTGCTGCAGACATTTCAGTCTCTTAATTTTAGCACTGCAGGGCAGGATTTAGTGAACAAATTCGTGTATTCATCCTCCCAGCTAACTCGGCACTGTAAGAGGTGTAGCTTGTTTTCATAAAATGCAATTACAAGCATTTTTACAGCCTTGACTTTTTACATACCGACCACCTCAGCTTGTCTGTGGAGCTTGCACACACAATGCTGAACCCAACGGCATGTGAGCAGGACATTAAGTTCCGTGGGAATGCAGTTAACTCACAACCTGATCCTGCTGCCTCCTGGCGCGGAAGGACCAACCACTCCTCATCTATTCCCCAGCAACCCCAGTGACCTTGTCTGCAGCCAATAAGCCACACGGTGGTGCTCATAAGCCTCTCTGTATGGCAAACGGCGAGATGCTGAACTGGGCAACAGTCTAGAGGCTGGAGCCAAGCTGGATGAGCTCTTCACACACTTTACCCATGAACAAGTGTTTCCTGCACTAATGTCTGCAAATCCTCCACACCTAAAGGCATGATATTTTAAGAAGTGTTATGAAGTGTAACAAATGCATTAAGGTTAGGTATGAAGGGAAGAAAACTGGGGGAGCCAAGAGATCCTAACATATTGATGCAAATCCTACCAGACCTCGTAACTATCTGCAGGCTTACCACACGTGTCCTATTCTTCCTGCCAAGCTCACACAAGGGAAAGGAGAAAGGTGAGAGAACCTAAAATGCACAGGACAGGACAAGAACTTGTTCACATTTTCACTCGTTATTTTACTCTCTCTTGGTCATTCCCTTCTCCCCATCTATTTATTTCTCTTCAGTCTTTATTCTCTGCATCTACTGTATGGTCTCCTGGAAAACAGAAAGGAAGAGGATTCAGCAGACCAATTCCTGACTGACGCATACAAATCTTTGATCAACTCATCTCTGCCACCATGGCTGCCACTGAGCCCTGCTTCCTAGCACAGCTCAGCCATGGACTGTCTGCCTTCCACTGTAGTTGAACATCAGCTTCTGTTTAAAGAACTTGATTGACATAAATATCACAGTGAAGGACAGACAAAAAGATCTCACTGCTGACAAAGAACAGCTATCCATAAACAGTTCTTGATCATGATCACACCCTCCATTACTTACATTTCTCCTGTAAAAGCACGCCAGGCCATATATGCTTTATTCACAGAATCGTGCCAACATACATCACGTGAGATATGTGCTACCTGTGTTGATACTAGCTGGGCAAGATTCGCTATCTGTATTTATCTTGGAACAGGTGGTCTCCTTGATTTCTTGGCATTACCAGCATGTGTGAGGCCCATTCTTGCATGGATTGACATCTATGACTGCTAGTTGTGCAACTTATCCCTGGGTAATGCCAAGTAAATCAAAATCAGGATTAGACATAAGAACAGGTTTATTTTTTAAGCATCCACCTTTAGCGCTGGCAGCCCAAAAATGCTTTCTCTTCTTTTCTCCTTTATACCTTGTCAGAATTTTATTAGTGCATTATCTCTTCTGTTCTTCCATTTGATTGCCTTTAAGCAATCAAATTCACTCATTTCCATCCTATTCTTATAACATTTCCTCCAAGGCAAATTGTGCCTGCTCTGTGATCGCAGAGGGCTCTAAAAACAATCTAATCTGCCAAGAATTCACTGCCAAGCAGGTGTAGAATTGAATGAGTCCACATGTGGTTGCCATGTCCTTTGCAGAGACTAGTTCCATGGTTGTTGACTGTAACATACTCAGAAAGTGTAATGAAATGTGAGGATCGTTCAGTTGCCCCTTTGTCACAAAGCAATCAAAGTGATCAATAAATCCCAGAAGTTTTGAAAAGTCCAGCTGCACAGTTGAAGGACAGTGGTGTGTGTCAGTGCAGAGAAAGATCTGCTTGCATTCCCATTGCTAGTTTCAGTTTGGGGAGGTCTAAGCCAGCCATAAACAGCTACTTTTAATTAGTTAGGCTCCAAACCATCTCCTACCAATCTGCCGTGTGTTTATATGTTTGTGTCTAATCTGAAGGAGACACACTGAGAAAAACTGAGGTGCAGGACTGCTGAGGAACAGTCAAAACCTGCACTGGCTTAGCCAGTAACAGTACTTAAAACATTCCCTGCTCCTGAAACTAACTCCTGACTTTCTTACATATTTATTCTTGTGCTGTTCCAAATCCCAGAACAATACCTACCTCACAGAGAATGTGGAGTTTGAACAAAACCACCACAATACCAGATCCAAATAGGAGCTTCATACTAGGACTGAACCTCTCCTGCTTTCTTTCACACAAATACTATTATTTTATGCTTTATAGAAGCTGCTCTTGGGCAGCTGCCTAAAAACACAAAACTCTATTTTTCTTTAAGCAAAAAGAGAAAAGAAATAAATTATTCTCTGATTAGTTTCTATCTGATGCTGGAGGGTCACTTTAAATGTAAGTTATTTATTTCCTTTTAAGACCAATGGCTTTTTTTATACATGAGGGTACCCTGGTTCATAGTTGTTTAAAAGTCTTAGATTGTCAGAGCGAAAGATGCTTAAAGAACAAAATAATTACATGAACATTTACTTTCCTAATTGTTGAGCATGTTACGACTAACACATCTGATTACCAGCAGAAAAACAATGGTTGGCCCTTTCCTTAGGAAGGACCCGTGACCCAGCTTCTTGACAAAAAGTGGCTGAACAACATGGCAAGTTTTGTAGCCAGGCCACTCGAAGCAATCATACACCTAATACCAGGGCTGGGGAGCTTGACACACTGGGTTTGTGACAAGGTGGTAGCATATTTCAGCTCTAGCCCTGGCTCCAATATGGATTTGCAAATTACAGTGCTGCGTCCTAACGCTGCATGATAACCACTGTCACCACCACCTTGGCCACGCAGAGCTCCCATTTGATTCCCACTCAGGAGAGTCATGTTAGCACAGTAGTGATGATGGAGGGTTAATGCAGCTCAGCGCCTGCCTGCCACTTTGCTTCAGCAAGTGAGGGATCTTGTGTCTGCACTGAAGAATGATTCATTTTAAAAGAATGTAGGTATCAAAATGCAGGCACTTCTCCAACTACATACAAGTTAAGACTATCTGGTTCTTGCTGGTATGAATTTTCACACACTAGAGGAGAAAAGTGCTGGTTTCATGCATCACTTTGCACTGGATTGTGTCCAGTTGCTTTACTTATCATTATGCAACTTAACCCAGAGCAATTCAACACCCAAAGACAAAATTAGAAATAGATAAATATATTTGTACTGTTTCTTTCCATAACAATATTTGTTTCACTCCCCAACCCAAGATGAACTGTATGGCAGAAAACAAAGTATAGAAAAATACCATTAATCTTATCTATCTGAATAGAGTGTTTTGCCATTTATTATTGTCTGGCATAGCAGATCAGATGGGACTATTTCCGCTTTTAAAAACCACCTGAAATAGTTAATAATGATACCTGCTTTATCATGACAAGCGTGAAAATTCACACATGGACTAAATCTACCCTAAAGCAGCCTTAAATCAGGCAGAATTTCAACTGATTCCAGTAGAAGTTTCATCAAGCCCAATTCTGGTTTTACCAAAATGAAGAACTTCCAGAAAAACTAAAGAAAAAGAGAACAATTTTTCACCTCCAAAGATAACTAGCAAGATCATAGAACACCTTTTAAAATCTTTAAAGAGATTAGCCACATTTTACATACAGGGAAACAGCATCCTAAATAACATACGGAGAAACTCAGTGATACACTGAGAAGGATCTGATTCCTAGATGCACTTGTCTTGGAATGAAGCAGTTTGCAGCAGAAGAATCTATTCAACATATACTAAGGTGACGTTACAAATCTCCCTTTTGTCTTTGACCTCTTTTTTGATCCTCTTTTCGGGACAAAACCTGTCACTTAAGTGCTTTCATGGCAGACTGCGCAGGGAAGTTCTGACACAAGGAACACAGTAAATAACAAGTGTCCTGGGCTGCAGAAAGGCTCAACAGCAGTAATAACATTCAGATATCCATCCTGGGTTTTGCTTACATCTCTCTGATCTGTTCTGCCTGGTGGCAGAACTATAGAATGTGCAGTAGTGGTGTTCAATCCTGTACTGGCTGTTGATCTCTAACAGAGTGTGATTCTCACTCCTAAGCTCAGCTCCTGTGAACTATTCAGTCAAACACCAACCTGCTGCCATGCTGCCTCAGCAGCGCCTCTTCCTTCCTCCCATTGGAAATTACCATCACTCTTTGACCATATGTTGACATGTTCCTCTTCTGACTGGAAAGCAAATCAAAGAAGGTGGCTAATATTTTGAAGAATGTGACTGATAATAACCACATCATCGTACCTTACTTCCTTTTGTTCTGACAAGAGTCCACAATGTAGACTGTTAATAACAGTCATTATTGTTAATAACACTGTGTTGGCTTTAGCCACACTGAGGTACAGGATGAAAAATTGATAGAGCTTGGTAAAAACAGGGACACTTGGACACTATTTCATTTTCAATTAAAGTAGTAGGGCAACAAAGGAAGATTTGTTTCATACTAATGATCCACAGCTTCTGCAGCTGTCAGACCCACTTCATTAAGCAGCTTCCCAATGCTAATTATATAATAATTTTCATGGGCAACATTTGTCTTACTGCAGTCCAGATTCTGTTGGCACTAAAGTCAATGAGAATTTTGCCACTGAGAAAAGTGGAAACAGGAAGTCTCTGTACAGTAGGCATGTATAAATATTATGTGTTTGTCCCTATAATTGATAAATTATGGCTCTCTTGAAAGACTGAATTACTCTAGTCCCTCTAAAAAGCCACAGAATTTCCTTGTCTTGGACCCACGAACCCTGTGTAGGCTGTGTATTGTATTTATTCCTGTAAGAGAAAGATAATTTCATTATGCAATCTCTTCTCCAGTCAATACAGAAATGACAGCAGCATCCTCTGCAAGAGCCACATCCAACTCCCATCAGCCAAAGTGACTGTGACTTTGCTACATGAACCAGCAAGACACAGGGATACTGCTATCTTGGACAGCCCATGAGAGTACCCAGAGTGAGATGAACTGAGTTTTTAACTAGATTCATGTACTCAGAAAAACTATTCCTGGTCAGAGGGATTCCTTAACACAGAATAAACCCACCTGATTACTATCAGTTGCTGTAAAATGCAATTCTTGGAGCATTCTCTTATAAATCTGAAATAACAAATAAAAGTCTGCTACAGCTACCACAGATGTACAGAGCCTGTTCCCATGCACACAGGAAAAACCTTTCCAAGAGCTATTGTTTTCAAAAGATTACTTTTTTTAAAGCTGTCCAGCTTGGAGGATTTAAATACAAATATTAAGTTAAGAGGCTAAATCCCAAGGCTAAGAAACTCTAAAATTTTGAAAAAATTAAAAGCAAAGAAAAATATAAATAGGAGCACATGATGAATTTCAATGTCATCATACTTACTACTGCAATTAAAAACTACTATATAGGCAATTCAATAAAAACAGATTAAGAGACTGATTCCACAATCTATACCTGTTAAATTCCCACTCCTTACCAGAGCTCTATATAGCAATTTGTTTCCTGTAACCTCACAGCTGTAGAATTTACAACCCAATTCACCACTGAGCAAAGTTGCCTGAAGAAATGTCAGATGATGCAGCTTATCTCAGAAAGATCTGGAAAGTGCTCAGCATTCCTCAGAACAGAAATAGCTGTAACCACCAGGGAAAGATTCCTGTCACTTACGATTTAAAGAAATGGCCTTTGGAACATTAATTTCATGCTACAAACATTACATTACTCTTGTTTGGGGTATGGGCTTAGTTTTCAGTGTTGAGAAATGTCACTTTGCCCAGGTTTTCCACTGTACCAGCAGCTTCTAATCTATTTAAGGACAGGGTTTAAAACTCAGCGTTCAGTAGGCTGCTTTTTCAAAAACTCAACTCTAGTGTTCTCATGTTATCAACTATGAGATAAAGGCAAAAAGAGATGCTTTGTCCATGTTGTGCAGGAGACACACTGTTAGGTCTATTGCAAAGATGTGCTCTAGGCATCATCAAAACTCATGTCCCTTTTCCTTAGCTGGTCAAGATTGCACTTTTGCACCTGCACATAAAGGAAGGAAATATGATGCTGCATTTGAATCGGCACTATGGAGAAAAGATATTAAGTCACTGCGAGTTAAATACTGGGTGCACTTAAATACAGTATCTTCCATGTATTTACCTCAAAACTGTACCTCTTCCTCCAAACCAGCACAATCTGAAAAAGTTTGAAACTAGTATGTGAGACGTAATCCTCAGGAGAATTTGGATTTCAGTGACTCTTTTGGGTAAGGAGGCAGAGTGTATTACCCAAGCACAGAACTCAGTGGTTTTGTTAAATATAGTCCTAAACTCTCGCTATGTTTGAAAGTATGTCTCAGCTTTATCTGCATTGACCAGTCTGTAATTTTACACCCTGTCAGGGATCCGTAAAAACAGTCTTAACACAAACTAGGTCTGTTTACCTCCCCGTGGAGCCTGCCCTTTCAGGAAATCCTGGGGCTGCAGCAAAATTCATGGTCTTTTTCCATTTTGGACTGTTGCTTTTGCACCAAGACCACACCATTAGTGCTATGAGCAGCTACACAAGCTACATAGTTCTTACTACAGTATAATTCAGCTTTGCTCAGTATAAACACAGTCGGAAGAAGGTATATGATCCTTAGAGACTAGAGTTTTGGAAAAAACATTTAAGGGTCCTAGAAAATTTTCCATGCTTCACTTACAACTTCTGCAGAATTTCTCACCAGTAAGTTGGATTCATTAAGCCTCTTTTATCTTCTGCTTGGTTCGTTTTTATTAATGATTTGCAATAAATAGCAACAAAAAAATAAGAATCCTCAGGACACCACACATTAATTCTAAGGTTTCTGATATTGAAGCCATTATCTCTTAAGTTAAATCCTTTGCCACAACCAGGTAAACAAGTCTGTTAGTCACTAAGTCCCCACGGTTCTCTCAAGAATGGTGCTAAAGCCATCATGGGGATTTTGGGTCAGCTGAGACACAGGATATCTGATCCATTACTAACTGGAATTTCCTTAGTTGCTGAAACATTAGAGGACAAGCTGAATTATCAGATTCATCAGACAACTTAAAATGGTCCTAAGTGGCAGAGTTAAACATATTGATTTGCTTTTGCTAGGCTGGAGTGCAGGGAAAGATCCTTTTGAGAAGCATTGTTTGAGTCAAATGTATTTAATTTTTGTATGGGAAGCCTTTTTCATCCTAATGTCCTTCAAAATGATCAGGAAAGAGACAGACATAGAAATCTCATGTTTGTTGCTTTAATTGTGAATATTTCTCATCTATAATTCTACACTTTTTTAGTCTCTTCCATCTGCTCTGCATGTGTTCAGCATTCCCTGGACACAGACAATTTACTAACTACATTAGCTCAGTTCCGAATTTCTCACATCGAGCCCATGTCATTATCAGCAGTGAGGCTGGAATATTTCGTCTTGCTCCTACTGCTTTTAGCAGGGTTGTAAAATTGTTGTTGCAACTGTCCTTACAGTACTCTGCTTGCACTTTGAAGTAAGTACTGTTAACATTGCTTTAGCGAAGCAAATTGCTGCTCCACTCCAATGGTGCTTACTCAGATTATTTTATATTAAAAAGAAGAAACTCAAACTCTCCTCAGTCACACGTCATGAGAAAGTATCTCCAAACAAATTTTGTGAAAAATTTTGAGAAAACTGAATTTCAGGCTATTTTTCTTCCTCTGACTCAGACTGTATAATGATGGCTGTGCACTGCCCAGCAGTAGCTGCAATCTCACAAGCTGCCATGGGCCCTAACTGGGTTTACTGGAGAAGATGAAATACCATGAGCACAAAGCACATGCCCTCAGCCCAGAGGCAGCGCTCTCAAATCCCATCTCCCTGAAAATATCCCTTCACAGGGGATACTCCACAGTGCAGTCTCCAGATGGTTTATGGTAGTTCCCTCAACAATATGCTCAGCTGCATAAAAGCAACTGAGGGAAGGGAGTTACGGCATTTTAGCTTGCAAAGATTGCCCCTCTTCATTTTACTGATTAGTTTTCTTCTTCTAATGTCTGTCTTCCTATTTTTGATGTTGTTGTTTACACAGTTTTCTTCAGAAAACTCTAGGGGCTTGCTGAAGAACTGGCAGAATCAGGACACCAAGACACACTGAAAGTGATGTCTGATTACCAGATCGTGGATTTCATGCTTCTAGTTTTAAAACTAGGTGGAATGAAATTCCTCTCACCCAAAGGAAACCTTTTCAGAAAGGGACCTGCTGGTTGTATGAGCAGCAAAGTTTCCATGTTTTACTTAGGTTTTCTATAACACTCAGCTGAATGCAAGCCATATACCTAGGTTCAAAATTGAAGACTATTCTGCAAATGCAGGTGGTTATAGAAGATCCAGGTGAATGCCCCAGATCAGCTGGTCACACTTATGAAGGAAGTCAGATCCATCACAGTCACTGCTCATCAGAAAGCCCCCCTAGATGAACTCCATCAAAATGGAACAGACTGACAAAGATTAAGCTCTTCATTTCAGCTGCTTGCATCTGTCCATATAGGCACAGACATAGGTGCTTATATGACGTTTTAATTTAAGAGTGGTGACCTTAATTGCCAACAAGCCATAAAACAACTTTCAAACATTACTCAATGGATAATTTTCTGTTTTCTAATAGCTACCTATTTATTAGAAAAATATGCTTGGTTACCCAAATGTTCATGAATATTAAGCCACATCTAACTCTGTATTTTTCTCCAAAGCATGACTTGAATTCTTCTACTAGTTCTAATAATATACTTTAATTCTTATGACAAAAAGTTCCATCATTCATAAGCAGAAGCATTCATAATTTAAATTACTGTCTCCGCTGTTGATGACACCATCAATTATAAAGTTACATGATGGGGAACATCTTCTTCACTGATTAGCACACATTTTTCAACATCACTGTTAAATGAAGTTTCATGTAGCTGTAACTTGCAGGCAATAGCAGGGATTTGGTATTCTGAGATTACCTTGCCATGGTATTCTGAGATAACATCTTTGAAGTACTGCTTAGTAAAGGCTTCACATTTCATATGATATTCAATTGTCAATAACATGGCACTGTGCACAGCAGTTGCTAACATTCCAGCAAAAATTAAAATTGTAAGTGCCAAATTTTGCCCAGAACTACAGCCTGCACAGCCCAACTCAGCACTGTGTAGGACATCCAACTCATTGGCAAAATGCTCTTACTTTTTGATTTCAGCAAAGCACTTCAGCGTATATTCTGATTAACATCTGCTTCCATCTACCTCTGCTTACAAGAGGACTAGCCAATGTGGTGAATTCACAAATCAGAAAGACACTTTCAGCTCTCACCTTCTGGATTTTCAACTCTGGAGGCTGCTGCTATACAGTATAACCAAAAGCAAAAGAAAAAATAATTACTAAAATCCTTCAAAAAGTGTAAGATTGATGCAAGAGTCTCAAGAGTTTTGTTCCCCTATTTGTTGCCTATGTAATATAATGGTACTCTGCAAATTGTCTCAAAGACTAACAGATGCAGGCAAGCATCTCCCTGTTTACCACTTGCAGGCCTTGTGTTGTGTGAGCAAGAGCTGGTGAATGATTTCTGAACAAGGACATTTTCTGCTGTAACAGCTCAACCAGTCACAATCAGCCTAGAATTTCTATTAAAAAGGAGAAAGGCCTCCTGCCCTAGAGATTCACTAAGCATTTTTGTCCTGAATTTTCCAGTTTAGTAAAATTCTTGTTTAAACGTATCCTTTCAATGAAGTGCAATCAGTAATATAATTTACCAGAGATGGAGACTGCTACAATCCAAGGAAAGACCACTATATGGATTTATCGCTAGAATACAGCGAATTTATATTTTCATTCAGAGCAACACATTTGAAGCTATTCGCACCTGCCTGCAGCAATTTGCTAATAGGATCCATATAACACTGTTTGGGCCTAAATAAATAATAAGAACTCACATTTTCTGTCTACGTTGTTCTATACTACACCATAAAGCTTGAAATCACTCGACTATCTGGAAACTGGTATTACTCAGGAGCTGCAGCACAAATGCAGCATTGTATGGAAAGAACAATGCCTGCTTCTGTCTTTTCATCTCACTGATCCCTTAAATATTTGAACAGTGGAATCACTTTATTGATGCACCATTTGATTAAACCAGGCCTAGCTCTCAAATGCTCAATGAATCTTGTTTGTGAAGACTTAATGCTTTCATAACCGATGCCATTATGTCTCTAGCACTGATTTCCATATTAATTCAGCTTTCTTTTCTATAGCCCTCATTCTAATTACTGTCACTGTTGTTGGCAATGTCTAATGAGGGACGAAGGAATGCTTCTAAGTTCCCAAGACTGTGTATGCGCCCTGGAGTCATGAATTCCACTTATGGACAATACCCAAACACCCATCAGCCCCTTATCAGCTCTAAATTCCAGTAGAAAAGAAGCCCAGCACAGAGGCTGGGCTGGAGATGTGACACATTTTGACAATTTACAGCAGATAGGAGGAAAAGGGAGTTCAGTCACACCTCATCAGGCATCTATAAATCCGACTGGGCACGGGAAAAGCATCTCTAAGAGTCACTTTTATGTCAGTCAGCATTTGGATTTTTTGAAACCCATATACCTTGAAATAGATATAACCTTGAAAACTCTGCCAGAAAAAACTGAAAGCACTGCTTTATTCAGCAGTATCAGTGCTTGGTTAGTATAGGCCTGAATAATGACCCAATTCTACCTCTTGCTCCTGCAGTTCCGTAACTGCAAGGAGATGTTTCTGTTTCCAGCAGGATATACTGTTTACACAGTGTGATAAAGACTATATAGGAACATACATACAGGCTCCAAGCCTCAGAGTTAATTTCAAATACACCTGTGTTTGCAGGCTTTCTGCAACTGCTGATTATTTATAGTGCTTATAAACCAGAGTCATGGAGCAGAGCTGCAGAGTAAGCACATGTATGTTACAATTCCTGTAACAAGGACCCTCTTTAAGGATATTAGCTCATGAGAATCAAAGAGCAGAGTAGCACTGATCAAATATTGAAGATCTGCTTTCAACACACATCTTCAAAACCAACTTAGTCTTGGCAGAACTGATTTTATTTTCTACTCCAATAACATGACTATGCCACACATACCACTGTATGGGCAATTTTACTCGGGTACTTCAAGAAACAGTAAACTTTTTGCTTCACAATTGAAGCAGGAAACTGAATTAGTTTACAGGCTTTCTAATTTGCTGCATGTAAGGTTTAAACTATGGGAAGAGTTGTCTGGTGATTCAAGTGATTTGCCTGTTTCTGAATGACGATACCAGACTTAACAGACCCAGGAATCTCTCATTTCAGAAATCACCCTATGGCAGTGTAATTCTTCAGAAAGACAAAGGTTTTCTTTCTGCACCAATGCATGAACATTTTCAGAAAGAATCAGTAATGGAAGGGCACTGGAAAGTTTGAATTCAGAAACAAAAATGTCATGCTACAGCTTAAGGAATCACATAGGCTTTACATCTGCATCACACTTCTTGCAAATTTTGAAATCAGAATGAAACCTCTCTCTTGCAAGTTTCAGATATGCAGAACCAGAAACTGACTCATGTAAACAGTCCAACTGGTGCATCTGAGGAAAATATGACTGAAGAAAATTTTTTGTTAGTACTTACCACACCATTGAAAAGTTATATTGCAAATTCTCAGAGCCTCTGCACATTTACCTGAGAGGCTGAAGACAACTGACAGTAGGTTGTTACCTGGTGAAAAATAAATTGCTTAGTGTTTGAGATTCCTTTGAGTTTGTAAAAACAAACCAGATATTATTTGGTATATTTTCTGTGTACAGCTTCCGCATCCCACAGCAACTGTTTTAGCATTTTTATTTTTCAGCATTTTGCTGAGGGTAGTTACAAGGTGGCTAGGTTAAGTAACATAAACCTAAAGCTACTCACAAGTATTTCCAGATTGCTCCATGAGTTACATTCCTCAAATAACAAGAGTATGATGCATTAATACAATTACACTAAATTGCATCCATACCATTTCTTTCCCCAAGCAAATTACAAGCTGGATGAATATTCCACTTTCACTACTCACCCATCATTGAACAGTAGGTTAACATGATTTAAGGTGATTTCTATTCCTTGACTGGTGACTACGGTTAACACTATTATAAACATTCATGGAAAAAAATCTCAGGTACATGCAGGGGCAGAAAAGCACACTTCTGTAAACTAAATCAGTGTATTTTTGTTATTCTATTGCACACAATTCAAATCAGCACTCAAACAATGACAAGAATCTACTATAGAACAATCACTGGACTTACAATGACCTAAAATACAGCTATTTGACCTAGGGAGGGAACTCCAGGAGATAGGAAAGTTAAGGTCAAAAATGGAATTAATAAAACAGGAGAGGAGCACTCAGTTCCAGAGACCTCTAGAAGGCAACAAGACTTGAGCAAAGTGAAGTGCTCTAGTCCCAGGGTTTAAAACTGATTTTAGTGGTAACCTGAAAGTCTGAAAGGGATGTAATCTCCTTGCTTTTTATTACTTCCACAGTACCTCTCCCTGCCAAGTTTAACAGCAGCTGGAGTGTTACTAGCAATGTTTCATTTGAGAACACAAATATGACCAGGCAGATGTTTTTGCAATCTCCAATGTAGGGCCTGAAAACAAAAGGTTTGTTGGAGGCTGGTTGTACATAGAGTTACATTGATCCTTGTGCATTGCATCCTGCCAGTGTACATGTTCAGGAGCTCTAGTGCTTCTAATCTCACCACAAAAGCAGCTCCAAGATTTCCTGGAGTCTGAATGCAGCTCAACAGACTAAAGCCACAAATTGTTTTATATTCACCCTTCATCCTTAAATTTTCAGAGAACAAAAGGAATCATCTTGTTGAAACCTCTTAGAAAACACTTTTCAAGACCTCATCCTTATATGATTCACATACAGAAGTTCAAACTAATGGCAACAGTCCACAGGCATTAAGGGAAATAACAGCAATCAATGCTATTTTTAAAGGGAAGAGTGGGGGCGAGGGGTTAACATATGTGGAATTAGCTCTGGGCAAAATGAGAAGCCATTGCATCTAAAATCAAATGCATTCTCTGAAACAGAAACCAGAGACCAGATTCCTGTGTAGACTCCTGCAGTCCAAGAGTTTCAGCAGAATTTGGCTTCCCTCTTAACTTAGCTTCGTTAGGTCATATCATGCCATCAGATTTAATGGTGGACGCCTCTACTTACTTCACATCAGTTGTTGGCACTATGTAGGCAATTTTCTGAATTGGAGGGGGAGAAAAGGGCATGTGTACCAGGGAGAGGATATTTTTCCTTATGTAGAAGGAAAAATAATTTCTTAGAAGGGTTTAAGTGGGGAAAAGTTATATTTGTATCCCTTCTGCCAGATGTCACCAGTGGCCACAAGACGCAGTATTAAATATCTATCCATCAAATTCTTGTTGAAATTTTTCAGCGTCAGCTGGTCAGCAGCCCGTTCAGAAAAGTGGGAAAGCTGAAATCTTCCACAGACATTTGTAATCAACAGTGCTCACAACAGTCACCTGTGTCTGAAACTTTGTCATTGAGAAGAGATATGTAGAATTTGTACAAATGAAAAGCACACCTTCATTGTTTTTTATTGCATATAAACTTAAGTGAAGTAAGTGAAATAACAATTTCTCCACACATAGGATCTTTCACAATAGCCTTTTGTTGCTTTTCCATCACCTGCTGTCAAAGTTGGATGCACTAAGGTCTCGTAGGTAACCCATGTGCCACTTTTTCTGCCTCACACAGTGATTTATTTGTACTTGGCTTCGATGCTTGGCTGGGTTTGCCTTTCTCCTTAGAAATGCTTTGGAGAAAAGACATTAATACAGTCTGCACTGTCACCTCTTACTGTGCCACCACCTCAAGCTGTGATGCCAATTGCACTGTCATCTCTTGCCATCCCTTTCCCTGGCCATAATACTATCTCCAGCTGAAATTCATTTGACTTGTCTTTCACTATTCTGCTGCCTCAAGATACAAGTGAGATCCAAGCCAACAGGCTCCTCATCCAGTTAAACTACAACAACAGAAGAAAACTGTGATGACCAAGTTATTTCTATACTATTAAAAAATCCAATATTGACTAGCACACAGGAACACTATGAAACAGTGCCGGCCAATCTCCTATAAAAAATATTCACCTATTTGAAAGAGATCAGAAAGTAGGCTATAAAATTGCGCAGACACTCTTCACATATATTTCTATTCAATAATGCTGCTGTCAAAACTGTATTGTCTATTCTGAAAGCAAAGATCTTTCATGTATGGCTCAGGAGTTTTGTCTCAGAGACAGCTGGGTAGATCACAACCACTTTGCTTCACACATACGCGACTGAACAGGATGTCAGAACCTTGCAGAATTGTAAGATTTTCTCTGGAAATGTACCAGACAAAGTACCCTCCCCCAACCAACTGTTCCCATGGACTGACAAAACATTATTTTTCCTCCTGTAGCAACAAATTCACTAAGTGATTTTCTTTTCTAAACAACAACAGACCAGACATTCTGGGAGACAACAGTGCTATTATTTTCTCTAAATGGTCCGCTACACAAACAATATTTGAACAGGACAGTCTACATTTTTTGTTGTTATTTAGTGCTGTAATGATTAAACTCTATCACATCTAGTTTTTACAGATAGAATAACAAGTTATCACATTTAAGCATTCATTAAAGGCATCTCTTCAGAAGTTAGAAGTGCTTCATTTCACTTGATTCCTCAGATCAAACATATCAGATAGTGGGGTTTTTACTGCCCTTCATCGTATGGAGGAGTCGGTACTTTCTGCTTAAATCAGAAGAAATTTGACTCTGTCCTTTTCACCTATCTGGACGCTTATCTTGTTTCGTTTGCAAATATCGTATGTATTCTCTTGAGATAAAAATAGTGCAAGATGATTAGTTAGGCAAGTTCATTTGACACCATTCCCCCTTCGTGACGCTGAAATCTAAATTCTGTATATGGTATACAACTTAAAGTATATATATGCAAGCTCAGCTCTGCTGGAGACACACAGCAAGTACGTTCCTCCTAACCAGATCGCCTCCTCATCCAACCCAGAAGGCCACAAAGGTAAGCTGCTTAGATCTTCTACTTTCAGGAAAGAAACACAAAAGCAAAATGCTCCCTGAATGGAAAGTGTGTATTCAATTAAATCTCTATGTTTATATCAGCTTCCAGTATGTCATGTCTTTACAGGCTAACATAGGATAGAATTGTATTCAGCTCACAGGATAGAAAAAGACAGAAACGATGCCTCTTGTAAATAATGCTGCAATCCTCAGGTTTTCCTTCACCCCTTCCCCATTTTTAATCCTGTCAGCAGTGAGAATTAGGTGAATGGCAGAGCTCCTAATTACCTTACCTAGCGCTGAGAGGGGAAAGTACTTTGCACAAGAAGCCGCTAGGACAAAATAATTGCCAGCAAAGCAAATGTTACCCATCCTCCTTAGCTGGAGAAGTACTCATTGCCATCAGTACGAACCTGTCCCTTTGTCTCTTTACACCTTCTGAGCTGTTCAGAAAGGGACTGAAATGATGGACAATTTCTTCTGCTGCAAACCAACAGGCACAGAAACATCCACATCGTATTTTACAGTTTAAACCTGCATGTAGAGCTCTAACCAGCACACAGACTATAAATGGTTACCAGCACTGGTTTCCCTCTCAGTAATGTTGCTTTCCATGCTTAGACAGGAAGAATGATGGTTTTGAAGATCAGTTAGGTATTCATTAAAGATATTTCACTTTTATTGTGTCTATCAGGAATAACCAGTTGTAAACTGTAAGCAGCCTGCACTGCTGTATGCAGTTTACCAAGCTGTAAAAACATCAATGCTGTGTTCACACTAAAATATTTACTAGAAATTTGGGCCTGGTGGCAGGCATTCTTTTAAGCAAGATATGTTATGCTGGCAAATTACTGCAGCTGTTGGTGGCTGAATGGGACAAAAAGTACCTTTTGTCAAATGATGCTGCATTAGGAGAAACTGACTCTGCTGCTTTACTGGGAATTGAGTCTCATTACATCTGTTCTAACCACATCACTATACTGAAATGAAAATCTGGATAAAAACCTGTTTTATGGAATTAAAAAAACCTTAAGAAACCTTTTTTGTAATGCTGTCATGTAATGCAGTCTTTTAATGACACAGATGCCCAGCAAGCCAAATTTATAGTGTAGTTACATTTACTGTTGCGACTAAACAGAGGAGGAACTTACTCCCCACATTTAGATTTCCCTGTAAAATTATATTGCCCATTCAAAACTATTACTTTCAGTTTTTTAAAATACTACTAGATTTATTGAAAATAATACAGGATGCTTAAAATTACAATTGCATTTATTCCAGATATAGTTCTAGGGTACACACTGAACCCTATCTTTCAGCTATGCTGTAAATAACTGCCAATTTCAATGGAGTAATAATCCCCCTCCAGGAAATCACACACAGAAGTCATGAAATTCTGTGGTGATAGACATCTCTGATTTATCCTCCCAGGCATCAGATCTTCATGAAGCCCCATAGTCCTGCATACACCATTCCTCTCTCATCACCCAGCTTTCAGTGGAAGCACGTGCTGCAGACATCTGTTACAGCACACTCTGCTTGTGATTCGATGAATAGTCTCTCCCCTATCATATACTGTCACAGCAGCAACTCCGAATAGAGCCATGAAAGACTTAGAGAAGTCATTTCAGTGACTAAGGAGCTCACATTTAATTTATCTTGCAGTTCAACAATGGCCATCACTGACATCCTTGCTGCTAAAGATATCGAATCTGCTCTCTCCAGCTGCCAGGGTAAGGAATGGTCTCTCTGCGGCCAGAAGATGCATATCATTTTTATGTCTGAAGATGACATGCCTATCATTTTCCCCTTGGCTTCCTTCCCTGTGACACTTCTCTCTTAGCCACATTACACAATAGCCCCCTGAACTCAGAAAGTCTCTCAAGTGCTTCTTTGCTGGCTAATGTTCCCCAAAACACAGAGCAGCAATTAAAGGGGCACAATCTCCGTTAGGGCTGGCTTAACTCTATCTTCTGTCCGGTTTTCAACCTGTTAAAGACTTCTTTTTAAATAGATTGCCTTTTCCTCCAGAGAGAGCCCTTGCACAATCAAGTGCCCTTTGGGAAGCAATGCTGAATTCCTCACCAAGACCAGCCCAATAGTCCAAAGAGCTTGTTTAGCACTGAATTCCTCACTTTTCTACCAAATTCTTAACTACAGTAAGGACTGAGTGGAAATGAAGTCAGAATTACGGGAGTCACTCTATAAGCCCCAGCAGCACTCTCCAAATACTCAGTGTGAATTGCATGTGACATGTCACATAAATCCTGATAAAGCAGAATGAGCTTTGGAGCACAAAACTTCAAACCAGCTGAAAGGCTGTAGATGACCACAGGCACAGCGTGAGTAAAAGGGGGAATCATCTGCTGAGCCTCCTTTTTGCTACAGCGTGGAAGCAGGGAAAGAGCAGCAGGCTGAGATGCAGTAAGAGAACCTTTCCCAAAAAGGGAAAATAGTTAAACAACTTCTGTTTCTTCCAGCTGATGACTCTTTCAACTACAAGTCCCTTCTTCTCCACGGTTGTTTATGTAACAAAACTCCTGATCAGATAAAGCAAGTTTTTAGAATCCTTGATAAGAGCCAGAGTGGTTTCATTGAAGAAGAAGAGCTTCGGTAAGTACTGTTCACCTGCTCTGTTTCTGTACACAATGCAAACCTCTGCACCTGCCTGGTGAACTAGAAGCAGCTTGTTGTTATTTTAAAAATAAAACTCAGTGCCTTGTCTTTCCTTGAACCTGTGTGGATTTCCTCAGATACTAACAGCAGGGTGGGGTTTTGGGCATGGGTTTAAGGAAACCAGAAACAGCAACATGCCGAGGCTGACATTTGTTAGAGACTAAAACTCCAGCTCAGTACTCTCTGTGCTCTTCATTTCAGGCTGTTTTTGAAGAACTTTTCTTCCAGTGCCAGAGCACTCACATCTGCAGAGACTAAAGCTTTTCTGGCTGCAGGTGACACTGATGGTGATGGCAAAATTGGAGTGGAAGGTAAGATTTTGGAAACTTGATAAACTTTGTAGTTTAAAATGCATTTATTTAGGGCTGCATTGAAAATATGGCACAAAGATTACACACAAGTACTTTGGTCTGGTACTTTTTTCAACCATTTTTATAATAGCAAATACTCCTTTATGTTTATAATTTTATTCCCTTTTAGTCTCAGTTGCAGCAACAGCTTACTTAGACTTATTGTAAAGCCTGTTCTTCAAATCAGTAATATCTCTGGGTTTGGGTTTCCCATGTGTCTGATCCATAGACTCACTGTGCCAGATTTCTAAAACACCCTAAACACCTATTCATTCTTTGAGTCTCCATTTTGGCAATGGATGCTCTGCACTTCTGGCCATATGACATTTTCATTTTTAAACACAGTTCCACCTACGTAAACTTATTTCTTCATCTACCACTATGTGGTTAATCCAGTAATGTAAAACAAGCCTGGCATTGTTTCTCAAGGCTAGAACTGCTGCAATGCAGTACAGAATTTTGTGCTGGAGAATGATCTGCTAAATGCAAATTCTACAGGGCAGCAGAATTCTCTGAGAAACTAAATGAACCTTCTAAAGCAAACCTGACAGGGATGATGTGAACTGGCCAGGGTATTTATTTTAGAAATTGTAGCAAAGGAAAACAGGACATTGTGCATCATAGATTAGAGATGAAGTCACTGAAAACAGGGCTGTCTCAGCTGAACTGGGACAGGTGGCAATAACTCTCAACAGACACACGTGCTAATCTTAGCCAGAGTTTGGGAGGAGATAGAGGGAGATCCACTGTTCGAGGAATTTGCCTTAGCAGCAGCTTTTGCAGCTTCTGTTTATGAGCCCCAAACAGGGCATTATGTTATGCAGATCTCAACCCTTAAACATTCAATCTCTCTTTCTGATATTACATGGTATCTTTTTTCTTCTTAGTAACAAAACCAAAAAATCCCTCAAATTGAAAGCTGCAGTCTTGGACTAATTCACTACTTCCTTGGCTATTACCAGAGTTTGTAATGGCTTCAAGATAGTTTACCTTTAACTCAGGATTTCCCACAGTATGAAATTTACAGACGCATGCCTCTCTGCACTTACTCTTTTTAAGGAGTGAAAAATCTGTTATGCCCCCAGAATTTCTGTTTAGCAGTAGCTTGTGCAGTGTTATAATAACGTTGGGAGCCCTCCATGGTTAGAAATTTAAGTCATTTTTATCTATCTTTTCTAAAGATGTTAAAAACAACATCTAGTTTTATTCCCTGACTTTCTCATTTGCTTCCTTGACAGAATTTCAGTCTCTGGTGAAGGCATAAAGAGCATTAGACCAAAGGCAACCTTGGACTGACTCTTCCAATTACCTCTCCAACAAGCACTTCGCACTCTGCATGTGTTTGTACATTTTTATATTGTTTCAGGCATTTACAGTTCCCCATATATCAATTTCACACACCGGATTGCTGAGACATCTTGCAATGTACTGCAGTCAGCAGTATTGCTGCATTTCTATTGTAAAGGAGGCACGTTGTGATTTTTAACCACTCACAATATTGAAATTGTGGCTGGAAGATGGGAGGAAAATATTTTAAAAGAAAGAGCAACTGGGGGGGACGGGGAAGCTGCTTTATACATTTTGTTTAGTTTTTCTATCCTCATACTTGCCAACGCTGACTTACCACAATTTTTATGATCTTAAACAATGACATCTTTTAAGGTTTAATTCTACCAATTCAAGTGAGTTTTACTTCTTCTTAGTTCTCTGATCCTTGAGGAAAAGCAATTCTAACAAGATAATGTATCATATTTTTATTAAACCCCAACTCTGAAAATATGAAAAAATTTAAGAGTTGACACATAGCTGAAAGCATGGAATACATCTGTGGGTAACTTTACAAAATTAAGTACTAGGCTACAGTATGTATCATCAGAATGTGTTTATGGCCTAAACTGTAACTCTGCCTTAAGAAGATTTCTCTTTCATGAAATCTAAGGCAGCTGTGAGATAGAGGAGAAGGGTCTAATCCCAACTCTGACACCGTCACAAGTCACAGTAGTCCCCTGACAACATGGGCCCCAGCCAGGCCCCAGAGGTTTTTCTGTGAATCGTGAACATATTGCTTATTATCTCTTAATACATACAAAACAGTAATACTTGGCCACATTTGTGAATTTCTGAGTTTCCTTCTGATGAAACAACAGCCAGTTTTGCTATTTGACTACCTTAAACCCATGTTACTATCTAATGGCCATTACTCAATTTGTATGTGGTGGCTCATGACTCAATAATCACTCACATAATCCAGCACATTATCTTTCCTTTGGTGTCTTACAGGACCTAGAGCTAGTTAACACATTGTCTTCATTCATGGGTAGAGTAAATAATGTTCATGGTTAAATGTGGAGCATAGCAGATGATGTAAATTTCTAGCAGAGTGGGCTGGAAATTCCCCAACAACATGTGCCCATCTACCAGGACATGGTTCCAGCTCACAAGTAGACTGTAATTTTAATACTCCTGCTGAAACTGATTGGTAATTATAACATAATTTGGCAGCTATTTCCAAGAAGAGCAGAAGCAAAGCCTTCTGGAACTTCTATGTAACATTCAGTGTCGGCATTTCCATGAACTGCACAATGATTGCATGAGGCAAGCACAGCTCACCCACGCCCAGACATGTAAAAGTTTGGCACATCTAAGACAGCTAATGTAACAGAGGAATTCTAGCAATCAGACTCGCTGAAGCCTTGGCAGAATTATAATGAATATAGAACCTAATTCTATGCCCATCCCCTCTGATGTTAAATCAGGGTTTATATTCTAGCATCTGCTAATTGCAGCACTGAAATATTTTGTATAATTATGAGAGTATATTGATTCCTTTTACTTTACTCATTTTCCTATCAGCTAAATTAAAAAGCCCGGAGCAATCCAGATCTGCAGCAATATACAGATGTAACATATACATTAGCTCTTCACACTGCTAATCACTAACATATCATGTCACTACTTTGCAAGCAGATGGCACACATAATGCCCCAAGTGACAGACCTGATAGGGCATTCCTAGCACGGCTGGAAGTGTCCCATGGAATGCAAGAAATGCAAGACTGCAGAGTGGCCCATCTTGTATTTCAGAGATGTTCAACAACTGCACATCACTGTCTTCTCTTGCCACAGAATTCCAGTCCTTCCCAGAATCAGTTAATTCTTGTGTATGTCGCAACTTTATGCACAACTTAAGAGAATCTTGGGATGACAAGATGAGTTTTAAATCTCATTAAAACTGTCCAACCATTTTATTTGAATGAATTACAATAAAACTCCAGAAAGTCCCCCACCTCAAAAAACAGTCTACAGACTATTCAGCAAAAAACAACACCTAGTTCCTCTGAAGTCTTTTGTTGGCTCTAGGATTCACCTTTTTATTGTTAACAAAACAACAAGAGCGTATTCTCTACCTAGAGGAAACAAATTCAAAAAATGCAAAATTTTCTGAGAAGACTCATTTCAATGAATTTCAGTTGAGTCAGCGGCAGCCTCTTATTTTCTTAAGGAGTATTGGATTGCTCTCTGAACTTGATAGTGTCATTGCACTACAGAAAACTTTTGATTGCAGGGTGTCTGGGTGGATGCCATCCAAATTAGTAAAGAGACAAATGATGACATCACCATGTTACCACAATTGAGGTACAGAATCAGAGAGTAATTAATGCTGGAAAGGATCTCTGGAGGTCTCTGGTTCAATCACTTCCTCTGCTTCAAGCTTTCATGGATGAAGAACATGAATAAAACACTGCTGAGTACAGTGAAAAATCAGTTATAACTGTATGAGCAGTTTAATTCTTCCAATACTCCTGGTGAATTACAGATGGTCTCTTTAAGTGGGAATGAAACACAAAGAAAGTCATTATACTACCAAAGCTCTTAGACAAAGGACATAGAAAGCCAGGGTGTTGAGCCCAGTATCCTAAACTCTCCCTAGTTCTCTAGCCACTGAATATACTGGCTCTCTTAAACTAAAATTTTGGGTTGTGCTGATAAAGGAGCAGAATCATGTGTGAGATAAAATCTCTTGGTATTTAGTGGAAGCTGTCTGTCTCCTAACTTTGTGTTCTTTTGGAAGTCCCAAGCTAGAGCCATTTGTAAACTCCAGATTCAGTTTCAGCTCTCCAGCTGTTTAAGACCTTACAGTCATTTGTAAGAAGTAAGAGAGTGCAGAAAGAGCAAAGGTCTGTCAGAAAACCCACTGCACACACAGACTTGTAAAATCCCTTCTTTGAGTTAGCAGCCAACTCCTGTGAAAAATCTTTGATGTAGCATCATCTTCACATAAACAGTGTGGACAGAGAGGGCCAAGGCTGGAATGCATTACTAAAATAGAAGTATCTTGATTAAATCCCTGAACAGATGTGTACCTAATATATTCATGCTTAAGTGTTCACATATTTTTAAATAATTTAATAAGTGGATTCCATGGAATATGAATTAATTAAAATTGTTCACATTTTAAGGAACTAATTTCCGTATCATTTTTCCTTGCAAAACTTGCTGATACACTTTCTGTTCCAAAGGCCTATAAGTCACATTATCTAGCAGTTGGGACATGGTTGCTCCCTTTTGATTTGATTAACAGCATGTTCTACACTCACAAAAAGTGGAAAACCAGGGGTTTTTTATACCAAGCTCCAGAAGATGCCCCCAGACAATGCCTTTGCCTGCAGTTACAAAGACATTATTGAGCCTAAGTTCAAAGAGGAGATTACATCAAAGTAGAACATGCAAACATCTGACTCATGCTGGTTTCATCACAACTCAATATTAATCAGCTGGCATTTCCTAAATACCTTCTGCTCTAACTCCCAGGATTCTAGAGCAAATAGATGCTATATTTGCAATGATCTTCCTAACAGACTGTCATATTTAGCCAGCATAAAAATAATCACAGTAAAACCTAGTTTAGTTAGACAGCCAACACAACCTGTTCTTCCAATCATCATTGAGAGAAAGTCCTCTAGAATTATTTCTGAGTTTTCAGTTTAGACTGTATATAGAATAATAGAATGGTTTGGGTTGCAAGGCTAAACAACTCCAGTTCTCTCAGCTGCTCCCCACAGCACTTCAGTAGCTTTGTTACCCTTCTCAAGTACCTCAGTGTCTTCCTTGTAGTGAGGTAACCCAAACTGAACACAGTACTCAAGGTGTGGCTTCACTAGTGCCAAGTACAAGGCAATCACATCCCTATTTCTGCTGGCCACACCATATCTAACATAAACCAGGATTCCATTGGCCCTCTTGACCACCTGAGCACACCGCTGGCTCAGATTTAACAGGCTGTTGACTAACACCCCTAGGTCCTTTTCTGACAAGCAGTCTCCAGACTCTCTTCCCCAAGAGTTGTATGAGGCTGTGCTAAACCCCGTGCTATTGGCTTTGGCCCCTTGATCCAGGCTGTCCAGATTCCCCAGTAAAGACTCCCAGTCTTCAAGCAGACTGACACATTCACTCAATTTGGTGTCATGAGCAAACTTACTGATGCTGCACTCAATTCCCCCACCCAGGTTATTGATAAAGATAAGCAGGACTGGCTCCAATACCATGCTCTAGGGAGTACTGACTGGCAGCCACTGAATAGATGTAACCATTCACTACCACTTTTTAGGCTTAGCCATCCAGCCAATTTTTTATCCAGAGAACAGTAAATTCATCCAAGCCTTAAGCAACCAGTTTCTCCAGGAGAATGGTGTGGGAAATGGTGTCAAAGGCTTTACTAATATCCAGACAGACAACATTCACAGTCTCGCCCTCCTCCAACAAGCAGGTCACCTTGTTGTAAAAGGAGATCAGGTTAGCCAGGCAGGATCTGCCTTTCATCAACCCATGCTGACTGGCCCTGATCACCTGATTGTCCTGTACTTGCCACAGGACAGCACTCAAGTTGACCTGTTCCCTAACCTTCCCAATCACCAAAGTCAGACTGACAGTTCTGTAGTTCCCTGGGTCCTCCTTTTGGCCCTTCCTGGAGATGGGCATCACACTTGCCAACTTTCAATCGATTGGGACCTCCCAAGTTAGACAGGACTGATGGTAAATGAATGGAAAGTGGCCTGGTGAGCACTTCTGCCAGCTCCCTCAGAACTCTTGGGTGAATCCCACCCAGCCCCATAGACATGTGAGCATCTAAGTGGCACAACAGGTCACAATTTCCTCTTGGATTACAGGGCCTGCATTCTGCTTCCCACCTCTGTCTTCCAGTTCAGGAGGCTGGGCACTCAGTGAACAACTGTTTTTACTGATGAAGACTGAAGCAATGAAGACATTAAGTACTTCAACCTTTTCCACATCCTTTATTGCTATGTTTCCCTCAACTTCCAGTAAAGGATGGAGATGCTACTTAGCCCTCTTTTTGCTGCTGATTTATTTATAGAAACATTTCTAATTGTCTTTTAGAGCAGTGGCCAAATTGGGTTCCAGCTGGACCCAGTCTCTAAAGTTTTCTCCCTGCATACCCTCACAAAAATCTTTTATACTTCTAGAGTTCCCTCCCCTTCTTCCACAGGCCACAGACTTTCCTTTTCCCCCTGAGTTCAAACCAAACTTCTCTTTAGCCAATCTACTATGTTCTACTCCACTGACTTATCTTACGGCACACTGGACTAGCCTGCTCTTATGCTTTGAAGATTTTCCTCTTAAAGAGCATTCATCCTTCTTGGACTCCCTTGTCCTTCAGTGAGAGAGACTTTCCCAGTCTTGTAGTCTATCGATTCAAGAGATGTGGGAAAAGAAGTGTGCACTCAAGACTAAGGCAAAACAGTTGCTGAGTACCTCAGCCTTCTCTTCGCCTGCTCTTCCCAGTTTGCCAGACATGCCCCTTAAGGGAGAGGGACGTATGCTTTCTTTGACCTTAAAGTCTTTCGAGTGATTTGGTAGACTAAATTGTTTTTTTCTTTTACCTATTCCTTCCTCGTCTCTTCCTTGATCATGAGCGCCCACGTATTATCCTGTTCTTATTCTCAGTTCCTTGGTTTTCTCTCACCCCAAGTACTCCCGGAGAGAGTCAACAGCTGGCCTTGCCTGTCTTTGGTGCCATCTACAGGCAAGCTCCGCTTTGCCACAGGAATGCTCAAGAACTTCACGATTTCGATTCTCAGTGTGGTTTTCCCACAATTACTTATTGAGCGTTCAGTAATTCCAACCCAAGTATCAGAGCATCTGTGATCTCAATAATAATCTCTAGATCATGTCTTACAAATATGAAACAAAGGCAAAGCTACATGCCAAATAGAAACACCAGATCTTTTAGTTTATACATTCACCAGTTTGGAATAAAATGCTGTCCTGGTCTGTGTTAAACACAACTAATTCAGTTCAGTGATTTTATTATTCAGCTCAGTCTCTTCTTAGTAACTGCACTTTCTGACGTTGATGGTGTATTTCTGCAGACAGCTACTGCTTCTGCAAGCAAGTGCAGAAAGGCTCTTGCATATATTTACTCCCATGGAAAACAAGGTCACCACTAATCCTGTGTATTGCAATAGGATGCCATAAAGCAAGAGGTTGCACCTGCAGGGAGGAGAATACAGGACAGGTGATTCTAAACTGACCAACAAGGTATTGCAGCCATAGACGTCATATTTAGTATAAAGCTAGGGATCTCAGGAGTTAATCCCTGTCCTTCAACAGCCAGCATCTGAGAAAGACACTATCCATTCTGCTTTCAATCCCAATCCATGTGTTCCTGAAGCCAATTCCAAAATCCTGCATTCAGTTCCTATCTGCCACTAAATCCATCTGGGACTTCTCCAGTGCCTGCCTCAACGCATCACAGGTGAGATGATGGAATTGCCATCAGGGCAGCTGGGTTCAGTATTGGGTTTGTATATGTTTTTATATATTTCATATCATCGTTATTCTCATTACAACAGTTTTAGAAATCTTATTCAATCTATAAGTCTCTCTCCCTTATTCCCTTTCTCTTTCTCCTTGGGAAGGCAGATGGATTAATAGAAAGCATCTGTCTTGTGTTTACTCGCCAGCCCAATCTTAACCCTTAACAAATGCCTGTAAGAGTAACTTTCTCAGCTGATCTTACATGGTCCTGAAAACTTTGCTTACACAGTGATCAATTTACTACACTGCATGGGTGTTGAATTATAAAGTCAGCACTTATCCTAAGCATTCTTCTTGTGAAGAAATAAATGACTGAAGGAAACTAAGATGTGCAAGGTCAAGAGCTTTTCATGCACATAATTCCTGAAAGACAGCAGCTTTATGTTATGCTGGCTAAGTGTTAGGCTTTATTTTAAATGTAATGGCATCACTCAAATATCATTCAAATCTACAGTGATACTCAATATACATTTATCTTCGTGTGCTTGTGAAATGATCTCCCAGTGACTTTTCTCTTATGACTGATAAGAGAAAAGCTGCACCTCCAACTTTGCTACTGATTGAATCCTTACAGAAGTCTACTTTTTTTCAGTACAGAAATAACTAATACCAGAGATCTCCGTGCTCAGTTTCAATGCTTACCATTAATATGCACATTCCTGTGTGCTCCTGAACAACTGACAACCTTCATTCTGTAAATGGACATATTTATTATGATGGTTTAAAATGTAAACCATGCCAGGAAATAACATTCAGCAAGTGTCTTTAATATTAGATGTTTATAGTCTCAGTAGCTGGGTAGCCAAAATCATGTGCTTACTAGTAAAGCTTTAAGTTCATTTAAAATGAAAAATTTAACTGTGAGGTTCTACTTGTAAGTCAGATACATCTATTACACATTATCAGTATTACTGGAAGGCTGTTAGGACAGTTGCAGGAGCAACATTTCATGGGTGATTCCTATCAGGACCAGGCCCTTAAAAGTCAAAGTCTACCATGAAGTTGCCTGTTGCTTGCTACCATTAGGCAATAAAAGAAAAATTATACTTTTTCCTTCACAGATGAAAATAATTCACTAGGTGCTTCACTAAACAGGTGCAAGCTGAGAAGATTTCCTTTCTACAGCACTAAGTTCTGTATATTGCCTAAACCACAATATACATCATATTAGGGGAACAAATATCAATCTGATTAGTTAGCAGGTCTTGTCAATAGGAGTAACATATGCCCTGGGATATCTGAGCATTCACATGGCTGTGAAACTTTTGTAAAAGATTGAGACTTCTGATACAGCAAACTTCTTACATTCAAATGAATAGCATCTCCCCTATCATATACTGTCACAGCAGCAACTCCGAATAGAGCCATGAAAGACTTAGAGAAGTCATTTCAGTGACTAAGGAGCTCACATTTAATTTATCTTGCAGTTCAACAATGGCTATGACTGACATCCTCGCTGCTAAAGATATCGAATCTGCTCTCTCCAGCTGCCAGGGTAAGGAATGGTCTCTCTGCGGCCAGAAGATGCATATCATTTTTATGTCTGAAGATGACATGCCTATCATTTTCCCCTTGGATTCCTTCCCTGTGACACTTCTCTCTTAGCCACATTACACAATAGCCCCCTGAACTCAGAAAGTCTCTCAAGTGCTTCTTTGCTGGCTAATGTTCCCCAAAACACAGAGCAGCAATTAAAGGGGCACAATCTCCGTTAGGGCTGGCTTAACTCTATCTTCTGTCCGGTTTTCAACCTGTTAAAGACTTCTTTTTAAATAGATTGCCTTTTCCTCCAGAGAGAGCCCTTGCACAATCAAGTGCCCTTTGGGAAGCAATGCTGAATTCCTCACCAAGACCAGCCCAATAGTCCAAAGAGCTTGTTTAGCACTGAATTCCTCACTTTTCTACCAAATTCTTAACTACAGTAAGGACTGAGTGGAAATGAAGTCAGAATTACGGGAGTCACTCTATAAGCCCCAGCAGCACTCTCCAAATACTCAGTGTGAATTGCATGTGACATGTCACATAAATCCTGATAAAGCAGAATGAGCTTTGGAGCACAAAACTTCAAACCAGCTGACAGGCTGTAGATGACCACAGGCACAGCGTGAGTAAAAGGGGGAATCATCTGCTGAGCCTCCTTTTTGCTACAGCGTGGAAGCAGGGAAAGAGCAGCAGGCTGAGATGCAGTAAGAGAACCTTTCCCAGAAAGGGAAAATATTTAAACAACTTCTGTTTCTTCCAGCTGATGACTCTTTCAACTACAAGTCCTTCTTCTCCACGGTTGGTTTATGTAACAAAACTCCTGATCAGATAAAGCAAGTTTTTAGAATCCTTGATAAGAGCCAGAGTGGTTTCATTGAAGAAGAAGAGCTTCGGTAAGTACTGTTCACCTGCTCTGTTTCTGTACACAATGCAAACCTCTGCACCTGCCTGGTGAACTAGAAGCAGCTTGTTGTTATTTTAAAAATAAAACTCAGTGCCTTGTCTTTCCTTGAACCTGTGTGGATTTCCTCAGATACTAACAGCAGGGTGGGGTTTTGGGCATGGGTTTAAGGAAACCAGAAACAGCAACATGCCGAGGCTGACATTTGTTAGAGAATAAAACTCCAGCTCAGTATTCCCTATGCTCTTCATTTCAGGCTTTTTTTGCAGAATTTTTCTTCCAGTGCCAGAGAACTCACCTCTGCAGAGACTAAAGCTTTTCTGGCTGCAGGTGACACTGATGGTGATGGCAAAATTGGATTGGACGGTAAGACTGTCTTTATTAAACACACCAATAGCTGTTTCTGAGGCTTACTAATGGTCAGACCTAGGCAGCTGTCCTGCTCCATATATTGAATGTTATGGATCTGATCTTGAGGTACTCAGCTCTGCTCTGCATTGCAGAACAGATGTAACATAGGAGAATGCCTACATTCTGCCCTTGGCTACAGGTGGTCGGTCCTGAGATTCTTTTCAGAACTGTAACCTACACAGATAGATTTATAAAATCACAGTGTATAGTTTCTCTGCTTTTTCTGCTAACTACGTTGGGGTGTGACACAAATGCAACACTACCTTTGTCTTAAGTATCCATTATTATGAGTACACAATGCACTACCTTTAAGGAAAGATTATCAGAGCAAGTGTCACTAGTTTCCCATGTTAAGTCTGTAAGTTAAATGGGCCTTTTTTTGACAGTGTGATTACAAAATGTGGTCCTATTTTATTATTCTTTTATTTCTTTTTCAGATTTTCAAGGTATGGTAAAGTCTGCAGGCAAGACAAAGACCGAGACACCTGTGCCACAATGAATTTTTCCTATCACAAACTTACTATTTTTTTACACATTTTCTACCCTGAAGTTCATGAACAACTTCTGGCAAGTGACTTCATATTGCTTGAAAACACTTCAAGTTGTGCATGCACTGTTTAAACCATATTCCCCAATGTTTCAAACAGAAGGTCCCTTTACCATTTGGGGCAATTAATGGGAATCCACTCTACTATTCTAAATTTGGGGCATTAAAGATACTAAAAATATTAAGCAAAGGAGAAATAAGGACCGTTTAGTTTTCAATATTTGCACAAATAAGTAACATATGCTGTAAAAAAACTTGAATCGATCAAAAATCCAGCTGTAAAATCTGGTTATAGTAACTGGTAGCAGTGGTATTTAATCATGAGGTATCTAATGCTCCATACATATTTATGTCACTTTTTATGTAAAGTTTCATACGCTAAAAAAATGGCAGGACCTAGCACTAAACAAGCTTCCAATTGTAACACAAGATCAACTGGACCCAAGATGAGTATACATTACTGAAATAGCAACACGTTTAAAACTCTCCAAAGAATCTGTTCCCCTCCTGCCCACCTGATGGCACCATTGCTCCACTTACACGAAGCTAAACCAGTAGCCTACATTACTGAGTGGCATGATCTAGATATCAGATGTTTAGGTTTACTTGGTTGGGATTAGGTTGGACTGGATGATCTTTAAGGTCTTTTCCAGCCTCATCATTACTGTGATACTGCAGTTAATTCCAGTCAGAATACTCCCAGTATCCCACCTTCCAAGCACTTCTGTTGATGACACAATTTTACCAGATTAAATCATGCCTGGACACAGAAAGCTAACATTTTGGTTTGATTCCATGCCTTAGGTCTTGGGAACAGGATGGAGGTTTCAGGAAAGGTCTGTGATATCAATCTGCAGTTGGGATAAATAATTTGCTGGGTCCACTGTGTACACAATGCCATATGGATGGCACTAAACATCCAGTACATCAGGTTCTGGTTGAGAAGTAAGAACGTGATGATGTCATTGTGATTTTATCACAATACAAACAGACACAGCAATCAAGTTAGGTTACAAAAATGAACTACTTACTAATGGCACCTAACTACAGTGTGTGAGCAATGTGACAAAAAAAAGTAGACACCCAGTCTTAAAAAAATTTAGGGGACTTTCCACATCCAGAACATTCTACTTCCAACACAATTGTTACTCCTATATTGCCCTTTCTGAAAAATCTGCGAGACTTGAAGCATCTGTTCCTGCACATTAGTCTTTAAAAAAACCCCTGTTGTTAGTCTTGTACAGTATTTTTTGGAGCTATTTAACAAGATGTTTCAATATTTACAGATCAAAAATCTTAATTTCAAAATTATCTGCTAATGCCCTGATGCGTAACACATGATAAAACATCATGGAGAAGAAAAAAAACTCCAGTACAATGTTGAGAAAACCATCCTCTCACACAAAATAAAAGCAATCTACAGGACTTCAATGAATATTCAATAATGTTTTGATGCCTTATGCATTAGCCAAAAACCTATTAACTCTAATGAACTGAGCCTTAATACTGTAGAATTGTCATTAACATCGACAAAATAATTATCCATCAAACAAATCCACATTTGTGATTTCAGTGTCATCTCAGGAGAGCAATAAACAAAGGGAATTCTGAGGAACTAGTAACTACAGTCTGATTGCAGGACTGAAAGATCTCATTGTCAGAAAATGCTATGTATCTCAGATATTATGGTTTATATTTTCATCACGTAATATGACTCACATCAAGATCTCCAAGCACCAGACAAATATTAAGGGTTATATGAGAGGGAAAGGCTCACATAGCTTTTGAGTTAGCAGGCAGTCCCTTTATTTAATCACACTTATTTCCACACTGATTAGCCCGATAGGTCTACAAATCTAAGACAGTTTCACCACTTACCTTTCCATTAAGAACAATAAAAACTTAATGATGAGGTAAGTCTGTTACAGGTTAAAGGGTAACGGCTGGACTTGACAACCTTAAAAGGTCTTCTCCAAACTAAACAATTCTATGATTCTAAAGTTAGCTCTAATTATAGGATATTTTTAGTTTATTCCTCACTAAGGGCTATACACCCTCCTACTGCAAAAATTAATAGCAGAAAGTCCAATCACATCAGAGACAGGCAGTGAATATAGAAATACCAGGAAGCACTACAATGCTCTTTATTTTGGTACAGCTTCTTACACTGTGGGTCACAGTGTAAGAAAAACAGCCACCTGCACAAAGCCTGGGTAACACTACAGTACCACAGCACACATCTTTTACATGTCACAAAAGGGAGCCTTCTCCTTAGGGTACAATGACTTTTAACATACATTCAGCGAGACCTGGACAGGCTAGAATGCTGGGCAGAGAGAAATTTAATGAGGTACAACAAGGGTCAGTGTAGAGTCTTGCATCTGGGCAAGAAAAACCCCAGGTACCAGTATAGGTTGAGGACTGACCTGTTGGACAGCAGTGTAAGAAAAAGTGACGGGGGTCCTAGTGGACAGCAGGATGACTGTGAGACAACAATGTGCTCTTGTGGCCAAGAGGGCCAACAGCATCCTGGGATGCATCAGAAGCGGGGAGGTTAGCAGGTTCTTCTTCCTCTCTACTCTGCACTGGTGAGACCGTATCTGGAGTATTGTGTCCAGTTCTGGGACCCTCAGTTCCAGAAGGACACAGCTGCTGGAAGGTGTCCAGCATACAGCAACGAAGATGATGAAGGAAATAGAACATCTCCATTATGAGAAAAGGCTGAGGGAGCTGGGTTTCTTGAGCTTGGAGAAGAGGAGGCTGAGGGTTGACCTCATTCATGTCTATAAATATGTGAGGGGTGGGTGTCAGGAAGATGGAGCCCGGCCCTTCTCAAGGTCATGTAGTGATANCAATCCCTAATGATTCTATGATTCTAATTTAGACTTTTAAAGATCACTCCATCTGACATTGTCTATAACGCTGAAAGCAGAGAGAAACATCCTAGACAACTAGATTTAGGGTCAGAGACAGAATATGGTGTTACTGAGTCACAGAAGTGGCTGCAAGTGCATTTGAAGTACATTTAAAACAGACACACAGCATACAAAATGCTACCAGAGATTTGCCAGAACAACTTTAAAGTGCAAAAATAACCTGATCAGATCAATCTCTATGAATTTATTATGCTATTAATCAGATATATTTGTCTTTTCTGCTGTCATTTTCAAACAGAAATCAGTCTCATCTACACAAAGTTGCCAGGACATCATTCAAACTAGGGAAAGAACACAAATTTCTCCTAAAGAGAGATACCTGTATGTACTTAACTCCAGAACCACAGGGTTCCAGAATGACAGTCCAGACCTCTAGTCAGTGCTCTGAGTAACATCCTTGATTTGCTGCAGGGAAAGAAAGCTTTGTCATTGACATTTCCAAGACTTGGATTTCATCCGTCTCTAATAATCCACAATGCCAAAAAAGTCAAACCATGTTCTAAAACTTTTTTGTTAACTACAATTAAAGACTATGGCCCAAGTAACCATTCCATTTGGACTCTCTAATTATGTGTATATAATTAAGACATGTCCCTTAAGAGACAACCTGAAGTGCCGAGTCAGAACTAATTTTTTTGTAAAGGTCCTTTTCAATGATCATAGATATATTTGCACTAAAACACTTTGCTGTCACCATTGAGACTCAACCACACAGGTCACTGTCTATTTTAGTTACTTCCAGACTCATTACAAAGGCAGAATCTGTTATCCAGGATCATGATACAATTGTTCTGGCTCTGACACAGCCAGGGCTGAAAGATAGAGTTGTGTGGGTTTCAGAACACCTGCTACAGCATCTCTTTACACTATTGTAGTTGGTCTCAGGTTAACACCTCTCCTCTGATCTCACCTGAGACAACTGGTGATGTTTCTTCTGCATCTGCTTGAAGTCACTTCTTTGGTTGATTGCCACTGATAATTAACTTTGTACTTTATACCAAACAGAACACAAAGCGTATAAAGCTAGACCGCAACCTGTTAATGATTTACCAAAACACAATTCTCCTCTGCTTATTAGAAAAGTAAATGGTAGTTTATTTGAAAAGTTAGTTTATATGTTTTGATTCCTAGCAGGAAATTATCGATATGAAAGTTCTGTATTACTCTGAACTACACATTTGAGTTTAATTCTGGGAATCTAGAAATACAAATTAAAAATAGCTTTAATATTTCCATATATACTGTGCACAAATACACCCCAGAGGTAAACAAAAGAAGTTACACAAGTACATGAATCTTCAGATGAAGAATTCAATAGCACTTACAGATCTATCTAATAGAGCAAAAAAACCACCCAAAAACAAAAAACCCAAAACCAAACAAATTATTTTTTTTATTTCATAGGAACAAGTGCCACACATTCCTGAAAACTGTGCAGTACTCTGATTCTGTGCTAGATTTTGCACTGTTGTTAGATTTGCTGTTAACTTTACTGTCACTTTACAGCTGTTGTTCTGGTTGAATTATTACGTATTGTCTCTATAGCACTACATGGCTTGTGTACTGGTGTTTAGAAAAGTTACTTTATAAATTTCAGGCTTTGAACTAAAGTGATTACAATCACCTAAGCTAGAAAACAAGGAAAATAGGCAGATAATTTAGCTGTAAAAATTTATTATCTAATTAAACCATTCCTTTATATAATATAAATACACTCATCCTTGATTGTTTCATTCTAATTGTAGTGGAGGGAAACCTGTACTTCAGGTGAAGTGTCATGAATAAATAAATAAAACTCAGTAACCCTAGAATCCCACCTGTATCAATATACAGTGACATCAACTTGATTCTGAAATTCAGCTCTTTTAGGCTTTTGTAAACCATCTTTCAGCCAGGATTAGCATCACTTTTGTTGTCAGTGTTGAATTTCAAACACTAAAAGATCCCTTTGAAAGCAATTACAGTAAACTTATTGTAGCAATTAGCTCATTTTTATTTGCGACTGTATTTTATATAGTACTAATTCTGGCTGGTTTACTGCTGTTGAATGCTTGTAAAAACACCCAGTTCAACACCCTGTGCACCATGGTAGGCTGTATGAAGTACCTAGATGCTACTCTTTAAGCATTTGGTGTTTATATTTCAATACAATGCCTGAATTAGTTGCAGATGTATTTTGAGTGTGACTACTACATGCTTGCCTTGCTCTCATCATTTTCTTCTACTTTATTTCAAAAGAAAGAAATAAAGGGAGACTTCTATAATGTCATATTTGTGTCACTATCAGAAGTATAAAAAAAACCCCTTTACTCTAGAAACATCTTGGCAATAAAGAAATGATGAGGAATCAGTAAAAAAACCCAAACCTTTCTGTTAAAACTCACATAGTCATATTTGTGTCACTATCAGAAGTATAAAAAAAACCCCTTTACTCTAGAAACATCTTGGCAATAAAGAAATGATGAGGAATCAGTAAAAAAACCCAAACCTTTCTGTTAAAACTCACATAGTCATATTTGTGTCACTATCAGAAGTATAAAAAAAACCCCTTTACTCTAGAAACATCTTGGCAATAAAGAAATGATGAGGAATCAGTAAAAAAACCCAAACCTTTCTGTTAAAACTCACATCAGCTTGAGATGATCATAAAGGAGAAAACTCGTAACGCATTGCAAAAAGATACCCATGAGCATGAAAGCTAATTCAATACGATTCTGTAGAAAGTACCATGTGTAGAAAAAGCATATTTCCACTGCCACTGACTGATAGAGAATAGCACACAAATCTCAGAGAGAGATCAGTATGAGTGTATAGAGCTGAACAAAGAAGATAAATGGAACGTACCCCAAAAGACCTAAGATCAAATTTTCCAATTGTACAAATCAGCATTGTTCATTTTGTTTTAAAAAGACATATTAATTTACAACAGCCCGCGGTTCTTCGGTTTAATAGGAAAGTGTCTTTCAGATTACTGTAAGCAGTTTTCCTACTAAGAAGATAAGAGAATATTGTTTCATTCCTAGACAGCTAACATTTGACATTAAGTGTTAGTCTCTTATTGTGATTTATGCCATCTTCTTTTGCATTCAAAAGAGATAGCAAAAAAGGCAAAAGCATCATTAAATTACGTCTGCTTTTTCATGTTAATTACATGTTGCATTCTCTATCCAAATTCAAAAAAACAGGTAACAGGGAACAATTGCTATGCTTGATACTTTTCTCACTGTCATAAAACCAACCAGATGTAAATCCACTGCAAGTCCACTTACTTACACCAAGGTTTAGACACTTTACTACTCCACACTCCATAGCATCATTTGTAAATTCTGCTACTGTAAAAAACATTACTTGTGCAGCACATCATGTCATTCCCATTTAATACAAAATAAAACTATGCTCATGGATTAGAAGAACACTAATTTAGACACCACAATAGCCCGCTATACGAAAAACTCGGACCAAAATGCATGGGTTTTACTGGTCTTCACAAACCCTTTGATAATTTTCAATCTGCAACAAGATGAAAGTAAGTTTCTCTCCTAGACAAATTTTCTTAATTTTCCCAAAAATTAATGCTCTTGAAATATAAATAAGTGGGGAATTATTATATACCTACCATTTTAATTTCATAGTCAGGAATTAAGAGAGTGAGAAAGCATGTTCTAAAATGTATATAAACCTACCTCCACACTAACAAAAGTCTGATTCCTACAACTTCAACTAAGTCTATTATTGATTTCATGTAACTCAAAACAGATTATTAAGAAGGCCAACTGATTACATATAACCTTCTAAGAAATAAAAACAACAAAATTATGTTATGCAGCTTTACCTAGTTTCAGAGTTTTGCTTTGTGAAGGCACTGGTTTCTGTTCCGTACTTAGAAAATGGTCAGGAAATACAAAATGTAGTCTAGTGTAGAAAGATCACCCCAAATTCTAGCATACTTCCTTCTATCCCAGTGACAAATTATCCTTGTCAGAATGACACACTGGCACCTCTGTTATTTCATTTCCAACTTCCTTTATACATACCAAAGGATCAACAGACTCAAGGAAACCAAACTATTTTCTTTTCATAAGGATTTGACCACTGGAGCCACCTTCCAGTGAGAGACTTTAAAGGTTAGGTTAACCAAAACTCCCTTGCATGCTTGGGAGACTGAAGGTGTGTGTTTTGGTGGCAGAGTTGTACTTAATTACACACGTGGATTTATTAAAAATACGGTTCATCTTGTCTATATTATCTTGGGATATAAATAGAAAGAAAAGTTTAATCAGTTAAGGAAGAAATTTGAGCTAGGTCTCAGAGCAAACATCTGATCCATGAAACAGTAACCTAAGTAGTGGTTATTGTCACCTTTTGAATCCTTTATAAGCCACAGTGGCAAGCCTGAGCCAACATTACTATTTTCCCTGGTATCTCCTCAGCTATTTTTCCTTTACCTCACTGAAAAAACTATAAAGGTGAGCACCTGACTTAAGATTCATTAAATGAAATTATTGTGCAGCGCTGCACCAGTAGTAAGTACAACACCCACTGTTCTAAGATTTTTATTTTAATTGCGGGAATTACATATGGACGGACCTTACGTAGATAAGTATTGGTTTTCTTCTTATTCTTTGGAGCTCTTGGGGGAGAAAACAGAAGGAAGCCTCTCTGCCTTTCTCTTTTTTGCTGCCTGTACTGTTATTTGTATTGCCAGATGCCATGCATATCAGTGACACTAGTGCTTAGATTAACAGTTACATGGAGCTGAAAAATGCATTGTGCTTAAAGAGGATGCAGATAAATGATAAAAAATTATCAACTCAATTCATTGTTTATGAAATGCATCTCGTGAAAAAGTATTATTTCAGCACTTGTGATTTTAAGGAAGTGATGTACTAAATCTTCTCATTTGTTTTTGAGTAACAGTGATGTTGGTCTGATCCACTAGATTAATCTACCCTTACAAGCCACATTAGCCACACAGTATTCTTTGAAACACAGAAAAAACAATGTATATATTATTTTGCACAGGTTTAACATGAGTCTTACTGACATTCTAAGCCCTTCTGATATTGCTGCTGCTCTGCGGGACTGCCAAGGTGAGAAAACAAAACTCTAAAATTCTCTTATTTTGTGTAACACATGGCAAATTTAATTCAGTCCCACAGGAATATTGAACATGCATGTACCATCAACAGATTCGCAGAATCTCTTGACTTTGCTGTCACAGTATCTTTGGTCATGACTGGTTCACACTGTCAGTTTGTAACTTGCCCCATGTCATGTTTTCTGATGTTCGGCAGGGTATGGTGCAGTATGGCAAAGCTCATTCATTAACAGGCTTTTGCTACCATTGATGTTATACACAATTAAAATGTAACAAAGCAGTGTCCTCAGACCATCTAGGCACAGTGGAAAGCAGTGGTCTGGGGTTAATTTATTTATTAATTTATTTTCAGCTCCAGATTCCTTTAGTCCCAAAAAATTCTTTCAGATCAGTGGGATGTCTAAGAAGAGTAGCAGCCAGATCAAGGAAATATTCCGGATTCTCGACAACGATCAAAGTGGCTTTATTGAGGAAGATGAGCTCAAGTAAGAATTTTGTTAACTATTTAGAGGCTATAAAAAATATCAACACTTTTTTCTTTCCAGAACTGTTCTGTAAACATGAGCACGTTACGCTCAGTCTAGAAAATAACAACTCACTGTGGCTAGATTTTGGTAGTGGGCAGAATCAGTAGTATCAAGAGTGGACTACAAAGTAGGAATGTGTATGCCTAACACTTCCCTTGTCAAACAAAGTAGTGTTTGGAGGCCTTGGCTGTTATGGTAAATAATTTATTTAAAGGTAGCTATCAGTTTGATTACACAGCCACCACAATCAGAGTGGTCTTTTTCCTAGGTACTTCCTCCAGAGGTTTGAGTGTGGAGCCAGAGTGTTAACCACCTCAGAAACCAAGACCTTCTTGTCAGCTGCAGATCATGACGGGGACGGTAAAATCGGGGCTGAAGGTATTATTTACATACAGAATAGGGCTCCTCAACATGTGCTGAAATCATGAGTGATTCTCTTTTATGTCGATAGTACATTAATGTACCTCCAGCAATTTTACTGAAACCTTTAAGAGCAGAAACAGATCCTGGTCTTACAGGTTCATTTCTACAACAATTTTTTGCATGTGCAAGTCAAAAAAAACCCACCTAGGCTGCCTAAGAAACTTTCTCTCTGCAACTTACTAATTTCCAGTTGTTTTGAGAGGAACTGCTCCTTATTGCTCCTTTCACTTACTCTGATCTGAGGCAGCACTAGCATCACTGGTAATACAGTGTTAGCTCAAGGACAAAAGAACCAGCTCTACACAGGAGAATCAACAGCACTGGCTCATTTGTAAGTAGTTACAGCAGAAATGCCACTAGTCTGTGAAATGACTGACAACATGTAGGAGCTAGCAGTATAGCTCAGTATTTGTTTTGCATAATAAGAACAGAATGATCAGGTGTCACTACCCGAAATGAGATGCCGCAACAAGCACTGTACATGGGGACGGATGCAATTTATCTTCAGTGGCAGGAGAAGAACCAGACAGGAAGTAGCAGCTGTTTCAGGATGCACATACTGCAATCACCCCGTGAAAAAGCCGTAGAATTTAATGGCTGGTCAGAGCAGAAACTTCCTGATCTCCTAATTCCCTATTTCTGTGTCCAATTTTGAACAGGCAGCACACACTCACACACCAGCATTGTAGCCAATGGCCACTCACCCCAAGAGAGAAGCGAGCTGCCTAAACAAGCATGAAAACGGGCTTAGGGAATAGCACGCAGGGAATGTGCTGGTGTGCAGACTCTCTCGCTTACTGCGCCAGGAGGCGAGAACCCTTCTGTTTATTTCTTTGGAAGGAACAGAATCCAGCTCCTTAGGAAATGTGCCAAAATAAACACACATGATTTATGAAGCAACCTAAATACTAATACAGTAATTCAGGGATGGGACAGACCAGATACCATTTGTCTTCTAAATGTTCAGCCTCTGTGAGAGGATCTCATTGTACGACACAGTACTTCAGTAGCATGGAACTGCACAATGATTTTGGTTTTAGTCTGCGCTCTAAATCAACACTTCTCAGCTACTGAAGCATTGCAAACAGCTAGTAAGACACATAGACTAATGTTTAATTCTTCAGCTCTTAAGTACTTTGTACTCAAATTCCGTATTATCCATTTCATTATTTCTGCCTAAGCTCAGTATTATGCACAGAGAAGGCTAAAACTGCCCTGAACATTTTATTATTCTTTATAAATGTCAGTAAAACACTGTCTTTCCATCTGTTGTTTAGAAGAGGAAGTTTAGGCAATGTCTCTCTTCCATACATGTTTCCTCTCCTCTGGTCATCTATCAGGTAATTGTTTTCTGTTCATTCCTATTCTAAATCTCCTGATAAGCCACTAATATTTTACTCTTAATCCTTTCATTTTAATACTTCTGCTGTAAATATGCTCTTATCTTTTGCAGAATTCCAGGAATTGGTGCAGTCTTAGATGATCAGAAGAACTGGGATGAATCTGCACAAGACACTCCAAAATCTTGAAAAATCAGGAGTCCTTTACTTATCTTGACAGCGTCTGTTATTTGCTCATTGCCTTAGCAACATAATGAAACAATGATTAATGATTTTTTTCATTGTGTGGACTATTTACCATGTTCTAAACTCTACTTTAGCAGACATTTCCCTTACAAATATCCAATAAAATGTAATCATATACTGTAGCTTGTGTCTGTTTTTCTGACTGCTAAGCTGAAACATGTAAATTCTTAAGCTAAAGCTGTAAATCTCTCCAACATCTTCAACTTGCCAGATCTTCACATATAGAACATATTTTGAAATCAGAGGGAGTTCTGTTTACAGTAGGCCTTCTGGATTAAGCTTTAAATTGTCAAAACGCCCAGATCTTCATCAAAGACTATGAGCTAAGACACTGTTGTGAGGTAGAGGAGGACAAAATCTCTCACGGATTTCCAAGTGAAAAACAGTTGTACCTTTTTGCCCAAGTGATTTTGGCATGAGATTGTTGCCATTTCAAACTATTCTTTTTATATTAGTCAATTAAGAGAACAAGAAAGTAAAACCCACGTGCTTTCCTGTGGAAGTACCAAAATGAAAGCCCATGTGCACTTGACGTTTTGGATAACTGTAAGGTCTTAAAAAGCAGAGGGGATGCTAAATACAACTCGGTGGGTGTTTTTTAGCTTTCTTACTGGAGAGAACGAAAAGCATGGAGGAGGAACTTGTAGAAATGTGTGTTAGAAAAGCTCCAATGTACTCTACCTGGTATTTATAGGCTGTGCCAGGCATATTAAAAATGTCCTTCACAAAACCATCCATCTCTGGAGATGCTGAAGAAATGTCTCTTTACAAACCAACAATTCATTCATTAGAAAAGAGAGATGTTCCAATGCTCTGATGGAGTATTTCTATATTCCCTTGCTTCCTCAATGTTAGCAGGTGTTCCATACCTTAGTTCACACACATACAGTTTGCAGGAGCCACTAGAACACAACAGAAGTGTTTTCAGAAAGTGAATGGTTTAGTCACTGCAGCTTCAATGCATTTCTTCCTTCACTGCAAATGCCTACATTAAAAATCAATGACACTTTTTCTTTTCAAAAGTCTCACTTACTTTTACTTGTGCAGAAAACCACCAAACCAGAGAGGCAAAGTTTATGAGAAAACCAGCTCTTGCTGGGAAAGAGCCTAAAGAATCTGAATTCGCTTGCAAGAAGGGCTGTGTTAACTTTCACAGCAAAAAAAATAATACAAACTGATAAAGAAATGATCTCTTTTAATTATATTTCTTAACATTATGAAATATGCTCACCTGGTATAAGTCACTGGAGTGTCTGTGACTTAAGCAGAGCTACTCTATTCAGCTTTACAGAAGCTGAGGGTCTGACCCACGGAGACTGTACTAGTAGAAGACACATGTCACAGAAATTTATTTATTTTATTTTATTCACAAGAAATAGAAGTGTGTTGTGGCAATGGACCCAATCCAACGACAGAAGGATCCTGGAGTAGTTCACATGTAACAAACAAATTGTTTTGCATTTTACGGACAATTAAGTGTCCTGGATAATGATATTACATCAGGCAGGCAAAACCACATCAAATAAAGAATATTCTAGTTGTTGTTGAATGCTGAACTGTAGCCCTTTCAGTGGATGTAATTACGAAACCCCATAGGTCAATTACAAATTCTCTTATTCTCCGCTAGATGCAGCATATTGCTGAGGCAGGTCAGTGGACAGAAGATTTGTGCCATACCCTATCCCATGTGAAATTTGAATGAAAGTAGAACTTCATTCATTTCCCAGAAAGAATCTACCACAGCTGTCTGCATCTGAAGTTCCTGTACAACATCGGATCTACAACATTAACTTAGGCCAAATCAAGAGGCAAGGAATAAAAAGATGATGGAAGCAATTCTTGGTCTGATCCTTTTAACGAGCCTCATGTAAAGACTTAGAAAAAAACCTTGTTCATCATTACTGAAAACATCTCTATTGTTTATTTATAGCTTATTATTGCACACAAACTGTGCACTACAGCAACAAACAGAAAAAGCACAACCCACTTACTGGAGATATTCTGAGCTCTCTGACATCCAAAGTATTGCAGTTAAAGGAAACTTTTCATGTAGTTTCAACAGGGAAAAAAAGTATCTTAAAAATCTTTAATAGCACAGCAGCTAATCCATCTGATTACCATTCTCAGTGGGAGAACATTTTAAGGAAAACTTGTAGGCCTGTAGGACTTCTGAAGTTAAAACAACATACCTGCTTCCCTGGAATTCCTGAAATGTCAATTCATGCTTTTGAATGCTTTTGTAAAGCATGTGATAGTCATTACTCAGACTGGATTTACTCACTGACAAAGATAGCTGTCTCCTCCATGGCCTAAAGCAAAATGCCATCAGTAGGCCTCCTTCTAGAGACACGGTATGTAGAATTCCAGTTGTTTCAAGCTTTTCTAATTGAGAAAGCTCCTAGGCAGGGTTTTATTGACTGACAAGAAAGGAAGAACTACATATATTTATGATATTTAACCACCATTTTACATCACGATATTATATTATAGTGCTGAGGGGAACAAGCAGCCACTTTCCACTATCTTATACTTAACAAATGAGATGGCAGTATGGCCTGCATTAACCAACTGCGTTCACTACCGAAGATCTGCCATGAGAGGTGAGGCAGCATTCAGAAATTAGCAATTACTGACCTCTGTGCTTACACACTGCAGCAATTATCAGAATTACAGTACATTGGTACATTGTATACTAAAACTATTCACAACTATAAAAATGCTTTCTTGTCAAACACCAGAATACTTGTTATTCCACTAAAGTATGGGTCTCCAGAGCTCCTCATCATCCTCACATTATTTACCCCAATGTACCTTGTGTCGTATCTGTGACTATTTAAAATTAAAATATAAAATAATACAGGCTTTCTTTAATCTCTAAGCATTAGGGATACCATGCATTAAATATATCAACCTATGACATAATTCTTCATGCAGTTATCTCATTTCTTGCTGTGATCTGCTGGGAAATAATTAACATACTACTGTAAATAATCTTCTGAGATTACATCCTTTTAACTCTGTAACCCCTTTCCTCATCCTCTATTCCCAGCTTTCCTTTCACATATACTGCAGGTCCAGGCTGGTAATATCATCATACACATTCCTGTTCAACACACTAAACCAATCCAAACATTTAAATCTCTCAAGTTCTTCTCAAGAGTAGTTTTTGATTGCTATTCAGTAGCAATCATAGTCATAACCAAAGCTACTGTGAAGTTACTCCCTTCCTCTATGAAATCTCCATACCACAAAGCTAATACAGCTATTATTAAACCATCTGTACTCACCACGACATTCAGATAGTTGTTCACATCCATTGACAGCACACTAAGAAGGAATCCAGAGGGAGAAGAATGATACTCCTAGCAGCATCTAGCTGCAGCATAGTTGTTTCACACTGAGCTACAAAGGCCTGTTAGAGCATTAGCAAAGCCCACAGAGCTGGGATACACAGGCATTGTGCTTTTTGCTGGATCACAGTGCTATTTTGTAATTTATTTGCTAACTAATCCCAAAGTGCTGAGTCTACACATTCATTAACACATTTAGACCACACGCTGTCAATGGAACAGCTATTTGAGCTGTCAGCTGTATTTATTTACAGCTGTCAGCTCTAACACCCTGAGTGATTTATAGTTTACCTTTTTGTTAAGTCTGATACTATGCAGCTGACGGAAATGCTCAAAATAGTACCAAGAAGTACTCTCAACAAACCCCAACATAGGACTGCACAATACTATTCCTTACTCCTGCACACTTTTTCTTATATAAACTGGAAAGCATTCATAAAGTTGTTCAGTATTTGCCTCTTGATGCAGGAGTTTCCTGTCAAACTCCCAATACACTTATGCAGCAGTTTAATTTTACATAATCATGGACTAGGAATCGCATTTCAGACTCGGGGTGATCTGATGTCACTTTGCAAATGTCAAGGTGTGGTGTTACTGCAAGTACAATTAAGAAGATGGGATGAAATTAGAACCACAATTGAAGTCTTCCTGCCCTGTTGATCTGTATATTAGTAATGTAATAATTTAATTGAGTCTCCTATCACTTACTCTTTGTAGATTCTCACAAATAATTCCATTCAAAGTGATGTCAAGTTACAGATGAAGTTGCACTGAGCAGAATTATAATTTAGCAATCACTACAGACATATTAATTCCCTTCCTAGACAAAGTAAGGCACAGAAGCACCTTCCCTAGCAAGCGCCACTTACAGTAAATACCCACCAATGGTTGTACACACCTCCGCCGTATATCCCTCGCAAGAGTGTATTACAGCAGCAAGCAGATACTCTGGTCACAGACCAGGATCTGCACTACGTTAAGTCTTGAACAAACACACATCTGAAGTTTTAAGCCAACACAAGCCAAAATCCAGTCACTGCGGGTTTTATAATGGTTTCGTAAGAACTTGATTAACCAACAGCTTTAGATTTTCAGTGCTTTCCTTTAAATAGGTAAACAAACTTCCACTGTGGCCTGCAGTCCTGATCATCACCCTTCCACCTCCCCTCCAGTGTATGGCAAAAGTGAGGAGAGGAACATTGCGTTTCCTTTTTTTTTTTTAATGTATTCAATCCCAATTGGATGTTCCCACAAATTGTCTCATACTGCAGCCTTCAAACAGACAGACTCTAAAAGCTGACCTTGCCACATTCATGAATTTTCTATCACAGCTGTAAGGTAGAAAGCAACAATTACAATTTTTGGATGCCTCATCCTATTGCATCTGGCCTGATCTTTCTACAGTTCCCTGCTCAAAAAACCCCCCGGAGCTCAGCACAGCAGGGCCTTCTCTCATCCTGTTTCCTTCTGCTGGCAAGAGGCCAGACAGATCTTCCACCAGAGATTTTCTGAAAACACCTGCATTAAATCATAAATCAGATTCTTTCTGCAGCTTTGGAAACATTTCCCAGCTGAGGCTGGCTGGCACAGGCTGCTGATGCTTTGCTGCTATAGCTCAGCCTGTTGTGTTGCTCCATGCAGGAGAAGCTGCTCAGCTCTGCAGAGGTCTGGGCTAAGTGCCAGGCATGCAGGCAGGAGAGGTGAAACCCAAGGTGGTGATGAGCTCTGCACCCATGGAAAGGGAGCCTGCTCACATACTACATTCTGATGAGTACCTGAATTCATATTCAAACTCATGTTGAACCAGTCTGAGATGGCCCCAGCACCACCCACCTGGCCCACTAGACCTCACAGACAGTACTGCCATCTTACACTTCACAAGAGGCAGCCTCCTCCATTTTCTACCTTCCCTTCTTCGTAAGAAGCAGTCTTTTCCATTTTGTGCCTCACAAGAGGTATCCTCCTCCATTTTCTGCCCTCTGTCACTCACAATAATCTAACCCTTCGTGCTGTGACTGCCCTAACTCAGAGGAGGCCATCTCTGCCATTCTGTGCCTCCCTCCAGCCAGGGACAGACAGTTCTGCAACCATGGCATGACAGGAGGGACGTGAGACAGTGCCACACATGGATTCTACAAGCCCAGAGGTCATTCTATCATGCTTATATCACTCATTCGTTGAGTACAGACATTAAGGATTAAACACCTGCAGTCTTGCAGCATCTCTACCGGCCTATGACGGCAGGAAGTCAGGTTCCCAAGTAAGCCATCACCTGCTGAAGCTGATCAGGGCTATCCAGAATGACACCACTAACACTGAAAATAAACTGACTTTCTATCAATGACCCAAAATAATTACAAAAGCAAAAACAAATAAACACAAAAAATAGTGTTATCTTTCAGATTTAATCTGGCACAAGTTTCATAAAGCTTAACCGTTCCACTTTCCAAATGACCCAGTGGAACAAGATGTTCAAGTGTATTTTTTATACCTTACCCTGCCATTCATTTAAGCAACTTTCTTCACAGTCCTTAATTTTATATTCCGGTAGAGAAGTGATACCTCTTTCACAGTATTAACTTGAAATTTAGTTCACACTAAATTTGTATTGAACTGGGAATTGAAGCATAACAGACAAGCAAGTATTTTATTAGTCAAATACCACGATCTTAAAAGTGCCGGATAACTGAGCACAAACCTACTGCATCTATTTTTAGAGAAAGGATTATCTAAATAACGCTGGATGACATTTCCTTCAAAACATTCAAATTGGCTAATCTCATCTCTCAGATCTGGCATCTCTAAAAATCCAGCGTTTCTGCTTCTTCCGGGATTTTTTTCAGCTGCCAGGTAGCCTGAAACGTAATCAGAATGGAACAGCACAGCTCTGGGTGTTATGGCCAAAAAGTCCTTACGGAGAGGCTGTGTGGGATGGACTCACAGATCTCTGCCCCGGTCCCAGACGGACTACGATCCCCCTCCACCCTCCCCTCCCGTTCCCCTCCTCGCCGGTGGGGCGCTGCGGTCCCGGTAGCGCTTCCCAGCCCAGCCGAGCTGTTCCGGGGCGGGGGAAGGCGGAAGCGCTGCGGGGCCGGCGGAGGCGCCGGGCCGCTCCCCGATGGTTTGTGGCGGCTGCCGGCCCCAGGCGCGCTCGCTTCGAGCTCGGCATGGCGGCGGGGGGAGGAGCGGCCGGACAGGAGAAGCAGCTCGCCCCGACGCTGCTCAGCTTCTTCATCTACAACCCCAAGCTGGGGCCCAAGGAGGGAGAGGTACCGCGGGGTCCCGGGGCTGTGGGAAGAACGGGGAACCTCCCGCTCGGCCTCAGTTGCCACAGCGGGTCCCGGGGTTAGTATCTGGGCTCTGCTATTTAGCGCTTGTGCCCGCGGAGCATCCCCGAACAAAGGTGGGGAAAAGGAGGCTGAGAAGAAAGAAGGAGCCTTGGATTTCCCGGTCTGGGACCGTCTGATCAACACCAGGTCTTGTGCATCTGCGAGGCCAGGGGCAGGTATCACCTGTGTGCGGCTCTGCCTCTGCTGCAGGTGAAACGGAACAGAAGCGGACAACGTTTCCAACAATAGCACCTCAGATATAGTAAATGGGGAGCTGCCCTGTTAGTAAGTGCCCTACTGGTGCAGTAACCTGTAGAAGTAGTTTTCTAGAGGTAGATGTAGTGTGGTATAAAGCTCAGTGCCTAACTTGGTGGCATCCAAGTTATTGTTAGTATTTTCTTATTGTTGTGATCTTTTAATAAATAAATTAATGGAGCTATAGTCATTTTTTAAGCACCAGTATATTGTATGGTCCATATGATAATCTTTAATAATTTTTAAACAGAGCAATGCACTTGTGTACTTACTGGTGACCAAGGCAGTGAGACCGGGTGCACCTTTAGCCAGTCCAGGGGTGATTCAAAACCAGGGGAAGCTGTTGATGTACTGGAGTGCAGGTCTGCTGTTCAGAGAGACCCTCAGCAAGCTGGGTAATCGGCTAGCAGAGGCCTTGTGAATCTCAGAAAAGGCAAATGCAAAGTCCCATGTGTGGGATGAAATAATCTCACACACCAGGGCAGGGCAGGGGCTGACTTGTTAGAAAGCAGTTTTGCAAAACAGGACCAGGGAGTCCTGATGAACAGCAGATTGTAAGTGAATCAGGAGGGTGCTCTTCTGTCAGGGGACACTTGACAGTGCCCTGGGCTCTGTGTTAGGAATGTGCCTTAGCAGAACAACTGAAGTGATTGTGGTTGCTTACCCCTTCTCAGCACTTGTGAGACTGCTGGAAGGCACTGGGGCTTGCCAGAGTAGAACAAATGCTGACACTGAGCAAGCATAGAAGAGGTCGCTGAGTCAGTGGGGTTGCTGAGCATGATGTACCAGGAGAGCCTTAGGTTATCGTATTTGCACAGGCTATAGAAGAGATTAAGTGGAAAGGTGCCTGATGGCAGTGGTCACTGGCCTAATGGGTAGCTCTTGGGAATGAAGTCAGGTTCTTCAGTGAAAGGATGAGAAGTAATGGAAGAAGTTGCAGCAAGTGAAATTCTGATAAAGTGGAAGAAAAAATTCTTCATGGTGAAGTGGGCAAACAATAGAGCAGAGGCTGGCAAAGTTGTAGAATTTCCATCTTTGGAGACATTAAAAACTTGACCAGACAAGACCTTGAGCAATCTGAGCTAGCTTTGAAGCTAGCCATGCTTTGATCTGGCTTTGAAGCTATCCTTCCTTTGAACTAGCTGTGAAGTGACTAAGGCATATGATTTCAATAGCTTTCCGTTTATAAAACATTTGGAGATATTTTGGGATGACTGACTGCAAAGTGTGCTTAGCTCTGCCTTTTATCTGCTATTGTGAAGACCCCTTTAGTTAGAAGATAAGAATCTGCCTAGGAAATTAAGGGATTATGGAAACAACAAACCTATGAACTTGGTATTCTTTAACTGTGACTTTGTTTCATTGTAGGAAGAAAAGAAGATTCTTTTCTATCATCCAAATGAAGTAGAAAAGAACGAAAAAATTAGAAACGTGGGACTATGTGAAGCTATAGTACAATTCACAAGGTATGAAGTCTGATTATGCGCCTCACTGCATTTCCCAGTCCTCTTGTTTTCTTCTGATGTGTATACATGTCTGTGTCAGCGCATATGTTTTCTCTACAGGACCTTTAGTCCAACAAAACCTGCAAAATCCCTGCATACACAGAAGAATAGGCAGTTTTTCCATGAACCTGAAGAAAACTTCTGGATGGTCATGGTACTTACACATGTGATATGCATATTTGTAAAACACTATATTGCAATGTTCTCAATGCATTCTGCATTGTCTAATACCAGCCTGCTCCACTTTCTAGGTTGTACGGAATCCCATAATAGAAAAACACAAAGATGGAAAGCCAGTTTATGAATATCAGGAAGAAGAATTACTGGTGAGACTGAACTTTTCTTTTTCTGTGTTTTAAGAGCACCTCCAGAAATGTCTTTGGTTCATCTGGAATTACTGCCAAGTTGATCTTATATGTGTATATATCTCCATAAATGGAGAAAGTGCAAAGTACTATACAATAAAGTCTAAAGAAGAGAGCAAGATGAAGAACTATCCAGAGAGCAGTTCAAGTGAAATATACTGGTGATTTTTAGCTTGGAATAAGCAAACACTTCTTAGGGTCTGTTTAATTAATACAGATCTTGCAAGGTTTGAAATCTATGTATTTTTATTAGGTTTAGGCACACACGTTACTACTCTTTTAAGACTGCTATAATCTGTATGAATAATCTATATAAACAAGCAGCTCATAACTGTCATAAAAGGATTTATTGTTCAAACTGTATTATCATTAGGTCAGTTTAAAGGAATGGTATTTGGCCTGGTGGGATACTATTTTAAAAGCTGGTTGCTTATGCTGCCCCCATTCATGTGTGTACTGCTTCTGATCCTCATTGCATTCTAAGAGAAGGGTTGGTGCTATAGACACTCTATTTTGCCAGACAAATAATAATCTCTTTTTTTAATCCAGGTTAACATCCTAACCTAGTAAAAGCCTGCTGTGGTGTCTGGTGTCCCACTTTCTTTAGCCTTTGACCTGAATGAAAGAAAACTAGTCAAAAATAAGTTTGTTTCGTTGACTACTGGCCTTGCATCTAGGCAAGATTATAACCCCAGGTACCTGTATAGGGTGGGGACTGACGTGTTGGAGAGCAGTGTAGGAGGAAAGGACCTGAGGTCCTAGTGGACAGCAGGATGACTATGAGCCAGCAATGTGCTCTTGTGGCTAAGATGGCCAACAGCATTAGGAGGGGTGTGGTTAGCAGATCGAGAGAGGTTCTTCTCCCACTCTACTCTGCACTAGTGAGACCACATCTGGAATATTGTGTCCAGTTTTGAGCCCCTCAGTTCAAGAAGGACACATCGCTGCTGGAGGGTATCCAGCGTAGAGGAACAAAGAAGTAGAGCACCTCCTTTATGAGAGAAGGCTGAAGGGGCTGGGTCTCTTTAGCTTGGACAAGAGGAGGCTGAGGGGTGACCTCATTAATGTCTGTAATAAATATGTGAGGGGTGGGTGTCAGGAGGATGGAGCCAGGCTCTTCTCAAGGTCATCTGATGATAGGACAAGGGGCAATGGGTTCAACCTGGAGCATTGGAGGTTCCATATAAATATCAGAAGAAGCTTCTTCACAGTGAGGGTAACACAGCACTGGTACAGGCTGCCCAGGGGGATTGTGGAGCCTCCTTCTCTGGAGACGTTCAGGACCCACCTGGGTGTGTTCCTGTGCAACTTGGTCCAGGTGATCCTGCTGTGGCAGGGGGATTGGACTAGTGATCTTTTGAGGTCCCCTCCAATCCCTAATGATTCTATGATTCTAGTTTCACTACTTGTAACTGGTGTCCTTAGCTCTTCTCGTATTTAATGTTAGGCAGAGGGGAATCCCTTATCGAAATAGTACTTTATAAGTATAAACAATTTTCTGGATGCTGACTGAAAATGTTACTTAACCTCCAAAATTGATTTCTTTAATTTGTGTGTCTCTTTAAAAACATGTTATGTATAACATAGACCAAATATCTGAAATCCTCACTCTGTGTATACTAACATCATGATGTTTTTTCTACAGGACAAGGTCTACAGTTCAGTCTTACAGCAGTGCTACAGCATGTACAAGGTAGAGTTTATGCTAGAGGCTCCTATTCTGGGCAGAAAAAGAGATCCTCATGGCCCCATTCCAATGGGCAGTTTCATGGTTGCTTTGACGTTCCTGTCTCATTACTGCTGCCTGCTCTTTTCCTGAAGCTGTAATGGCATTGATGGAAAAGTAAAGCTATTGCAGTTCCTTGTGCTGATTCATTACGTTATTGGAAAAGTAATTTTTGTGAAGTCCAGATTTCTGCTTTGAAGGGTGGTTATACTACTAAGCATTTGGTTTTGATCATGTTAGATATAACATATTGCAGAAGCATTCTGGATAAAGGCCATCAATCTGGCTTTTCCAAAGCAAGACCATAAGATTCTTGAGTAATTTTTACCATTAAAGAAGTTTATTTCGTTTTCTAATTCTGCTTCTGCTGTCTACATACCTAAACTTTGCAAATCTGAGAGATGGGTGGATACATTTGGATTTATGCAGAGTCCAAATAATGAGAAACACAAGCTGTATTGTCATCTAACTATATTCATGCCTGGATTATTGTAAATGATTACTCATCAGACTAATTTTGAACATGTTTTCTTTTAACTCTTAAGCTTTTCAATGGCACATTCCTGAAGGCCATGGAAGATGGAGGTGTAAAAGTTCTAAAGGAGAGACTAGAGAAATTCTTCCATCGGGTACGTCCTTATTTTTAGAACACAGTGTGATTCTGGAGTTGGAAATTAAATGCAAGTACCTACAGTCAGTGGCTGCAGTGTGACTATAAAATGTAAACAGTGTGACTATAAAATGTAAGCAGTGGAAAATGTGTAGTAGCAACACAAAAGGTCTGACTACTCTTTTTCCATATACTTCTTGCTTCCTACCAACATGTAGGTTCTCCACATGTAGTGGAGTTGAATCAAGCCAGGTGTAGCATTTCAACCTATAAAAGCAATTTAGTTAGAGGATTGAAAGCAAAACCTATTTATGAGCAAGAAATCTATCAAATATTATTCAGGTATTTTTCACACGAAGTACTCATGAGTACATGAGTCTGGCATGTCTGGCAGAATTTTGAGTTTGTTCATGAAATGTTTAATCAAGTTAGCTTCAAAAGATGTGTTTGTCTGCCTCTGATTTTCTCATTTACACAGAAGGAAATGGGTTAATTAACTGCTGATGGTTGTCAGTTATTGGCAGTTAATTCTCCCATGATAGAGATATGAATACTGACACCTCTGATAAGGGTGGGGTATGGACACTATGCTGGTGTTTAAAATTTTGTTTTCTTAACAGGTGTTTAAAACAGCACTATGTTGTGACTGTAAACAAAAGTACAGGCTTCATTTGTGGGTTGCTTGGTTTTTGTTAGGCTATCACAGAATCTAGAAAATACACTGTTAGCACAAGGAGTACTTGTTGCATTAGCTGATCTTTACTTGTGTCTAGACTAAACAAAAAATAGAGAATGATAGAAGAGAAAACTAAAATATTTTTAACTTTCAAGTTCCTCCTGAGGATAAAACAGTAATTGTTATAGATTTGTGTAACAGAACTAAATGTAAGGAGAGGTTTTGTCTTTTTCACTGGGGAATTAGAAATTCTTAAAAGTTTGGTCATGCAAGCTGTTCTGCTATAAACTATTGAGTGAACTGGCTATGCATTGCTGCCAGGCCTAGCTTGCACCAAAACTCTGAAAGGAAATGAGACTTGGCTTATAATTTGTGTCAAGAGTTCTATCTTGTTGTTTGTCTTTTAAGTATTATAGTGCTTTTTCTTTTTTTTTCTTTTTGTAATGTGAAATGACTGTAGAGGGAGCCATTGGATAACTCCTCTTTCACATCAGACCATTTGATAGTGCATTTAAAATCTCTTTGTAAAGGTTGGTTACAGTCTATCGACAAAGAGAAGAATAGAAGTTAGCCTTTCCTTTACATGTTTCAAACTAATGGATTTATCTACTAGTATTTCTATGGAGTTACTACTTCTGAAATTGAGCTGGCCTTAAAAGCTGCTGCCACAATGATTAAATAAAAGCAAGCTGATACCTGGAATCACATTCACACACTCACACATTGAATCACAGAATGCACTGGAATAGAAGAGGCATTTGAAAGTCATCTAATCCCATCCTGCTGCAGGGGCATCATTAAATTCATGATGTTGCTCAAAGCTCCATCCAACCTGATAATGAATGTTTTCAGGGAGGGTCATCAACCACCTTTCTGGACAACCTGTGCCACTGTTTCACCTCCCTCATAGTAAAATTTTTCTTCCTCATATCTAGGCTCAATTTACCTTCCTTTAGCTTAAAATTATCACATCTAGTCCTGCTGCTACAGGCTCTGCTAGGTAGTCTGTCTCCATGTGAAGGAGTGTGTTGTACAAGCAGAACTGGAAGGGCTGGGGTTTTTTTTTCAGATCACCAGTCTAGATTACTGAAGATTAGACTGAAATTTGTCATTTAAATCTACATATTGGAAGTTTTCTGAATTCCAAAAAAACAACTGTCATTATTCTTTTGGTACTTGCAGACGCTACATTTACAGTCTTGTGATCTTCTGGATGTATTTTGTGGAATCAGCTTCTTCCCACTGGATAAAATGACTTACTTAAAAATCCAGTCATTTATTAATAGGATGGAGGAAAGCCTGACCATAGTCAAGTATACTGCATTTCTCTACAATGACCAGCTTATCTGGTAGGTACTTCAATAATTCTTTTGTGTGCATTCAGTTTCTCATTTTGTAAGTGCCGTAACAGCAGAGCCTCAGAATCCGTGGGAGTTGCATGAAAATGAAAACACTGAATAGTAGAATGAGCAATACATGAGAAAGACTTTGGTGATTGGCTTTAAAAATCTCTACTAAATTACTACTTCCCAGTTGGCCTGAGGAGCAACTACAGAAGTTTCTTTGTTGTTCCCATCTCAGGAGCCCGTGTGCCCATACACAAGTTCCTCTGCAGGACCTGGTTAATTAAAGCATTGTTCTTTATATGGTTTGTTTTTTTCCCTATGTTCTAGGAGTGGACTAGAACAAGATGACATGAGGATTTTGTACAAATATCTCACAACCTCTCTGTTTCCAAGGCACATGGAGCCTGAGGTATGGCAATTGGGTTTTTGGGGGGTTGGGGTGGGTTTTTTTCTATTTTTTTCTGTTTATCTCCTACCACTAAGGGCTAAAGTCCCACAGAGGCATATCTCTCTTCCCAACCTCTCCATATCCTTCAATTTTAGTTCAGGAGTTTGGAGATGGATTACATTCAGGGCACTTTACCAGTATTTACACCTAACACAATATGAATTATGTTGATAATTTGAATAAGGGATGTGATGGGGAATTTGCTGAATGTTGGTAGTGCTCAGTACTGCAATTCTAACACCTTAGTTTAATGGCTAAATCCAGCATGGAGTGCCATCAGGCCACATGGAGCTCCCCATCAAAAAATTCATAAGCTAAATTTTAAAATTAATAAACATGAAAATGTCCTGTTCTATCAGCATCTCTTACATTGAGCTTTATCTCTTTTCTGTTACCCAGGGTATGTATCTTCATGAGTGGTAATTTCTGCAAATGTTTTTCTTTGAATATGATTTAAAGAGAGCCCACAAGATATAACAGAAATTGCCTCTAAGCTCTGATTTTTCCTGTGTATGTTCTTTTTTTGCTTCAGTTAGCGGGAAGAGATTCTCCAATACGTGCTGAAATGCCAGGAAACCTACAACACTATGGAAGGTAGCTCTTGTCTAGTGTCACTATCTACTGCCTGTTCCCGTAAGAGCAGAATATTTGGAAGGGTTACAAGTATTTTGAGTACATTTTCCCCTCACAGTTCATTCCAGAGAGCATCACAGTAGTTGTTGCAATGCAAAACTTCACTTCAGGAGGAAAAAAGAGAAAAGTCTTCATTATAGTTACTACACATTTATTTCTCTTCCCCCCTGTTCCCTGTGCACTGCATGAAAACTTTTGGAACTGCACTGGTCATTTCTGTTCAGTCAGGCACTTCAAACAAAGGTGTATGTTTAATCTAGGGATTTATTTATTTTTCTTTTGCACCAAGAGGAATTCTGTACTTAAGCAGCTGGGTAACAGTATATTGAATAACATCTTTACTCATAATTATGCCTCATCTGATTTATCATATTCCTTTGCGATCAAGGCATGGGCACATGCTCCCTGTTCCCCCACCCAAGTTGAGGTGCTTCTAATACACTGTTTTTCAACATAAAACTAATTGGAATGTGTGTTGGAAAGTGAAGGAGAAATCGTTTCCCAGCAGGAAAAAAAAAAGTGTTTTTTAAAGATAGTCCCAACTAGGATGTGGAGTTCTGTTGTCATTCTTCTGGTCACCTGTGGAGATCATTTCCTTAGTGTTATTCTGACTTTCTGATCTGGTTTCTGTAACTCCTTGGAGCATATACGCAAATAATACTTTGAAAATGTAAGAGTGCCGAGATTTAATATAAAGGATTCTGCACCTGTCTGCATGAGAGAAACCTCACTGTATTCAAATATATTTAGGCATGCAATGAATTGCTACTTTCATGAATATGTATTAGATAGGAAAAACTAAAGTAGAAGAAATTATTGCATCTGACCTGTTGAATTCTTTTCTAGGTTTCTTACTGGACCTTTAAATCTTAATGATCCGGAAGCAAAATGCCGTTTCCCCAAAATATTTGTTAACACTGATGACACTTATGAGGAACTTCATCTAATTGTTTATAAGGTATTAGATTTTTCTCTGTTGTTATTCAACAGAATATATATTCAACAAGGACAACAATGATGTGAAATACTTAAGAATTTTATAGAAAGGTACATGGATAGGACCAGGTTAGAGCAAAGACAAGACCTTTAGTGCTCTTAGCAAGAAACTTAAAACCCTGAATCTTCTTTTGCCCTCCTCTGTCCCCTCCCCAAAACAAACAGTTGTTTTATTAAAACAGTAGCCTTCAGCTACTTAAAGTGGTTCCATATCTGGCTTTATGCAGATTTAATAAAACATGTAATTTTTGTAAATGAAATGCAGGCTTCTTGCATGCATTTATACTCGATAAAATGCAGTTTTAATTTTCCCCTACACCTTAAAAACTGTTAATTGGGCTGAATTTTAAAATCATAACCGCCCTGTCTTGTACATGATTAAAAGGTAACTCTTCAATAAGATAGTACCTTTGCAAAGTAGTTGGGTTTTTTTACAGTATAACTGGTTTAGCTGTGTGTGACCTCACTGAAGTGTTGTCATTTATTTGAGGTAGTTGAGGTAACCTGTTGTAAATGTTTTTTTGCTTTAACTGCTTTGTTCCAGGCCATGAGTGCCGCTGTCTGCTTTATGATTGATGGTAAGTACCTATTAGTATCACTTATTTGGCAAGTCATAGTTAGTACAAAATGCTATTGTATGCAACTTTTTTCCTCTTGAAAAATACATTCATTTGTTAATTGAGTCTCTTCTTCATGAAATATGTTAACAATTCTTGTTTGGGTTTTTCTTTTGTTCCAGTGTTATAAGCAACTTAATTTAGACAATCAAATACTAAATATTGTTTCTCTGACCTGTGCACTCCCTGAATTGTCTATAATGTTATAATTAAGGAACAAACTTGTCCCAGGGCTCTCACTAGTGTTTAAAGAAAAGCACTACAGAAACTGTTCCTGCAATTAAGGGAGAAGAATCTCATCTCTCCCTTTTCTTTACCCACCACCTAGCTTCAATTCCACCTACGCTGGAGTTCTGCCGTAAATTGGACAGCATTGTTGGGCCTCAACTCACTGTGTTAGCATCAGACATATGTGAACAGTACAACATCAACAAGAGAATATCTGGGTTTGTACTGTATTTCTGTTCCTGTTACAGTCCCATTTTAGTTGGTTAAAATTAGGTTTAACGAACTGCTTAAATAATGGTAACATGAGGCCAAATGTTGAAAGCATTGAGTTAACTCTGTACTTTGAATGATGTTTATCTACCTTTCTGCATCTTAAGCATTTACAAAGCACCTGCTGTTGCATATTTAGGTCTCCCTGAAGTAACAACATACACATTACGAATTTAGGAGTGAATGTTTGTCATGTGGCTGAAACTATTTTCCTCTGAATAATTGTTGCAGAAAGACATCAAATGAAGATTAATCTCACTGTTGCCATTTGAGATTCAGATGCTAGAAGTGGAACTTCTATTTTTTGCTTTTTTCATATGTAAAGTGGAACTGGCTGACCTCCATGACGAGCTCCACAGATGATGGTGCTTGCAGAAATTCATATAAGACAGCAAAAATAGTAGTCTGCTGTCACTGTGCCCTATGTTGAAGTAAAGAAGTAGCAGCTTCTGAAAAATCAGCGGCTTACACCCACTAACTTTTAATGTGGAAACCAGAATCTCATAATGTTCACAAATAGCCGTTAGGCTAGTAGAACATTTGGGTGTTGATTGAAAAATTAAGCTACCACAGTGTGTCCACATACTTCTCTGTTTTTTTTAATTTCCTTTGACTTCTGCTTTCTCAGGCTTCTGTTTTGTATAGTGTTACTAGAACTGTATTTTGTCACCTCAAGTAGATTGTAATAGTGCTGACTCAGAGTATTGCCTTAGACACAAGTCCTTACATCTTGGACAGAGTGTATGTAACTCTTAACTGTGTTACATATTGAAAAGGAAAATTGGGGTCTAGATAATAGAACAACTTTAACTTTGAAATGAGGTTTTAGTTTGTGAACTATCTGGATACAGTGCAAGCTTGACAGAACTGCTGCTGCTTGAGGTGTTGCCATGTAGGTGAGGAATAAAATGTCTTAAGTTTTCTGTTTTGTAGGACTTGATGGGCAAAAACAGTCAATTGAAAAAGGATGCAATTTGAATTTTTGGAAAATATGTGTTACTTAGAAACTATAACTGACCTGTCATAAAATGCTATTTTAGAAATTTTTAATTGGGGAAGCAAGAACAGCATCATACATGACAACAGAAGAGTATTTAAACTGAAGACAGGTGTGTGACTGAGCTCATGTAGTGGTGTAGCAAGCCAAATCAGCAAAATCTCAGGGTATAGAATTGAATGTGCCTCAATTTGTGCCGATGTAATAAATCATTAAACTTGAGGCTGGCTTTGGCAGCTTTAACTCTTTTTAAAGTTTAATGTCATGGTGCCCTTAAAACATGATACAGTTTCTTGACACTAATACATCTGGGTGACAGTGAGCAAGGGTATCTAGTTGTTTGCTAGGGTGAGTGGTGTCATCACAGTATCTCCCTGATTTTAAATAATACATAGCCTGAAGTACCAACTGCTACAGCCTGGTTTTGCCAGTCTGAATTTGTTGCGACTTTTACCAAAACTACAGTTTCATGTGACAGATTTTTGTATAAGAGTCTGACAATAGTGTCTTGCTTGGCCCACACAAATGATGGGGGAAGTCTAATTGCCTGGATCAAGGAAGGATTTTTTTCAAGTGTAACAAATAGCAAAGATGTGAGTGGCAGATTACTTATTACTGAACAAATTGAATACCAACTATCAGATTGGACTGGCATAGGAGAGAGCAGCAGGGAAATAAAAAGGGGACAGAATGCAGCTCATTTATAAAAATGCAAATTACTACTGGGAAGCGAGACAAAGCTTGTAGACTCCCCCATGCCTAAGCTGCATAAGGGGAAAACCTAGCTGTTTTTGTAGGCTTGGGTGTTTTGTCTTGGTATTTCCCTCCCAGTCTCCAAATGTGTTAAAATGAAGTTTGATAGTAATACAAGTCCTAATGAACTTGGGTCTCTTCAGTGTGAAGATAACTTAAGGATGCCCGAGTAAGCTTTGTACTGGCTAGTTACTGTTCTGTGTGAAGCCTGTGCTTAAGTAGTGTGGCAATATTCACAAGGCACTTATCTTTTTAATATTCTTAGCGCTGAGAAGGAGCCTCAGTTTAAGTTTATCTATTTCAATCACATGAACCTGGCAGAGAAAAGTACCATTCACATGAGGAAAACACCCAGTGTATCACTTGCATCTGTTCACCCTGACCTCATGAAGATTCTCGGTGACATCAACAGTGACTTCTCCAGGTAATGCTTAACTATTAAATAGTCTGTAACTTCTACCAACATTTTTTCAACGGGGTGAAGCTTTCATGTCTTTTTATTCATGGATAGGTGTTCATAGCTCTGTGAGATAAATGGTGTTACATAGGCATTTGGTATTTTATGCTCATTTAGAAGTAGAGTGTGTTACAGAAAATTTGAATCACACTTTAAAAACAAAATAATGATTTAAAGAAGGACTAGGGCCTCTATCCAAGAAAATATCTGAAGTATGTGAAGCTTCACAGTAGCCATAACAAACTTATATAACAAACTTATAACAAACAAAAGGGTTGTGAAACCTAGTGCTTTTGCACATGTTGTCTAAAATATGAAGGAATGGGGAAACCTGCTTTTTCCTTTACCCTCCTCTGAAACAATGGGATGCTTTTAAGAGATGATAAATGAAATGCAGAAGTTGCAGTTACTATAGTAATGTTGATAGAAAATATACCTTGTTTCTTGCCATTGGGAATTGTGTTTCAAGGGGCAGAGACCCTCTGTCATAAAAATTAATAAAGTACATGAAAATACTGAATTATTGATGATGTTACTTCAGTTATCAAATAGCATTTTTCCCACTCTTTAAGGACAAGGTTTTAATTGTTCTGTAAATGAAAAATAATGTAACCATGCTGTGGAAGTAAAGGATTAGTGACAGTTTTAAGAAGTCTATCTAGATTTTTGAGCATGGTTTAGTTCTAGGTTTAACAATTAGGTATGTGAAAGCTTAGTATTGCCATACCATCTCCAGCTTCCATTACTAGGTTACCGTTTGTCAAATCATAACTCCTAAGAAATGTGTCCGTAACCATGTGGAGTATAGGTATTTTCTTCAAAGCACTGGAGAGTTTGTATGATGGATGAAGAATGATTTACTCCTCTGGGGATGTAATTGTCCTAGGCAAACATTTATGAAGGCCTTAGCATGCATCACTGAATTATGTCTAAGTTGGTGTTGGTGGTCTGTGTTGGATAGTTCACAAATGGCATTATGACTTTCCCAATGATAACAAATAAAGCTGTTGAAGATGAACTTGCTGCCACTTCATTTACTTTCTGACACTTCTTTCAGAGTTGATGAAGATGAGGAAATTATTGTGAAGGCAATGAGTGATTACTGGGTAGTTGGGAAAAAGTCTGACCAGCGAGAACTGTATGTTATTTTGAATCAAAAAAATGCCAATTTGATTGAAGTTAATGGTAAGGATTGGTTTTTATTACCTTTAAAATACAGTTACTACTAACACATATGTTCCTGGAGAAGTAATAAAATCCATCTCACAAGAAATCTAGAGTAGATTGGTCTATGATACACCAGGTATTTAGGCTTTAGTCTGCCTTCTACCAGCTGCAAAAGAACAGCATAAATATTAATCAGGCATCCTTAATTATTAATTATTAATTGGTCATTATTCTTACTTCAAATAATGAATGTGAGCTTAGTTTAGGAGTGATTAATGACGTGTATTACAGGTGAGAGATGAACATATTTACATCTGAGTTAGTTCTGTGGGTAGGTTACTTATACAGAATGTCCTGTCAGTGATCCCCATTCTGTTGTCTTGTTTCTAATGCTGTGTTGAAAATTATTTGTTTTAAGTAAGTGTACAAATTAACATCAGGTTTGTTTAAAAGCTTAGTACGTTTTAAAGGGATTGTCAGTTTGAATCTTAATTGCAGCAATTTTAGGGCTGTTTTAATAGGAGGCAATATGTGCACGTGGGTGGTGTGAAAGAATGAATACTTTTTCAAGACCAAGGCCTAGCAACCTGTATTTAAAAAAGATGAACTAATTGTATGACTTTGTGAAGGACAATTAGAAACACTATCAAGTTTGCCATACAGAAACAGTAAATAAGTGTTTCTTGTGCCTTAGAAACCTAGAAAGCTTTGTCTGCCAAACAGCACAAAACACAAGTTTTGCCAACTTAAATTATTCTAACAGACTTCCCTAATTCCTCCTTCTCCTGAAGAGGAGTTGTGATATACATCTCTGTGTGGAAGCAAAGTCTTCTGCTGTTGCAGTGTAAAAGTTTGACAGGATTAATGGCCCAGCAGCAAACTCAAACCATAATTTATACTTCTGGCGCTTAGAAAAAAATAATCTTTCAGCCTGAAATGTCAAACCTGAGTCAGCTTTGTTTTACTGGAGACAGACTAACATTAAATATATTTCTACATTGGAAACTCCTTTTCTGTTTGAATTTAATGATATTCCTCTTGATGCACCCCAGAGTTTTTCTTGTGGAAGCTCCAGTAAAGTATCATACTGAAATATTTTATTTTTTCTTTTTTACAGAAGAAGTGAAGAAACTTTGTGCAACACAGTTCAATAATATTTTCTTCTTGGATTGATCTGTAAAGGGCTGATTTATTGAAGATGTCCATGTCAGACACTTGTTCAACAGGAAAAGTTATTAGTCATATTATTGACTGGAATAATGACAATAGTAAAGCAATACTTGCTTTGTAAGAATCAAAATTTCTACTAAAACTCTGTACACTCGATCATAAAATTTTTAGATTTTAAAAATGTTTATGTGCAAACTAATTAAAAATCAGTCTGAATTCACCTGTACCATTCCATTCTGATATCGTTATGTGAATATTTTACTGGAAAATAAAACTACTAATTGTTACACTTTTAAGGGCCTCTCTTTGTTATCCTGTGTTCATTTGCACCATTGTATCACCTTCTGCTAACTTTCTACAATATGAAACTACACTGATTACAAAACACCCCTGTACAAAGAACTTTCTAGGTTGACCTATTCTTTGCAGGTCCTGCTTCAGCCTGACTTACGTTTTGTTAAATTCTTACTGGTTCACATGCAGTACTTCAGTCAGATAAACTGTGTTTTAAGCAAAAACCATTTCATGAGGCATACTGTCAATGACAGATATCCATTCTTGTATCATCAACATGGGAATTCTTGAGTACAAGTTAAATAGTGACTTCTGGCACACTCACATATGGTATTCTCATTCTTAAGCCCCTTGGTGTAAGGACAGTTTCTCTCTGAAATCAGCAAGTCTTGTGCATACAGATTAATCATACCTATATTTTTAGATGTTACTGCAAGTGTGGTTATGTTGTTGTTTTTTTTTTTATTCGGAGAGTACTTACTTGAAGCTTCAGCAGTTCTCATCAGATTTATTTCTTCTTTCTCTTTTTGCCAGCTGGCACCTTGGTAACAACTGAGGGTGCTGCAATGGATGCCTCTTCCTTTGGGGGCACTAACTGCGTGATGGTCTCCTCTAACTCCTTTAAAGCTGCAGTCTTTGAGTCTAGCATTTCTTCTGCTGCAGCTGCTTCTTGCATTTTTGCCTCTTCTGCTTCTCTTCCAGCTATGAGTCTGAATGAAAAAATTTGAATGTACTGCAGTAGAGGGAGACACAGAATTATACTGGCTAAGCAACTACATCTGTATTCAGAGTACAAGCAGTACTAACTAATCTTAGACAAGGAGAAAATCTATTTGCTTCTTCGAGTCTGACTTCCAATATGTACTAAAAACCCAAATGAAAGCACCAACCAATCTTCACTGCCTTTACACAGAGCAGGGTTTAAGTGCCAGGAAATATGAGAGAATTCTGTAACTTGAAAGCAGCTTGGATTTGTTATTCCTAACAGTAACAGAAGTGACATGAGTTACACTCCGTTCTGTATGTTGCTTTATTACACCAGAATGAGTTTGCTTTCCAGTTAGAGGATGCTGTACCACTTCACAGAATCACTGAATTATTGAGGCTGGAAAAGACCTCTTAAGAACTCAGGCCAGCACTTTACTAAAGCACCCTTATTGTCAATAATTTTGTTAGCAAAAGAGATAACAGTACTTGAAGACAAATCCAACACTCACTTTGCCATCTCCTCATCCTTGATCTTTCTCAGCTTAGCGAATTCATCATCCCGTATTCGATTTTCTTTTATCTTTTCCCTCAGCACCTTTTCATGCTCGTAGGCAGGAAATAACTTGGTTGTAAAAAAGATCTGCACCTGATGTATCCATGGACTGAACTGCTCCTCTTGTTGAGTTTTGGTTCCTTTTAGTTCACCTGCAATGTGTAAATTAAATGTTTATTTAGCAGGGCACTTCAGTTTCAAATGTGTTTTGGACTACAGAATTTCAGATCTGATAATGTGCAGTGGGAAAGTTGGCTTCTGCACAGTACAGGAGATCACAACTGTGATTTGAAATGGATTGCTGCTTTGTGGCTCTTCAGAGTGAGTTGCCCCTGGGAATAATGTTAAAAGAATATGAAGTTCTCCCTTTAAAGCTATGTTAAAAGTCTTCTACAGCAATCTGATGACAGTTCAGTATCCATGACTCCTGTACACGGGGGAAAGAGGCATGAACATGACTACCTGAAAGAATAGAATTGCATGCAAGCATCTCATTGTTGTGACTGTCAAAAACCTGACAAGAACCAGCCACTGGTTCTTTAAGAAAATACATTGATCTGTAACTTTTCAGTCATCAGGTTTCAGTGAAAGAGCTGATGACTGTGCAAATATCCTCTTCTATATTCTTGGATTTGAGTTCTCGGTCTGTAGAAAACATTTAACAAGCACAAAAAACCAACGCAGGTTTGCCAGTCATCCAGAAGGAAGGAGGTATGAAAAGGTTACTAGCCTCAACACAGAAAAATAATCATAGTGATTACTCTTCTGCTTGAATGCTAGCTTGTTATAACATCTTATCCTGACAAACAATGCCTCACTATTAATAATAATTCTTAGATTAAATTTTAAAAAAGCAAGACACAGCAGTAGTGTCTTTTATTTTCCAAGACATTACAATCAGCAATGAGCTGATGACCACCAAAATTATGTAATTTTCAGGTGGGGAAGCTAAATGTCTCATTTAATTATGAAGTTTAATTTTCTTTAAAAATTTTTCTTACAAATCTTGCTCCAGAATTAATGTTCATTTACTGCCCTCTTGTGACGAGCTGAAATCTGCATATACAATTAAAATTCTGCCATTTCAGGGGTTTGGTTTTGTTCATCTTAAAAGTGTCAATGCCTTTGCTGGACTTAAGTTCTTTTTCTGCATCCCAGATGAAAACATTTTTGATATCTCCATGAGTGGTGTGAAATGAGAGAAAAGTATCTGTTATTACAAAAAAAGAAAATCAGAACTTCTCAAGTTTATAATTCTGTGCATTAAATAGCAGGTTTGATCTCCAGTACAAACAAATATAAATTATCGTCTGGCCCTATAGCTAGATCTGTGGCTGAAATACTTCTGTACTGACAAAATCTTGTTTATAACAAAGGCACGGTGCAGTGTTCAATCTCTTGTTTCCATGTCCAAGCAAGTGGGACAGAACAGGAAGAATTTAGTGTTAAAAAGCCCTTAGATTAATTTTAAGGAAAACATCATTCTTTCTGTTTAAAAAGCACAAACATAAACCTTGTCCAAACTGCCAAACTGAATGCAGCTACCTCTGTAAGTACAGTACCTGCAGTATTTCAATTATCAGCTACTGTTCCAATAAACTGTAGAAAGAGTGTATCTTCTCTAGCACCACCGCTTCTAGGTGCCTGTGGTAACTACAGTACTCACCCAGTAGAATTTCTTGAAGATGGACCTGTCTGTCTTCATCAAGTCTCAGTGGCTAGCAAGAAGTATTAAATTCAGTTACTAAATTCGTGGGCTTGTGTTCAAATAGAAAAGTGCAATCACACGTCTGTCTCTGTAACAATCTTCCTACCTTCAAAGCATTCTGTAATAAACTTCCTATCTTCAAAGCATTCTGACAACCAAATACACCCACAAAGATGCCTATTTAAAAACATTTCAATTGCAGCAGTGTTTCACACCACTGTCTGTGTGAATAACTTACACATTTGTTAATGTATAAGATATCACCCAACATTCTAAGTAAAAATAACTGACCGTATGTTTGTGGGCAAATGCTTTTATTAGCAAGGAAATGCACCACTTCTAAACTCATACATACTTCCAGGCATGGGAACACAGTGCATTTAATATTAGATGAAATTTTAGTCCCTTCAAAACTTGAAATTACTTTGGCTACTCTGTCACCTGTGAATTACAAACCCCAAGCTCCACCTTTTATTGTGGGCTTTTTACGTACCTTGTGTTTCTTTATTTCATTGTGTGATGAGAGACTTTTGCTTGAAGACAATGAGTAGAGCTCAGCTGCCTTGAAAATGTCATTGTTTATGTGTGTATCAATTACACTTGTGCTGTAATTGCACTAATAAAAAGTAAACACAAGAATAATGTTACATTTAAAAGTTTTCTTTTAGTCTTGAAAAATCTGACCATTTTAAGTGGACTGTTTCATGTACAACTATGTTAATGCAGTGATGCAAGTGAATGGGTTCTGTAGGATGGGAACAACTAACCACAGAATGGGAAGGGGTGGTGTTCAATAGCACTACTGGATTACAGAGACTGTGCAATTAGGTGTTTGTAAGTGTTTGGATTAATAAAAATAATTTAATCATGTACAAAATTTCAAATAATAGCAATTCTAATTCATGCCTCAACTATCCTGTGCCACTGGTGTGTCACAGGCAGCATCTTACAGCCTTGAAATACTTAATCAAAAGTTCAGCAAAAATTAAAAAGCACAGAGCTTAACTGGTGGGAAAGAGCAAGTCACAGAACAACTGCAATGCAATTTTTACAGGGCAATTTTAGACATTCGACTTAAAACAGGACAGGCAAATCTTCCACCAACCAATCTGTCAATTCCTCTTTAAACACTAGATTTGCAAGTACTTTATGTGCATTTACAGTTATCTAAGAAAGCATGCCAATGTGTCAATACCTATGTTAGAATCTACAGCAGCCACAAACAGAAAACGCAGCAGGACACAATCAACCGACTGTTGATGCCAAAGAGGAAACAGGTTTCTGTGTTCAGGAAACACATTTACAAGGCCTGACTTTGCCCTCTTAAGTGGATATGTAATGGTACTTAACAGTTCTACATCAACTTTACCTGGGAGAGAGAATATTTTGTGTACAAAGACATATTTGTGGTTCTCTTGGAAAGAGCTTCAATTATAATGCTACTTCTTTTCCAGTTATCACAAGCTACTTCCTCCTTAATCATATCACTGGTAACATACACCAATGCACACTCAAGAAGAGTTTCAACAAATTCAAGAAAAACCAACTACAGCAAAACAAACACAGTGATTAATTAGTTAAATTTTACAAACTCCTGTCATTAAGCATATGCACTTGAGCAAGCAAAGAACTAAAAAATGATTGTGAACCCTCAGTGGCCTCATTTACCAGAAGTCAAACATGATGCCTTCTGAAGAAAAACTGGTAATAGACAGAACTCTAAATGCTCAAAAGGTGCTGTAATGTGTTGCACATGGTGCAGTTGATAATGAAATAAAATACTAAATAGATTTATGTTCCTGGGGCTACAAGAAGTCATTCTAACAAACAGCAGAACTATTGATATTACCTAACATGTTTAACTGCATACAGTACTTCCAGAAACCACAAGAAGTGTGTAATGAATCCCTTCATAAAACCAAACACACAGGGTAAGTCTAGCATATACTGTTTAAAATGATACATTAATTTATATCAACTGGAAGTGCTAAGATTTATCCCTGCCTAACCACTGATCACACATATCATAAGGTAACTGCCCCACGGACATGAGTACAGTAGCAGTCTCCTAGAAATTGTAGCTCACCCTCTGGGTTACAGCACTCTGAAGGAGTTATCTGTAGTGTCAGGTATGCTGAGACTGTATGAAGAAGGGTAAGATAATAAAAATACAGAAGTACATGAGCTGAACTAGAAGTCATAGGCAGAATGAAAGAAGACAAAAACAGAAGCTCAAATTTATACTATTATTTTAAATAAATAAATTCTTTTTCCTCTCATTCTAGCAGATAGGATAGTATTTGCAGCATTTTTAAACTAATTTTAATTGTTTCAGCAGCAATGAACTACAATACTGGTTTTTCCATACACACCTCCAGCTCCAGGTTAGGGCTATTGCTGTCATATAAAGAGGGGCCATCTTTCAAAAGGATTTCCACAACCCTTGAAGCAGTTAATTGTTTGCTGAGAAGTTTAAAATCCTGGATAAGAGCAAATGTTACATGTTAACAGCACTTGCATTCCCACAGGGAAATAAAGTAACCACGTTTAAACCCCATTGTTTCAAATGATCTCTCTGCACATACAAAGAATGACAGAGTAAAATTCTGGCTCTGCTGAAGTAAGTTGGAATTTTTCCTAGACAGTGTTAAGGAAGAACTCACAAAAGCTCAAGTAAAAACATAAAAAGTTACATTTTCCCATCTGACAATTTTATTAATGTTATTAATTAAAAAAAGGCTTAAACAGGGACTGTGCCCAAACTCCCAGGCATATCAATGGGAACTGTTCAGTAAAGAATCTCATCTTCACTTTGCTGCATACATTAATACATTATGAAATGGCTTCATGTGTTGTTTCAATAGTCTTTTGAGTTCTACTAACATGACATTTTTGTATCTCATTTCACGGGGTGGAGGGAGGTGATGGGAAGACTGAAAGATATGAAAAAATATTTTAAAATAACATTTAAATATATCTAAAACATATTTGTCAAATTATTTAAAGCAAAATCAGAATTTAATCCTGCCGAAGCAAATCAGTAACTTCTGCAGAATAACTGTCCCTTTAATGTCTGGCACTTCTGGATAACATTGCTCCTGCTTTTTCAACTGTGCAGAAGCCACTGGAAGTATTTTTCAGCGTTCGTATAAACTGAACTAATAATGCACATCTAACCACAAGAAGTCTTTTTTTTTTTTAAATAAATTATTACCTTCAACATCCAAAGGAAGTGCCTCATTTTCATTGTGGGTTCAAATGGAGGTCTGGTACTTGGTCTACAAAAGGCTCTGTACATTTCCCAGCATTTGTCAATGTGGCTCAAGACAAAATGTGTACATCGTTCTTCAGAAAATAAGATACCTTTAAAAGTTAATTGGGAAAATAACTGTTATAATAAAACAGTGATGTATGTGGTATTTTTCACAGTATGGAAGAAATACCATTACTTACCTTTGATATGACAGGCAGTGGGAGTAACATTCCTGGACATCATTTCCAAGAAACACTTATGCAGATAAGGTCCTTTCTCTCTACATTTGAAACAAAAATACTCTTGTCTGGGAAGACTCAAACTGGTAACATTGAAATAAATATCTCTGAAATACTCACTTGTGCTCTTCACGATACATATGAAATGCTAGATGAATAAGGTAAGATAAAAATGTTCTGAAAAGTAAAGTCTCATGTGGACAATGTATCTCCTCAAGCGGTGTTTTATCACCTAAAAATTTGAAGAAAGATCTCTGTTGCTATCATATACATTAAAATGCATATTTACTTGTCAGCCTCTTATCTCTACCTATGACAGTGTAACAACACTGGAAGAGTCTGACCAGATGCAGAATCACCTCCAAACAAGCAGCTGGGGGGAAAACCATCTACTCAGAGCTGAATCTTATGACATTTTCTCTTTCTAGAAATGTTATCTACCCAGTATACAGGGATCAAAGGGGAAGCAACACTGCAGTTGAACCCTTCACATACTCAGGACAATGCAGTGCATCCCACTGCAGGTCTAAATTGAACCAATTTATTAACTGTCTCTGTGGAAGAAAAAAGCCCATTATACCACACGCCAACTAAAGTTAAGAGCACTAGGGCAAAAAACCAAAAATGTTTGTTTCTTCTCTTTCTCAGACCTCTTAAAACTACCTGTAATTGCAACGGCAAGACCATAGATGAATACAATTTTTAAACAGATGGCTCTCTTTAACAATTTTAAAAATGATATTTTCATTTTGCTTTTTCTCACCTAAGCACCCCAAGTGCCTGGACAAGCATTAATGCACCCACTAAGAACTCACAAGCTCAGAGGTACTCGCTCAGGGCAACTTAAATACAGAGTTGAGCTATTGGTAGAACCTGCCACTCCAGCTCTGCACAGTTTACTATTAAAATTCCTATATTCTAAGCCCCTATCAAGAGAAATACAAACCGCTCAATATGCGATCCATTTCTGCAAGAGTTAAGTTGGATTGATGAAACTGGCAGTCCTTCAAAAACTTCCAAAGCTGGATCTTAGTCATGAGGAAAGTATTGTCAAGAGAATGATCACAGCCTAAACTGCTGTAGAAGGTGTAAACTCTTCTCAGTTCTGTAATGTGCCTCAACACAGCAAATTCTACCTAAATAAAGCAGAATATGTTCTCAGCATGGTCTCACAGCAAGTATAGATCAGTTTATATCGATCCTAGAACTGGGCTTCTATAATGCTTTTGATCTTGTAACTTCAAAGAGCATATCCCTGGGTAAGTGTTCATGAAAGCCACACTCAAAATGTAATTACAATATGGATTTTCCAGTGACTGATAAGAATTAATTATTCTGTAAGCAGAAAAGCCTCAGAGTAGCTACAGGTAGTTGCTGAATGCACTTCCAATATGTTAACATGTTTTGTATTGTCTTCTAGTGGAAGCTCAGGAAAAGGCAATACCATTTGTTTATTCTTTTTACATTTCCATTTTCATGGCCTTCAGATTGTCTAAGTGTATTCTAAGGGAGTTACTTTAATATGAACAAACCAGGAATAGTAGAATATTTAACACACTGGGGGAAAACCTGAAAATCTCAGAACAGCAGCTCTTACTTGTTTCAGTTCTTCATGACTTTCTTCCCTTGGCAACATGTCAAGCAGTGAAGATAGATCCAACTCAATATTTGCTCCCAGCACAGAAATATTTTCTGAGCTGTTAATGACTGTCATGTTTTCTACCACACAAATAAAATACGTTAGAACTAAAATGAGCAGAAAAAGAGATATTCCTATAGAAGAAGGAATACACAGAAGGGAAAATAAAGCATATATTATTCCTTCTTATCTTACTGACTTCAAACTGAGAATAATAGACTCCTTTTCATAGTGAGGTGATTCATACTCAACAGTGTAACAATGGAAGAGTAATTTTGTCAAATCTAACACCTAGTCAGAAGGAAATGCAGATCTAAGTTATGAAACTTTCAGACGGTGGTGTTCCAAAAGATTACAAGATGTAGTGTGGATGTGTCGCTCAACTCAAAGTGTCATGCACAGGAAACAAGAAGCATGGGAGCAGAAGTCATTTATTATTAAGATAAATTCCCATCTCTATCAAAGTCCTTTGAAGAACTATGTCTGGCTCTTGAACAAGTACAAACAGCTCCACATTACAGTTAAAAGGTAGTACAAAACATGAACTGAGTAAAATGTCTTTTCTTAAGCTTCTTACCAGGGCCAAAATTATTTCCTGTGCAAATGGCATTCAGCTGTTTTGCATTCATTTTATCCCCTCGGGAAGGAAGACACTCTACCATACGATCATCTGCAAACACTCCTTCATAAACACGACCATTCTTGAAGACAAATTTTCCCTACAACAGTTTAATTTCAACATAAATACATTAAAGTATCATTATTGCTTTCAAAAAAATTTCTTTTTAAGAATCTTGGCTCAAATGCAATACATGAGATGGAATAAAGCAAAACACTTTCTTCCTCTAAGTTACTTCATCATTTGGTAATTAAAATACATTCCTGGGATGAACTGCCCGTATATCTGATTTTGGAAATTAATTTGAGGAAAAAAATCCTCCCCCACCAAGAGAGACTTGTTTGCAACTCTTAAGTTTGCATTTGTAGCACTCTGCTTACAGGTTTTTTCAACAGTCTGTGCAAAGATAGCTTGAAATTCTTTAGATCACTGAAACACTGAAGTACTGACCAACTGGGCAAAAATCAAGATGCACCTACTGAACTGAAAATCTCCGTAATGAAACCTGTTTCTTTATATGCACTACACACAGCTAACCACAAATTCCAAGGTTCTTGGAATGAGTCATACCCCATCCACAATGCAAACTGAATGCTATTTTCCATACAGAAATTTGGAGATGTATCATACAGAGCTGATGAGTCTCCCCCAGTGCTGTCTGTAATTTTGTCTTACTGCTCATCAATATTCACCTTGCCATGCTTCTTATTACAAACCCATTCACCATCGTACACTGCTCCACCAGCATAAATGAACTTCCCGTGTCCATGTTGTTCTCCATTTACAAATTCACCTATGTATTGATTCCTTAAAGGATACTGAGACATAGACATTCTCTTTGAAAACCATATGTGGGTGCCATATCCATGCTGAAAAAAAAAAGCATGTTTTTAAAAAAAAAAAAAAGGTTTCCAAAAGAGCTGCTATTGCTACAGGTCCAGATTTTTTAAAAGGAGAACCATCCAAGTATCTTTTAGACTCCCTGCTGGTAAATCTTTCAAATAAAAGCACCTAGTTGATAGCTGCATTTGTTTCAAACCACCCACAGAACTACTTTCTACAAAGGTGCATGGAAGAAGCACTCAGGCTACACCAAATCAACACACATTTGAGCAAGTTCTACCAACAAGACTCCTGAAGACATTCTGTCTGCCTGAATCATTTTGACTGCATGCTGAAGAGCCAGATGAGGAACAACTTGCCAGACTAAGCCATGATATTCTGGAAGCTAGACTCCTCGATGATTTTATGCACATTGAAAAGACAGAGAAAGCAGCTCACATTCTTTTTCCAACAGAATAATAAATAGAACAGAAAAGCCAAACACCTTCAAGCGTAACACTTCTGCAAATGAGAATAGTGTGTTCTAATTATACAGAGGACACACTACGAAATTGTCACATACACTCACTGCTGAGGACACCTCTCAAGCTGAGTATAGTCACAAACATGTAACTTTTTAAACTTCCTGTAATGAAAAAGGTGTATCTTTTCCATTATTAACTGAATTATGATTTTGTAAAACTAGGCCAGAAGCTTTATAAAAGTTGGAATACTGGTAACACTGGAATACTGGGTCCCTCAGTGCAAGGACACAGAGTTGCTGGAGGGTGTCCAGTGTAGAGCCACAAGGATGATGAAGGAAGTAGGACACCTCCCTTATGAGGAAAGGCTGAGGGAGATGAGTCTCTTTAGCCTGGAGGAGAGGAGGCTGAGGGGTGATCTCATAAATGTCTCTAAATATGTGAGGGGTGGGCGTCAGGAGGATGGAGCCAGGCTCTTCTCAAGGTCATCTGGTGATAGGACAAGGGGCAATGGGTTCAACCTGGAGCATTGGAGGTTCAATATAAATATCACAGTGAGGGTAACAGAGCATCGGAACCTGCTGCCCAGAAGGTTTGTGGAGTCTCCTTGTATGGAGATGTTCAAGACCCGCCTGGATATGTTCCTGTGCAGTTTGGTCTAGGTGATCCTGCTGTGGCAGGGGGATTGGACTAGATGATCGCTTGAGGTCCCTTCTGATCCCTAATGATTCTATGAACATGAGAATCAACTTAAAGTTCCACTCTCTCAAATGGCAAAAATCATACACAGCTCTGTTGATACTGCACAAACCTCCCTATCTACTTTTACTAGAGTAATGAACAGATGCTGAACTAAAGAGGTTGCTGGGGAAGAAATTAATACCTGTACACCATACAGCCACTGTCCCATATACTCTTGATTAGCTGAGAACCACCTCATTCTTCCTTGTCCATGACGTACATTTTTCTCCCACTGACCTTCATAAATATTTCCAGACTTATAGCTGCAAAAAATCAACAAAAGTTAATCACTCACTCCTCTGAGTGGGTCTTCTAAAAGGGAGGTTTATGCAAAACACCAATGCTACAGCATCTATTAATGCTAAATACTTTGACTGCTTTGAATACTTTCACCACTTTAAGGCTGGCTCATTGTGATGCTAATACAGAGATCTGATTGTACCTACTGTTCACCTCCTATTTTTAACTTACAAATCACTATAAAAATGTTAACCTGGGCAAGGTTTTTTTTCCAAAAGTCTTCACCATAGCTAATAAAAATATTATTTTACATATAATTCCACAATAACTTAATTAAGTGTGACAGCATTTTTAAATGTTGATCTGTGGTTTACCAAAGGTGATTTGGGATTTTGTTTTTGGATATTCTTCTGGGTGAATGATCAGTGGGAATACATCAACAGAAAAACGTAAGTTGTATGGAGGGTCTATTTTATTATGGCACTTTGTACAATAGTCTATTGCACACTATGAAACAGCAGCATTTGTATTCATTTTAAACAATATGAGAAGCTTCATTATAATACATGAAAAATTAGGAAAGAGAAAGAGATAAGAACAAGTGCTATCACATTTACCATCTGATTCCCCATCCTTCTTTGATGTTATTCACCCAGTCACCTGAATACCAAGAGTTATGTTCCTGATCATAATAAATAGTACCCTGAAATAAACAGTACAGTCAATTTAGACACCTAAATATTCATCAAAATTAATAAAGCATCTCACAGAATCATATGACACATGTAACTGCACTTATGGTCTTTTTGAGAGATTGTACTGAAAGCAACTAAAGTGATCAAATCAAATAAAAAGGCAAACTCTTTTGAGTCAAGACCTTACAAAAGGTGAATTATTGAAATAAGTCCTATTAAATTACATCAAAGTCTACATGTTCAAACCACTTGGAAATGCTTTTAGACTTTAGCAACTTAATCACAGTAGTGCCTCTGAGGTATATCAGTTTTCTGACTCATGCAGAATTCAATCTTCAACAGGAGATCTACAGCACTAATCATTCTTTCCCAATCTAATAGTTTCCTCTCAAAGCAAACTGGTCTGACCTCTGCACTGTGTGATTTTAGTGCCTCATTAGTGACCCTGAAGAAAACATCTGATTAGAATGCAGTCTCTTTGCGGACTGAGCATTGGTCTGCAAAATGTCAGGCTCAAAAGAAAGTATCAATCTGGATGCATAAAATGAAGACAGACAAAAGTACTAATTGTCTTTAAAAACTTATAACTAGATGTTACTCACACTACATACGACATTCTTAATTGTAATTATCATACTTGATTTGCTTAACACAATTGGGAGATGGGATCACTTTGTCATTGTTGGGAAGTAAACACTTCTGTCATTGTTACATGGCTACTGATGCAGTCATGAGTTTTGACTTTGTCATCATCTACTTTGAGCAGCATAAAGGAAAAACTACGTAATACACCTGCCTATTACTTTTTTAAGATACCATTTATCCCTTCTACTACAAACAAGATCCCACAAAAATAGTTTTAATTAGCATTTACAACTTCAGAGAAAACCCTTAAGGAAAATGAATCTCTACTACACAGAGTATGTCATGCAATGACACAAAACATTTTTGCAAAACATCTGTTCTAGAAGACAGCCATCCAACACCATGCCCTCCTCCAGTATTTTTATTTACCTTTCCATGTCTTTTGCCTTTATACCAAAAGCCAATGTAAGAAACAGTATGAGTACCACTCCTGAAAAATCCAAATCCATTACGAACTCCATTCTTGATTGAACCTTCATAAATGCTGCCATCACTCCATGTATAACAGCCATCAAACATCTGCACATTATTAACAAATGTTCCCTGAAAGGTGAAATTACAATATCTAAAAAACCAAGACTCATTGTTCCCCAGGTGTCTGGGAGAAGTCAGGCTAGTGTTTGAAGTCACTGCCATAATTCTGCAGTTGTCACCCATACAGTACCAAGTACTGCAACTTAGCTACTCTCCTTGAATTTGCATATCTACCTGGCTGCAACTGTGTTCGATTCTAAGTTAAATTGCACTTTACCTCATATTTCACTCCGTCAGCCCACGTGTAAGTCCCTTGTCCATGCATAAGACCTTTTAAAAACATGCCCTTCAAAATGAAGAGAACAGCATCATTTGCAAATTTATTTTTAAAACTGAAGCATATTGCATATTAATTCCTCTACAACTACTGGCTTGAAATAAAATTTTAACACCAGAAACCGAGCTTTCAACATTTACACAGTCTGAGTGCTCAGCCTCCACCTGCATTAAAAGAAATAGCCTGCCTGTTCTATAGAAAGCACTTGACCCACTGTATTGTTTTTAATTTATAGGCTCACCTTATAGGTACTTCCTCCCTCAAAATATGCAAATCCTTCACCCTCGTACAATCCATTCACTTTTTCACCTTCAAAGCTACAAGAAAAATAAACTAAAGATTAAGATTTCAACCCACTACCAGGACACTAAATAACAGCAGACACACAATAAATTGCCTTTGATTTTCTAGAGTCTACAGGCCAGTTGTTGCATCTTGTGTAGAAAATCAAGCTACAACAAAATTTCCAGTACTTTGTACTTCCTTGTAATAGCTCATGTAATTGTTGTGTTGCCTCAGACACATATTTCTTTCAATTAAGAAAACAAATCACTCTGGTAGTGTTTACTAGATAATAAACAAGCAACCCAATCAGTAAAACATTATCAAAGGATCTGGTGAACAGTTTCTTCAGTTATTCACCACAGGTGTACAGTCTAAAACAATCAGGCTTTTGGCAGGCAGAGAGCACCACAGCACTCCAGAATGCAAGGTGGCAGCAGAATTTCATGTGCCAGTCTTGTAAAATGTCACAGCTACCAGGTCTAAACAACCAAATTCACTGCCTCAAATCAGTAGTCAAATCCATGTTTGGCATTGGATACAGAGATAGTGCAACAAGAATTCCTGACTTCACTGATGCTTTTTAACGGACGTTACCTTTTTACAATCACTTGAGTAAGAACAGGCTTCTGATAGTATTGAGGGACATCCTGGACTGGAAGTTCCTCTATCTCCTCTATCTTTTCATCTGATATCTCTGGATTTGCCTGTGCTTCTTCCACTCCATTCACTAAGGTCTGCAAGTCTGTCACATTTGTTGAACTGCTCTCGGCTGTAATATCTTGTGCAGGAATGGAAAGATGTACAGATTTTTCCATCTTCTTGACATCTTTCTTCTTATCCTTTGCCATATCTACTGAATTGTCTCAACAGGTATTATTTTTCTTGTGAACAGTTACTGATTCTTACTCTATAATCTGATGAAGAAAAACAACAGCACCTGCCTACAAGAAACATTATCACTTTTATTATACGTGCATGCTTTAAAAACTACTGCTTTAATAACCACAGAAGAGCATAGGTTGAAAGAGACCCCAGAGATTATCTAGTTCCAAGTCCCCTGCCACAGACAGTGACACCTCTCACTAGACCAGGTTGTCCAGAGCCCAGGGTGCCCTAGCACTTCAAGGGAGGGAGCATCCACAACTTCTCTGGGAAACCTGTTCCAGTGACTCACCACCCTCATAGTAAGGAATTTCTTCGTCATATCTACTAATCCTACTCTCTAATAGCTTAAAATAGTAACAGTTCCACAAGACAGTGGTTTCAGGTTAGACCGCAGGGCTGGCAGGAAGTGATGCCTCTTAGTTTCTAAGTTCATCAAAACCACTGTGAAAGAAGCGTTGTGAGAAGACTTTATTTGCTACCCGGAGATCTTCGTCTTCACTATGAATTCTTTTAGGAGTTTTTTTAGGGATTTAATGATCTGGAACAGTTTAAAATAATTTCTGAATATCAGTTTGTTATCTTCAAAGTTACATCTGCATTAATGTTATTAGCTTGCTTTCAACGTTACCAGCTGCAGATGGTAGCACAACAAAGGAGCATCCAATGCAGCTTGGATTTAGCCAGTTAAGAGCTACGTGAAAGTTAAGGTCACCCTGACCAGCCGCAATCACAACTCCCACTCATCTCACAGCCTCAGCACTGCTTAGCGATACAGTCACCTCCCGCGTTGCGGTGGTGAGGGCTGACAGGGCCCGCCTCCAGCATCCGCCATGTTCTCACCCCGCCTGCTTCCAGTCAGCGCCTCTGTCCCCCCGGGCAGTTACAACATCGGCTCGACTGCGCGGAGGGGCAGAGCCAAGGACGGCGACGAAGCCCGGTCTTTCCACTCCGGTGTCCCACCGCAAGGCAGCACCCCAACCATCCCCGACAACGGCCGCGCAGCCGCAGTGCCCGAGCGTTGTCGTAACCGCAGCCACCGCGCCCCAGGTACCGCCCCGACTGCCCATTGACAGCCCCGTGTGGGACGGGAATAGGCGGGAAGTCTCCGGGCTGAGCCGGCCCCAGCAGCCCGAGGCAGCGGCGGTGCTCCCCTCCGCAGCTGCTGCAGAGCTCCGGAGACTGTAAAGGGAGCGGCTACAGAAAAAGCATCAATGAACACAAACAGTTCACTACAAAACTGGATAGCTAAGCTCTTCCACAATAATGGGTTTCTGACTGAAAGAGACAATTTTCCAAGTATTTTGATTTTACTGAGCTATAATCCACTAGCACGTAGTGGAACAGCTTTTCTCAACAAAGGAATCCTTCCTGCTCTTGGAGAAGTGTTTGGAATATGGATGTGCACAATGCTAATGAAGAGTAAATACACCAGATGAATGATTCTATTCAAGCCCTCAAAGACCCCACTACATTAATTATTACATGCAGTATCAATCCTTTGAGTATACAAAAGCTGAGTCACAGTAAAAATCTCACAGTTGTATACGCTATAATTTTAAAGAAATGGTAAATTAATGTGACCATAGAAAGTTACTGTTTCACAGCAGTACTAGAGACTTAGCATTACATTTGAAGTACCTGTATTTGCTATAATCAAGTTTCACACACCCTTGATCTTTATATATAAACATATTTATTTTTTAAAAGCCTTGATTGCAAAACTAAGTGCTACAGTAAATTGCAATAAAATAAATGTTTTATACACAGAATCTCCAGTATGTTACTGTTTTTGGTAACAGTAACAAAGAAACCCTGCTGAATGTCTTTAGACATTAGTCTTCAAATTTGAAGACTGGCTAAAATTTTTATTCAAAATAACAGAGTCACAATAAAAGCTCAAAATATCTCCAAGAATTAAAATCAGTAAACAGAACTTGACTTATTCTGGTGAAATCAAGTCTAAACTGACTATGTGTCTCATAGTAGGTCTTCCGTGAGGACAATTCCAGGGATGCTCAATCTCACCCATATGGGTGATGAGTTTTCTCATTTCCTGCATGTTTAGGGCAGTTCCAATCATCACCTGCAATAAAAGATGAAAAAAACAATTACTGTTTCCTTTCTCTGTATTGACAACTGACATAAATAAAAAAAGGCTGTGCAAGGCATTGAAAGCAGAAAGGCCTACAAGATGAACAAAAGACAAAACGTAGCCAAGTATGTCCCTAAGCACACTAGTTTGAAACAAAAAGGCTACCACAAAATTTTCCCCAAACTAGACAACACCACAAGGAACAAAATTAAATTTATCAGCTGTTGACAACAGTAGATAAATTTCCCTTGTGATAGAGCAGAAAATACAGCAGTACTTTGAAAAGAGGCACCAATTGCTGTACTTACAGACTTTCTGCAAGCTCGAGAAGCAAACATCTGTCTGACCCTGGAAGGCCTACACATGACTCCAGGGTAGTCACTTAACATGAAGATGAGCTCATCTATGTCCTGTGGACCAAAAGTCCAGTTTTTGCTTGTTGGCAGTGATATCAATTTAACTCTTTGAGTTACAGGAGCTGAAAGATATGCAAATACTTCAAAACAACCCTGAACTGAGTATTACATTAAATTAACACATACTGGGAGAGAAACTGAGACACTACTCTGATAGATTAACATGTGATCTGAATCTACACAGATTTACATTTGTTCTTTTGATGGATGTTGTTAACTAACCATAGTGGTAACTACAGCAGATACAATTTTAACAATCAAAGGAAAAAACTTGTTAAATTTAAAAGCAGATAGATCAAATCCCTGTCAAGATAATTTGGCTTGATGGCCACACCCAAAGAGTGGCTGTCAATGGGCCCATGTCCAAGTAGAGGCCAGTGACAAGCAAATTCCTTCAGGGATCAGTGCTGGGACCAGTCTTGTTCAACATCTTTGTCAGTGACATGGACAGAGGCATTGAGTGCACCCTCAGCAAGTTTGCTGACGACGCCAAGCTGTGAAGTGCAGCAGACATGCCAAGGGTAGGGATGCCATCCAGAGGAACTTGGACAGGCTAGAGAGGTGGGCACAAGCCAACCTCATGGGGTTTAACAAGACCAAGTGTGAGGTCCTGCACCTGGGGCAAGGCAATACTAAGCACAGATACAGGCTGGGCAGCAGCCCTGAGGAGAGGGACTTGGGGGGGCTTGTGGACAAAAAGCTCAACATGAGCCAGCAGTGTGCACTTGCGGCCCAGAAGGCAAACTGGACCCTGGACTGCATCAGGACAAGTATGGCCCACAGGTCGAGGGAGGTGATTCTCCCCTTCAGCTCTGCTCTGGTGAGACCCCACCTGGAGTACTGCATCCAGTTCTGGAGCCTTTATTACAAGGAGGATGTGGACATGCTGGAGTGAGTCCAGAGGAGAGCCACAAGGATGATCAAAGGGCTGGAGCACCTCTCCTATGAGGCCAGACTGAGAGAGTTGGGGCTGTTCAGTCTAGAGAAGAGAAGGCTCTGAGCTGACCTTATTGTGCCCTTCCAGTATCTGAAGGGGGTCTACAAAAAAGCTGGGGAGGGGCTTTTTAGGATCTCAGGCAGCGACAGGACTAGGGGGAAGGGAGCAAAGCTGGAGATGGGTAGATTGAGACTTGATGCAAGGAAGAAGATCATCACCATCTGAGTGGTGAGAGCCTGGAACAGGTTGCCCAAGGAGGGGCCTGGGGCCCCATCCCTGGAGGTGTTGAAGGCCAGGCTGGATGAGGCTCTGGCCAGCCTGATCTAAGGTGGGGTGTCCCTGCCCATGGCAGGGGGGTTGGAACTGGATGATCCTGTGGTCCCTTCCAACCTTGAGCGATTCTATAACTTCTTTCCAGGGAGGGAGATGGGGCGCTACAGGGGGCTGCCTGGGGGGTTTGTGGAGTCTCCTTTTCTGGAGACGTTTTAAACCTGCTTGGACCTGGGCGAGGTGTCCTGCTGTAGCAGGAAGATTGGACTAGATGATCTTTCGAGGTCCCTTCTGAGCCCTAATGATTTTATGATTTGTTGTTGGCAAGAGATTGATAATTAACAGCATTTTAGGAAAAAAACTTGGAAGATTCTGGAATTAAGAACATAGAAAAAGTCTTTAGCAACTTCCAAAATACTAGTGTTAATGCAGAGCACTTCTGTTACTCTTGCAGTGTAAGGAAAACAATAGGAAGATTGCACGTTCCCAGTTTGCTCAAATGTACACAGTAAACCAATGCTAAAGCCATAATTAAAAGTGTAGAACATCATTTACCAATGGTACTTGTTAAAAAGTTTGTTAAAGTTCCTAGTTTTATCATGTATCTGCATCTAATGTTGCTGGGACCTACATGTGTACCAATGTAACAAATGCTTTTATGTAACACTTCCAAAACATAAATAATCTAGTCATGTAGTCAGGGACTTGGAAAAGTCTTCAGAAAATTCTATAAAAACATGGCAAGACAGATCCAGTGTTCTGTGAAGCACTGCAAAGAGACGACCAAATCCATCTTATAATGCATGTTATTTCAAAAAGCTTCTGATAACTGCTAGTATATTTACATAGTAAAGGAGATGAAATTGAGCTCTTTCAGTTCCAGTAATTCGGGCCCAAACTCACCATCTTCATTTATAACAAATTCAAACCCATTTTTTCTGAATATTTCCAGGTTTTCAATCAATACAGATTCATTCACAGCTGTTAAATTGAGATTTTGAGGCCTGAAAAGAGACAGAAAATGATGGTACTGCATTGGTGGACCACTTAAGACAGGCTTTGGAAACAATCTAGGGATGCAAATATAGTGCCCTATCAGAACAATTTAACTTTGCTTAGTTAAAAACCAAAACCCAACTCACTACTGAACACATCACTGCCAAGTGACATTCAGCAGAGTTAAATCGCTTGAACAGCACAGCCTGCTGCAATACTAGTCTCCATTCCCCCCCTCACTGTATGGCTGTGCTTAGAACCAAGCTGTGGGTTGCCATGCAAGCCATTGTGAAATCTGTTTATTTCTCATGTGAAGACTGACTCTCTGAAACACAGCATACAGAACCAGATCTTAAGCGCATTTCACATATTGAAAACTACATAAATATCCCTCTGAAAATAATTAAATGTATAATTGTTATTGCTAAAACATTGAAAATACTTACACTATCAGCTTCTGACCTTGGAGAACTGTGTGTTGTTGTAACATCTCAAAGTTGTACTTTTCATCAGTAGCATGTTGGTCAATTATGAAAAGATCAGAATTCAGTTTTGCTATTATAAAGCCTAAATTGAACTGGCCAATGATTTCCATTTTTGCAAACATTTCTTTACTGTATATAGAAAATACAAACAGATGATAAGTTACACCTCATCAGCTCTCATGTTAAACTATAAAAATACTTTTCTTCCTTGCAGAACACAGTTTACATTAAGGAAAACAAAACTTCTAAAGCATCTGCATTGACTGATGAGCCTGTTTCTGGCAGGTCTCATTTAAAGTTAGAAACAGGCAGTGTGGCATTCATCCAAGTGAATAACAACTGAAGGCATCAACACAGTTTTGAAATGAGGCAGCTGCCAGATTTGCTGCTTTTTTTTGCAATTCTAAGACTTTCCTAACACTTGTTTAAACCACAAATTCATGAATAATGTACTTCTACTGTCCAGGGACCACCTAAATGCAACTTACTTTCTCACCAAATTTCTAGTTTACACAAGGAAGAATTTGAATTGTGGAATCTTTTCAGAGTTCTTACGTGTCCCGAAATTTGGTGTTTGACTACACTGGCAGTTACAAGTCTAAACCAAACTGTTTGTGACATTTTCTGGTGTCTTTTATCACATTCCATCTGTGCTTAGCTCAAATGGCTGCTCTATCTGGTGCTCTTGACAGTGAGCATTTTAATGGCACAAGTTAAATAAAAGACATTTTATTAATAACTAACAAATAGGTATATGTCTCCTCTGTCCTTCACTTTGTTAATTGATTAATCGACTAATACATCAAGAAGATGAAAATACCTGATCTCTTTCCTTAATTCATCTTCTGCTACTTTATTTTCTCCAGGACTAATTTTTGCTTTAAATCTTCTGTAATTTTGTGTTTCTGTACTTCTCTGTTGTTGCTGTATTACCTTTTTTACCTTTTCTGATAAAACTTTCATGGAAAATTCAAGTGGCACAATTTTCTTTGTAACTTCTACTAATACATCAACATTTGGCGTAGAGTTCCCTGTATTCTTCACTTCAGGACATTTACCTGCCTTGAAGTCATCTACTTTGCTTTTAAAGGTTTTTACTCTTGAGGAAGAGCTATTGGCTTCTTGAGATAACTTATTTGGATTAGTGCAGTCATTCACTGGATTTAACTTATGGACAGCAACCAAAACCTGAACATCACATTCCAATGCTTTCTCATTATATCCATCAGTTTCAAGACCTGTGTTCTGAATGTGTTCTTTTGAGCTACACAATTCTTCAGGAGGATTAATGACACTTTCATTACTGACACAACTCACAGCTTCTGTTGTACTACATCCAGCTTCTGATTCAGGCATGCTACAGAATCCAGAGTCTGCATTATCTTCTAGTTTTCTCAAGTATCCACTTGGAGTTGACATCTTTGAGTCTACCTTATGATAACTTGCACACCCCTTAGTTGAGAGAGCCCTCTGAGTCTTTACAGTATTCCAAGCGCTATCAAGTGACATTTGTCTAGGGGAACTGTGCTGCTGTTTTACATTTTTAGGGCTTTGAAAACTCCTCTCTGTCATTTGATGGAGGGAGAACGACTCCCTTAATCTGTCAAGAGTCATTACTCTTTCTTCACCACTGGGATTTTCAGTCTCAGAGTCAGACAGCATTTCTACCTGAGATTTCTCTATATCCTCTGGAAGAGTCATCTTCAAGTTGCCTAATAAAACCAGAACAAAGAATACTTCAAGATTCTAAGTTACCCAGAAACATAAATTAAATGACAGGCTTTAGTAAAGGAAATTAAAAGATACAGAGAAAAAGCAAACATCACAAAGGAGCCCATTCAGCAGAAAATGACATAGTATGGGTCTGAAATGCATTAATATCCACCAGACAAGCAGACATCTTTAAGAAACTTAACAGTGCTTGTATGGATGAATCTGTAATCTGTAACTTGAACAGTTTAAACAGTCCGTTCAGCATGCTTTTGTGTATTATCAAAGGAGTTTAATGACTGAGTGACCATGAAGACTGCACTTTAATTAAATAACTCTCTCATCACACAAAACTTTCACATTTTCTTCCCTACCTGCAACATCCAGAAGCTTTTGATTGACAGTCAGTTTGTTAACATCACTACCAAACATTTCCATCAGGGAAGTTTTTAAAATAGCTAATAGAAGCTTTTCTTCCTGAAGTAAAATTTGCCTCTTATCTGGAGTTACATTGATGTCAATGCACTCTAAAAAACAAAATCAACCACATTATAAATAGGTTTTTTTTTTAAATACACTCTTGGATCGCAGCTTTCTACCCTTTCACTATCTTTACAGGAAAGCCAAAGGCAAAGTTAACATTCACAGTGTTTCTGCAAATTAAACTGTTAACTTTCTCAACATTCCAGCAAAGAAAACAGAATTAATTCTGTACAATAACATAAGACCCATTTTCTTGTACTGAAGCTAACCACAAGATTGCTTTTTCCTCAGAACTTGAGGTTACTTTTGAGCAGGTCTCTCCTTCACAAACTGTAAATCGATAGTCACAGTCCAGGAAGTCATACAGATTAAAGTTACAATACTCTACATAAAGGCAATTTATTCCTTAATGCTGAAGTTACTGAAAATTATTCATGACTTACCAGAATCTACACCAATGTTAAGGACAACAAATGGATACTGGTGTTTATTGTATGTGTGATAAACTTCATTCACCAGCTTGACAACCTGCAGAAAAGGTGAAAAATAAATAAATGCCATTACTATTACCTTCAATTTCCCACCAGTTGGAGCTGGATAACTTAGTTAACTTAGTTAACTTATTTAGTACACTTCATACAATATACTAAATCCTATTTTGCAGGGCGGAGCTTTTGTTGACACTAGGAGAGGCAACAAAGACAAACCCTTGAGACAAAGGAAACTGCAGCATCAAGTCACACATATACGTATCAGATACTAATCCAGCAGAGAATATTTAATTTCTGCTATGTCAAAAAACTAAAATCTCACCTTTGCTGGATCACAGGGACGTTGGTTAACGAAGAAAAACTGTCTGTCTGTTGTACTCCTTCCCACACCATGATCACAACGAGAAATAAAGCCTGTAATACTGTTGAATAACAATAATGTAAGGCAAAATGGAAAAGCAGAGTAAAGGTAGTTCTTCTGACTGAGCATACCTAATGGAAAACTATTTTTTCAGGAGCTAAAACAAACACTGTTATACAGCATCAGTAAATACATTTATTTCCTCTTCAAATTCCTTATCTGACAAAGGCTAGGCTTTCAGCTCCAAAAAGGAATCAGACAATTGAAAAAATAGGTCACTGTCTTCAAAAAAAAGCAGCATTTGTAATTTTTCTGCTCTGAAAGCAGAAGAAAGGTAGATGTGAAGTGTCAGTCAGATATTGATGCACCTTTTTGCCAAGCTCATGTAATGCAAGATAAAAAAATTACACTTTACTTACACAAAATTATTCATATTCATGTCATACTATTTCTCAGTATTACTACAGAATACTACAGGTATGAGTTACAGACAATTCACCCAGCCATTTCTCAGAGCACTGACAAAGGTGACATTCAACACAAGATCACAGTAATATGTAGCTAACTCAGACTCTTCCCACTCATCTGACTAGCCACATCTTAGTCCTTTTTTAAACAAGTGATGGGTCTTTCTCAAACTGTCTATCTTTAATGATTTTTAATAGTATTAACTACCACACTTAAAAATATTATATAGAACAGTGGAATAAATGCCACTGCAAGTTTGTACTTGTCTGATTACCTATAAAAATTCTGTGGCATGTCAGCAGCATTGAGTCCATATTCTTCACCAATAGCTTCATTAGGAGGTAGCTGAACAAAAGGAATGAGGCTCTGCAACTAAAAAAAAAAACCAAAATAACAAAAAGTTTAGACTTTTTTTTCTTTCATTTTATTGTTATGTCTTAGCTTTGATGGGTTTTTTAAGTTGGCTGACCAAATCAAATAATTAACACCTCATCTAACTAAAAGAGTAGCACCGCTTACTGAGAAACAGAGACAGTGCATTAGTGCATGGCTGCTCCCATTCTTCAATGTTGCAACTTTTGTCATAGCTATTTCACAGAACCTTGCCTTAAAATGTACAAAGGCTGAACAAAATAACAATTTGGACTCTCAAACTACATACACATGACCTAATGAAGTTTTAATCAAAAAAATCCAATAGGCAAAGAGTACTAGAAGTTTCTCTTGAAAGAACAACTAAACTACTAGAAAAGAGAAGTTACTTGAATCACAAGCTGCCCAAGTACAGATAGGTCTTCTCTGGCATACCACTGTTAAATTTTCTGACATTTCAGCATCTTCTACTTATTTTACATTGAAGTATTTGATACTACACTAGCAGACTATAAGCTATATACTCTATTTCAATAACACTGATTCTTCAGCTCTGCTTCTTGGTATGTGGAAATACAAAGTTACGTCTTTCACTTCATCTTGCAGACAGATTGAACAGGCTTTGAAATCTCTATATGGGCACTGTGACAGGAGGAAACAACTAGCAGCTACCAACCACTCAACAGTACTGACTGTTGTAATGTATGATTGAAAGAAGGATATTTTTCTCATCTTTGCTTTCTTCCATAAAATAATAATTTTTTTTATAACTAATATTTAGAAAGCAGCACAATGCAAAACTCTACAGGGGCTGACTGCAACCTCATTTAAGGGTTAACCAGAATGCTAATGAAATGCAGTTTCACAGGAAGAGGTTGCAAATGCTAGAAACCTCACGTTTCTGTTCCCCAAATTAAGACTCACATCAAAGCACCTTTAGGCAGATTTAGAAACTTCAAGGCAATCCAAGGAAGCAACATTGTTTCTCCTTTTTCAACCTGTAGGGTGTGCTAGAAGTCAACACATGCTCTATCTTCAAGGTTTTGTGCATCTCCTCTATTTATTATTAAAAATCTTCTCTTTTGTTAACAATAAAACTAATACCTGTTTTTGCCCAAACACTGCTCCAATGTTTTCCTTTAAACTAGGACTTCCAGTAGTTGATACCACAGAGCTTTTTTTCCCTTGACCAACTTGATTAGAGCAGTTAATCCGCACTCCTTTGGAAACAATACAGTATGCCTGCAATACCTGGACCATTTTTGCATATTCCTGTTAAAGAAAAATGTTCATACTTATATCAAATGTCTCTTCTTAAGACAAAAATGCATAAATAAAACATTCCCTACTTGCAAGTATCACAAAAAGGGGTGTGTATACTATCTTTAAGTATTTACTAACTGTTTTTAAAAAAAAAAAAAGTGAAAACTAGTGTCTTTAAAAACAAACAGCATGTTGACAAGATTTATGTTTAGTCATAACACAGCGGTAACAGATTGTGAAATACATAAAAGTGATCATAAACATCAATTCTTTCCAAAATCTGAAAATTTGAGAATGAACCTTCAAAACCAATCATTGCAGAATGCAAAAGGAACTGCATGAAATTCTTCTGAATAATTTCTGCTCTAACCTACCTTTTTAATGTTCCTTTGAAATTCCTTATGCCTGACCGGCAAGGTATAAAACAACTGCTGTATGTTAACTGTTGTTCCTTGTTGTCGCGGAAAAGGAGTTTTCTGAGTAATTTTACCATTGTGATCAAATACCAAACGAGTCCCAACCTTTGCAGACTTATGGCAGGTAAAAATAGTAACATTGCTAATGGGGGGAAAGAGGCAACAATTACTCACTGAGCACTGTCTTTTCTTATTCTCACTGCCTAATCAGCTGTAGAGACTACATTGCTACTATTTATTCGATTAAAAATAACTCTTCACCACAGTCAACTGAAAATCATACCCGAAGAGTAATGTTAAGTTTTCCTAGCTGCAACACAAACATTTTCATTTGGATCCATTTCATTCTTCTCATATAAAATGCAATGTTAACGTCTGATTTTGTTGGACTCCAGGTTCCTCATACTAATACATAACAGAATATTCTTGATGCACAGAACTGTGCACAAAAGCTGCACTATTTCAATGGTATAGTTTGACAGGGAGGAGTTTAAACAGTTATAGAATAGCAAAAACAGTACTTGGATATTAATGTGCTTTACAGCAGAGGACTGAACACCTGGGCAAGTACACAGTCCCTACTAAGATTCGCAAAGTTAAGGAACATTCAATTTTGTACATAAATAGGACTACTTGTGTGTTTACAACCATACAATACTTTCAAATTCTCAGACTAATAGAATCATTCCGGTTGGAAAGTCATTGAGAAGCCATGCAACCTAACTGCTCAAAATCAACCTTACATTAAGGAACAGGAAGTTTTAGAAGCCTTGTTTTATCAATAATGGTATACCAAAAAGTTGGCTTTGGTTATTTTTGTGCATATATTAACTTTCTACTAGTAATTTTTAAATTAATACCTTAATGCACACAGTGAACTCAGAGCTTCACCTCGAAACCCAAATGTTTCCACATGTAATAGATCAGAAAAATCTTGTATCTTTGATGTATAGTGTTTCAGAGCTGGAAAAAGACATTTAAAATACATTTCACTTCCACATGACATTGGTTCACGCAAGTAGATGCCACATGCATCTCAAGAAGCAAAAAAAAGTTTGTATTATTGATTGTATTTTACATAATTTTCAGAGACCAAATAGTTAAATACTCAATATTTGCCCTTTTCTTAAAAATTACTTACATAAAGGATTAATAATTTTTAAAGGTTTTATCTTCAAAATCCTCAGATACGGCCGTTATTCCATACTTATACCATATATTCATACAGCATTATTGATTTATGCATTACAAGGTGCCTCAAGCCAGTAAACAGCACCTGCCTCTGCCACTAACCCACCTATCATTGACTTCATCCTGTAAGAAAACAATTGCAGGGCTATATCGTGCTTCGTTTATAGTGGACAGACATAGTCCTATTCCACCACAACCACAGCTGAGGACAAATCAATCTAAGGAGTCAGCACAGATCATCAGGTAACAAACTGAAACAAATATTACTGTCCTGGAACAAAAGGAGAAAGTTTCTGATGTACCATATCCATGCTGTGAACACGCAAAGTTATAAGCAACAGGCTATGGTGAAAGCGATTCCTAGTCACTGTAAGAAAAAAGAAACGCAGGCATTCAGTTTGCAGTGGCTAGCTACATTTACCAAACCATACTGTTTCTGCTCCATTTTCATAGATTCATAGAATAGCTCAGGTTGCAAGGGACCTTGAAGATCATCTAGTTCCAAACCACCTGCCATGAGCAGGGACACCCCCCACTAGATCAGGTTGCTCAAGGCCACATCCACTCTGGCCTTGAACACTTCCAGAGAGGAGGCATCAACCTTCCTGGGCAACCTGTTTAAATTTGCAAACTTAAATTTGCTCAAATAAAAAATCTGACCGCCATGCAAGCAGACATTGTCAGTTCACTTCCAGCTAATACTCAAGTTTATAATTCTCTCAAAAGCAGCCACTGTCACAGAGCCTGACTGACTCTTTCAAACAATGACTGCTGAATCTGAATTAACATTTATAGATCTTTCTCTTCTGTCATTATGTTTATTCTTTGATTCACCTAAATAAGCCATTGAATAAAAGATTACTACTGAGCTACAAGAATTATATATAACCACAACAATATTACAGAAGTTGTCTACTTTTGCCAAAACCTTACAGTTCATGCACGTTATATAAAAAATGAGTATCCATTAAAAATTATTAAATTGAGGATATTTGCTTTATTAAAAGAAGTAGCTTTCTTGCTAGAAGTAGTAGCACTTTCAAAAGGCTTCAACTTACCCAAGCCTTCAAAGTTTTCCTCTTCCACTCCACCTCCATTATCTGAAACTTCTATCAGTTCTGCTCCATAATCTTTCAGTTTTATATCTATAAAATAGAGTAATAAAGTCTTATTATTTATGCTTATACACAGCATTCAGTATTTTGTACTCAAAATTTAACAGATAACAGTTTTCTATGTCACGTTTTAAAGAACAAAAAACCCCTCAGAGCTGTCAAATGTTAGAACAATCTAATGCAAACTAGACTTCCCTTTCATTGCACTTCTATCTGAACAGAAGTTTCCTCAATTATAACACTGTCCGGCAACTCTGGAAACTCCAGTCCTGTCTGAACTGTCATCTAGCTGGAGCCAGCAGTGCCTAATCACCACTGCACTGCTGGCCTCAGACTTTACTTACCGACAAAAAATAGCACAGACACACTCAGACGCTTCTAGAAGCCTAGCTGTAGCCTAGGAATAGGCTGTAGCCTTATTCACCCGAGGTGTAAAATCACTGCAAACATGCTTAGCCCCAACAGAAAACATTTGTAGGGATATTAACATGGGCTCAGCTCTGAGAAAAAGAGGTACTCGGGAAGTAACTCTAAGTGTCTGCAAAGCTTGACGAAATTACGAAGAAGAGGACGTTACCGATGTTGGTAGCTCCAGCATCCAGGCTGTTCTCCACTAACTCCTTCACGGCAGTGCCGAGGTTCAGTACAACCTGTCCCGAACAGATCCGATGAACGGACTTGCGGTCGATGGGTCTGATGGCTTTGGCAGGCCGCAGGCTTCAGAGAGAGGAGGCAAGCAGACACGGTGAATTCAGCAGGCACTCAAGGTTGGGGGCGTTACTTCCCGCCCGTCCCTCCCGCTCCAGCGGGGGCAACCAGTATCCCACCAAATTTCCATCAATATCCCGGCGTGGAGGCTCCACAAGCGAGCCCTGAGAAAGTCGAGGTCGAAGGCGAGAAGCCAGTGGCGGCCAAGGAGGCCGCAGGCGCCGCGCGGGAGAGATAGTTCTTGTGGGTAGAGACAACCTACGGTATAAGGGTAGCATAAGCCGGGTCAGTTCGAGTCAGGCACTCACCAGGCCTCATCCTCCTCCATCGCAACCCGCGGAGACCCACCACGCACCCCTCAGGAGCCGCTTTCCGCAGACTCCCAGCCACTGGCCCTTGAGGGAAAGAGCCCGCCAATCCTAGACAAATGTCCAGCTCCCTTTTGACATGGATTGGTCAACGAGGTGACAAATCAGAGCTGGCAGTTGATGCTTTTGCCCTATGGGCACTCGCTTAAAGACTCTGTGGCTCACTCTGGCCAATAGAAAGAAAATGAGAAGGCGGTGCGGCAGCTGCCAGCACTCATTGGACGGTGAAAAAGTCAGTGAAGCGCCATGTTCCCGTCCGGTCCAATAGGCCCGGTGGGGGGGCAGGTCGGTCGACGGGCTGGGAGCGGGAGCTGGGGCGCGGGTGGGAGTCCTTGGAGCCGCCATGCCCATGTACAAGGTGAGGCCGTTCCACAGGGTAGGTGCGGAGGTGCTGGCGGAGCAGCTGCCCGACTGCATGTACCGTCTGCCTAACCTGCACCGCTCCAGCGCCGCCCCCGCGCCTCAGGTAGGAGCGGGGAGGCCTCCCTCAGACCGCGGGGGGAGGGAGCAGCGCCGATAAGTTCTTGCTGATCCGTGCCTCGCCAGAGGGCCGAACACGCTCTAACCTGATTCCTAAGGGATCTTTTCAGAGCCTTTTGTAACCCCTAGCTGGAGCCGTCTGGCTTTTTCCGGTTGTGTCTCAGTTTCAGCCACTTTTCCCGATTCTGAGTGGCCCTGCTGGGGGCGCGGAGCCGATCCGAGGCCCCACAGCAGTGACTGCCCGGACAGGCCTCGCCCTTCCGCTGCATCATCACTACTGGCTCTCGCTCTTGTTTGCTTTTCTGGTGGTGCCAGAGTAGCCGGCTTCTTGGAGAGTATTTATTTCATGGAACTGCATACTTGCCAAATACCAGTCATTTAAAGGGTGATTCTATGTCATGTCTTTGAGACTATTCTGTGAGTCGATATCGAGATTTCCCTTGGATACCTTGTGGGTTCTCTGTTAGTCTAGAACAAGTAAGTTTGGTCACTAGGTTGATTTTTGTTGATTCTTCTTCAGGATGCTTCGTTACCTACATAAATATATTAAACATTGTAGACTTAGATACATTACTGTAGAAGATTTAATGTATTTTGCTACTTGTGAGAGTATCGTAACAGAAGAGGCTTGAGGGGTAATTGAGATGCCTTGGGATTAGCATGTAACAAAGCCCATGGTCTCTTTTTCTCTGTAGCTTATACCCTCAGAAACAATGACTAGAGAGATTATTTTTTTTTATGGTACGGCTTCCACCTACACCTGCAGAGTTTTTTACTTTTATTAGCTACCTGAATTGTAGCAAGTTTCCTTGTTCAGCAGCCTTATCACAAACTGTATCAGTCTGCAGTTCTCGGATAGAGAATCCTGACAAACTAACTGGTTTCTGCAGTAGTTGGTGGTTTACAACAGAAGTATTAGACAGGAAGATTTCAGAGGTTGAGAAAAAAATACCCATCTATCACCATGTTCTTAAATGCAAAAGAGATGGCTCAAAGACAGAAGACTATGACATTCTGATTATCTGAACATTTTTCAGGTCTGTCTTGTCAAGTGAACTGTGGACTATGTAGTCATTGAGTTGAATGTTTATGTGATCCTGGTTTTCCTCACCTGTAGGAAGAGACTGACCCATCACTTCAAGTGCTTGAATGCCGCCAGGAAGAGATTCTGAAACGTTTGTATGAACTTAAGAGTGCTGTTGATGGTCTCTCAAAGATGATACAAACACCAGATGCTGACTTTGATGTAACCAATATCATCCAAACAGATGAAGGTTCTCCTTTGACAGCAAACAGAGCAGATTTAGATGTAATGCTTGGAAAGGTAAGTTTTGTTGAGTGTATGCAGGGACAGATTCTTTGCATCAGATTTTCAGCGTTGGAAGGGTGACATTGTAACCTGGGACACCAAGACCTCAAATAGGAGTTTTTCATCTGTACCAATAACCTACAGCTACTATTTCACTTTGGGCCTCCTGATTATAGATGCAAATGTGTATAAATATTAAATTCTGCATATTCTCATTTGAACATAATTCTAAGATCAAATGTTTCATTTGAAATTAATGACTAGCTCATTTCTTGCTTGTTTCTAACTAGAAATTTTAACTTTGGCTTCAGAGTGGAAAGGAAGATGTTTATAACATTTAAACTTCTAAATGTCAAAACGATTTATTTTGGTATCATTAGAATTTGGGATGTATGCATAGTTGGCTATATACCATATGTTTGGATGTCAGATGAAACTTTCACTTCTTTGTTCAGAGTCTGGGATGTGTTTTACCTGCTGAATGTTTTACTTTCCATTCAGGACTATGGTGCCCTAAAAGACATTGTAATCAATGCAAACCCCTCTCTACTGCCGCTGTCATTACTAGTTCTACATAGTCTGCTTTGTGAACGCTATAAAATATTATCAGCTGTTCACACACATTCATCGGTGAAAAGTGTGCCAGAAAAACTCTTGAAGTGCTTTGGAGAGCAGACTAAGAAGCAACCACGTCATGAATACCAGTTGGGCTTTACTCTTATCTGGAAGGATGGTAAGAATGAAGTATTTTATTATAGACAAGACAGTGTTCTCTTAAAAAACACAACACATCTTCACAACAGATGCTTTGGGTCTGTGCTGAGACATGATGGATATGCATTGCAGATAACGCTTTTCCTCTTTTTATAGCAGTAACCACTGATGAGGATAGAGAAGGGAGATTCTTGTTTGTAGTTACTGCTATTACAATAGATGTGACATTTACGTAGCTGTTTGTACCCATGAAATATTTTTCTAGAGGCGTTTTCCAGTTTATACAAATAAGATGGCTACAATAGAAATTAGGTGATAGGGATGAGGTTTGCCAACAGTGATCTTTGTCCCCAGGTCCCTGTCCTCGTTTAAGTATTTAAACCAGGAAAACTGAAAGTCATTCATCAGTTTGAAGATGTTAATGGTGCTGCTGGCATAGCAAATAAATGAAATGGTAATTTCTGTCAGGTATTTTAACTTCTCCATCTTGTGGTGTTGACTTCTTTTTTCTTAATTTCAGTTCCAAAACCCCAGATGAAGTTTAGCATTCAAACCATGTGCCCAATTGAAGGAGAGGGGAACATCGCTAGATTTCTCTTTTCCCTATTTGGCCAGAAGTACAGTGCAGTTACTTCAACTCTGATTGACAGCTGGGTTGATACAGCTATCTTCCAGCTGAAAGAAGGGAGCAGTAAGGAAAAAGGAGCAGTCTTGCGCTCCATGAATGCTGCTCTGGGCAAGACATCGTGGTTGGTGGGAAACGAACTCACAGCAGCAGACATTGTTGCGTGGTGTGCACTTCAGCAGACAGGTAGTGCAAATGCTGCCCCAGCCAATGTTCAGAAATGGATGAAGTCATGTGAGAACCTGTCACCTTTCAGCTCTGTTATGAAGCTACTGAAGTAAGCCTCTAGTCTTCATAACTAATTTTAATGTTATTCCACTTTGTGCTGCTGTTCTTTCAGTCCCTTCTGAGATGTATTGTTACTGAGTTTGACAGAATTCTAAACCAAATAAAAAACATTACAGTGACCTTTTGAGTGTGACCTTTTTTAAAATTTATGCGTAACACATTTGTTCAGAGATAAGGTATCAAAACTAGTTTTAAAGGCTGCACTTTCAGGTTTTTTTTGTCTAACTCAAATGCTTACCTAGACAGGTTAAATTATACCGAGGTTAAATACAATGCTAGTCCTTTCTGTTGACTGGAAACGTCCAAACTAGGACAAAAAGATGAATAAAGAAGAGACAGGAAAATCAAAATGTATTGAACTATTTTTATGTAAAAAAAGAGAACAATTTTGTATAACTTAGCTAACAATAAAGGTTAGTTCTGCCTGTACTTAAACAGGAGAACCTAGTCTCATGTGTTCATCTCGTTCTTCAGAAAGCAGTCTTATTCTTTCTCTCAGTTTCTCTATTTCTTCCTCTTGCTGTCTCACCTTCTGTTGTAGGGTAGAAATAACCTGAAAATGAGAAGCAGGTTACTTGATTGTCAGGCAAGGAAAAAAACCCCTCATTAACCTATTTGAATTGCATTTGTAACCCACTACATTCACATACTGCAGCGCCATGGATCTGTATATTTGATACCACAACATAATCCACAACAAAATTGGGACAAAAAAAGGAAAAACAGTAACAAGATCCTGCAGAGCTGATGCAAAGACATCAGAAGCATTAATATAGTGGCCTAAATACTGTCACCAGAAGAAAGTCCTAATCACACAATCATCTCAAGTTAAAAATGAAACAAAAAGCAACACAGGCAGGGAAATGAGGGCATTTTATTATATTTCTTTATCCTGTAAATGTTGAGGTTATTTGCATAGCTTACATGTTCCGTGGAGTGAAACAGCTCACTTTCACGAAGCTGAGCAGCAGTTGGTCTTTCTGTAGATCTCTGACTGGTGAGGAGTTTAACATACTTGGCTTGAACAGGCCATTTTTTGTAGAAAGTATGAGGAATGTGGCCAGTCCTTAAATGTGTAAGCACTTCTGTTCTTTCCATTTCTGTTCCAAATGGCTGGAAGAGTTCTAGCAGGATAACACCCATGCTGTACATGTCTGACTGGTAATGAGGTGAGGAAAGAGTTCTGGGATAAAGGCTGTTTGTTTTATCTTACAAGGTTTCTTTTACTCAAAAATCACATCATGAAAACGTTTCACAGCAGTAAAGTTGCATGATGATATGGAAAGTATGGCACTACAATCTGTACACATTTTTTGACATGATCTTAGAAAATAACTTTTGCATTACTGGCAAACTGGATGGTAAAGGAAGGTAAAATCCATGTTTCTACAAAAACATGGTGAGTAACAGTAGGAATAACATGTATTTTCCAAGTATTATGTAACTACTGGAAGGCTTTATTCCCACTATAATCATGTGTTACTACAAAAAAACAACCTCCCTACCTTGAAATCATAGTGAGATCCCTGCAGTTGTTCTGGCGAGGCATAGAGGCAAGTCCCCACTCCCGAAGTATGTGTCAATCCTTTAAAAAGTTAATTTAGACTTCCTCAGTTTGTGTTATGTTGTTAGCACATTACTTAAGAATGTAGTAGTTTTAAAAATCATAGAAACTTCATTAAGCTTTTCTTCTCTTACCATTTTTCCTTTCTGTCTTAAACCACTGGTCTGCATCATCCCAAAGAAGATCTTTGCAGGCTAATCCAAAGTCTCCTATTTTTACATGATGATCTGATCCATAGAGAAAGATATTTCTGGGCTATAAAATGAGACAACATAAAATCTAAAATGTATCTAATATAAAGAACCATGAAAATTACCTATAAAACAGCTGAAATATTTAATACTTCAAGTAGTAATTCAATGAACTTACTTTAATGTCTCGATGCATCACTCCCATGCTATGGATATAGCACACTCCTTCTAACAACTCTTGAAAAATTTTCATTGTCCAGCAGACATCCACAAGATGGTATGGACCTTAAAACAATTTAACATCTAAATTACTTCAGCTAATTGTACTGAGTTATTTAAGTTTATGGTAGTACATGCTGTTCAATTCTTTCTGTTTATGATATGGAAGCAAATTTTTAACAAAATGAGCAGAGTTTAAAAATTTAATTTCCCATGCTTAAGAAATTATATTTGAAATAACGAGTGTGAATTAACCTCAAAATTTCAGAAAAATTCCAGAGGACATGAACATATGTCTGTCTGAAAAGATTCCTCCAAACCCCATCAGACTTTATTGGAATATGAATTTAGCTCTTTACTTCCATGTAAGAACTGAACAAGAATGAAAAACTACTCCAGATAAACTACTACTAATTTACTTAAAGTGACATTTTCTGTATTGACTTGTATCTTCTATTTTTGGATCTTAATTCTCCACTGTTGTGCTATGCTCTGAAATTTCCAAACGTACTCTGACTGTATGTGTCCTAAATAAACTTAGCATCTCACTGTTTTAACCATTTCTCACAGTACCATGTTATTAAATTACATTTCCTTCCTATTTCAACAGCCCAGATTTAGCATGTCTGTTGCCACTTTGAGCACTTGACATTTACTCCAGTTAAGATTTCTTAGCGTCTAATCGAAAATCGAAGGTAGCATTCGCCTTTCCTCTCCTGTGAAAGTAGTGTTCTTCAAGGTTAAATGCCCTAGTAATTTTGTCAATCTGTGACCAACAATGTAATCTTCTAGTTTATAAAACCTAAGAAACTGCTCACAGGAGAGACTAGCTGAGGTCAGCTGACAGTTAGCTGATAAACCCAACTCCATCATTGAAGAGAATACAAATTTATCTCAATAGTGATTAAAGCGAAGATTAAACATTAGAATTTGTGTTTTACAATATAAGCATATGCTGCTTTTATACAACCACCACAGAGAAACTAACATGTCTTTAAGGTTTAAGAGCATTAGACTTGTTCTTCCAAATGTCAACAATTATTGAAAACAGCTTGGTGTGAAGGTTACGAGAACTGTTCTGGCTACTCAAGCAAAATAAATGTTAGATTCTGTAGACAAATGACAAATTAGCCTCCATGGGAGTTTTAATTTTTAAGAACAAACTTAAAAATTTAAAACTTTTGAAGTTGTTCTTAGGAATAAACCTAAAAGAAGATGAAAAAAGATGGAGACTCCCTTTTACAAGGAGTCACCTAGAGAACATGCAGGATAATGGATACTAGTTACTACCAAGAAGACTCTGAGACACAAGAGGATAATTTTTCACAAGGACAATTAACCATTGGAATAATATCCCCATGGAAGTAGTACAGTCTCCAATATTTTGAGATTCAGCTGGACAAAGTACTGGAACATCTTTGGTAGGCCACACATTTAGAAGAAACATTGGACCAGATGATTCTTGAGGCCCCCTCCATCTTGGTATTGTATGATTCTACAATTCTATGAAGTATGCTGCAAGTTGTCTGAAACTTAAAGAAACATTTGTTTTGGACAGCAGATAAACCAGACCATGAAGAGGTCTATTTTGTAGCAGCAAGACAACTACCAAAGCAAAATTTTTTGAACAGTTTAAAAGAACAAAGCAGATTCTGTCAGTAAAAAAAATTCTGCTCTACTTAAGTAGTATTGCCCAGGAACAGATCTCTCCAGGTAACAATTATGCCTCAAGCATATGTTCCTTCTTTTTTTAAAGTGTTGTCTAAAACTGACAAAGTTTAATGTCTTCTACTAACATGTACCACACAAAGATTCAATACTAGTTATCTGATCGAGTAAAGAATCTAATTAAGATCTGTATTATAAACTGCTTAAGTAAAGCAAAAAAGCAGGCAAATGGACTTCCAATTAGAAAAAAACAAGTATTTGCTTTATAACAAATAAGTAAATTTTTAAGAGAGTAATGAATCTTACTGGAAGCCACTTCTGTTCTCTCACTGCATCTTTTATTACGGTCAGCAATCCAATCCCACAAAGATATTTCACACAGTTGCATTTGTATATGAAGCATCAAACAATACTCCACCTAACAGAAAAATAAGAGTCCGTGATTCTACCACTGTAAATTCAACAGTGTTTCCTTATTTGTTTTCTTCAAAGCTAATGAAAGCAAAATTTATGCAACTAAACATCCCTCCAGATACAAAGTAACATCAAATACAGCATTGCTAGTCTACTCTGTTTAAGAAGGAGGTGTAAAACCAGGGTTTTTTATCTTGTTCCTCAAATTTTAACAATATCATTCTGTTAAAAGCAGCTAACAAAGCAGCCAGCTACATATTTTAACATTCAAATTAAGAGTTTAAAAGCTTCTAGACGTTGCACTGAGGTTCACTCTGCTTTAAGAAAATACTGTAAATTAATACAAAGTATCAAAACCATGCAACCTCTTAACTTGGAATTTTATGATTAACATGAACACATAACTTCATACTATCCTAGCAGTAGTAATAGTAGTAGTAATTCATTTGATAAGCCAGACAACTTGAGCAGACACTGCTTAAGTATTCCAGAGCTAGCTGTGTTATACAAAACACTTCAGAGATAGGAATGCCAACAAAGTTATAGAAGCATGGGCAGAATGGTCAAACCTGCTTCAGTTTTTCATACATGTTCCTCCAGCTGTAGATGCACCACACCACATACCCTAGACACTTCCACCAATAATATCCAAATCGGTCATCATTACTGAACACTGAAGATTTCCATGCTTTATTTTTTTTATGTAGTACTTTCTATACATGTAGGTACTTTGAAAGGGCCTTTGAAAAATTACTAACAAATGTCACATTTCACGTATGCTGAGTTTAGACAGCTCATCTGCTCAGCTTCCTCGTAACAGCATTACCCACTTATGTAAAAATTGTCTTTTGGGCCCTAATTGCAGTAATTTCACTTTTTTTAAATTTACTATTACAAATCCATTCCATTCTATGGTTCTGTGACTCCTCTGTCTACCAAACTCTACATTAAATAATGATTAAATTAGACAGCAGTTATGTTTAAAGAGAACTATACCTCAAACTCTCCACAGAGAGCTACGTCATTCTTGGAGCATTCTTCAGTGCAGGACCTACTTCCAGTGCTAGCATCTTGATCCAGACTAGAACGAAGTCCCCATGTTGAGTGATTTTTCATATTGATTGATCTACTGCTAAGACTTAGAGAGTCTTCTTTTAGTTGTATGGATAATTCACATTTATTCAGTTTTATACACTCTTTACTACTGCTGTTTGTAACATCTCTCCTTACATCCATACTCTGCACTGATTCACCCAGATTTCCAAGTCTGGTACTGTCACAGGACTTCTTTTCTTGTGAAGTAAGGTCAGCAAAGATAATTGAACTACCACTTCCCATACTCTGAATCTGACAGTGATCACTGAAAATAATAAAGGAAGGCAAATCAAAATGAGTACACAGCGTTATACCATTTATTTATGATAAACCATTCTGAACAACTGGCAGGTTGACTTTCTTTTTTCAATTGCAAACTGCATTCCAGATAAGGATTCAGCTGCTTTGCCATATAAAACTTCATGATTACATAACTGGCAGTGTAGGAGGCTCCAACATTTTAGTACCACCCACCAGAAGGGATATTTGATAGCTGACCCAGACAGCTCATATTCATATAGCCCTAGGTCACAGCATTCATAGGATAGATGTTTCATGCATCTCCATTCTTCTAATTTAGGCTATTACACTACTTCTTACAGCACTCCATTTCCTTACTGAAAAGACACTTCTGAGAAACAGAAGGCTACATCATTCTGGTAAGACTCCACAGTGCTAATCAATGTTGCTGATGGGTGCAAAAGTTTTGAAGTAAACCAGAAGCCTTTACTGCTTTCAGGCAGAACCAGAGAGATCCAAAGAAGGCAGAAGCATTCAGTAACATTTTTCTGCTTACACAACAAGAGAAGCAATCACAAGGGCAATAAATATTTTTTGTGTGTTAATTTGGAAGCAGAAAGCACCTGTACAATATGTGAATTCTTTTAACACTACTTTAGAAAGAATCTTCACATTAAAGCCAAATAAATGATAAAATTGAGATTTTTAGTACTTACTTGCTGCTCTCTTGCTCCAAAGATAATGGCTGCAACTCCATTATTGTTTTATCTATCGGATGAAAACATGAATATGGTATTTTACAAAACAAAATTCACATGTATTTACTATAAATTAACATTTAAGCTACAGCACCTTAGTGAAATTAACTTCATTATCTGTAGATGTCTTTACTATTTTTGCTTCTGCAAAACATACTTGCTAGTCTACTCAGAAGCAACCTTTGTATGCTTTCCACTTTTTTCTTTGAATGAAAATACATGTAGAACATCACTGAAAGCGTTGTACTGGGCTCTCTTACCTACTCACCCGGATTTCACCCTTAAGAAGTTATCATGTTCAAAATTAGGGCACATAATGTATATGATAATACACACTAAAGAAAAAACTTCCTAAGGCACCATAATTTGCATCACTCTGCCGCTGTTCTGAAAACACTTGATACTTTTTCATCAGTAGCTCCATGAAGCAATATGAAGAACAAAGAGGAAAAAAGGTATCAAGCCACACTTAAAAATTAGTATAGAATCATTAGGGATCAGAAGGGACCCCAAAAGATCACCTAAGTCCAATCCCCCTTACTTAGGGGATAAATTTAATTAAAATTGTGTGTTTTTGTAAGAAAGCTGTCTCATTTTGCACACAGAAGCAAGTAAGAAACACCAACCTTATAAGTGAAGGAAAACCATCAGGTACCACTACAGATCTGGTTATGTAATTGTATTACTTACCATTAAATATTTGTGAAGTACTCCTACCATTAAAAAATTGCACCTTTTGAGTTTCCAGGTATCATAAGTTAAAAAAGTAGTCTGGTTTACTACACTGTCAACTTCCTAAGCATTTTATTTTGTGCTTACAGCTGACTGGGTGTCAAGTCATTGACTTGGGAAACAATGAAGTCATATAGCACGTAAGTACACCTCCCACCAAGGAAGGATCAGATGAGTTACTGCTACAGGCATTCTGGAAAAGGACAGGAAAAGAAAAGAACCAACAGACTAGGATTACAGAAGGACTAAAGGACAAAGTGGGGAAACAGCTGAGAACAGAGAAAGTAAGAGGAGGGGGAAAAGACAGGGCATGGACAATGATGTAAAATGAACATAACGGTTGACAAATTCTCAACAGTTACAGACAGTAGCTTTATAAACAAAAAAACCCCAATTGGTTTGCCACTGCAGAACTATGCAAATTCATCAAATTTAAAAACTCTCCTGTGGAAAGCAAAGATGAGCAAATAATGTATTTACCTACCATTAAAGTATTTCTTTCCAAGCTCCTTCAGTTTTTCTAAACACCCTTCTAGCATAGTGGGACAACTAATCTAGTTCTGCTAAAACTCAGAGTTCAAAACATGGCAGCAATTTTGTGGATTTGTTGTTCTCCTGTTCTCACTTCGCTCCTAATATGTGAAGCAGTTCATTTGTTCTTTTCCTTGTTAACTCAGTAGACTTTGTGTTAAAAGATTTACATTGCATTCCAGTGAACTTCATACAACCTTAAAATCTTTGTATATTATCAGAAATCAAGCTAATACTTTCACAGTTCCAAATTATAATTAAAAACAAATAAAACTACTATGCAAGAGATGTGCACAGAAGGATGAAGAGCTGGTGGTCACTTGTAATTTGCTTTTCATTGTTTTAAAGAAGGGAAAAACCTAGTTATTAACAGACAAGTAATGCTCTTTTGGAAGTAACAGTACAGAGGTCATAAGCAAGATGTCAACAATAACATACTGTACTTTCCTTTTGGGTGTACAGTTTGAACTTGTTCCATCCAAGCAGTGTGATAGCCTACAATATTTGGATGCTGCAGCCCAGCCAAAACTTTAACTTCTCGTAGCACCTAGAAAGGCCAAAAAAAACCAGTGTGACTGTCTTTTCTTCTAGGTGCCTATAAAACCCAAAAGATAACAAAAAAGCTGTTGGTTTGGTTTTTTGTATGAAGACAAGATAAAATTATGAACGTAACAGAAAATCTATAAGCGGTAAAACAAATTATGATTTTCATAGTTGCAGAGATTATCAAATTCAAGTTAGCAATACGCTTTTTTTAATAGAGTTTTTTTTTTAAACAAGCTATTGATAAGGTCAAGTCTTTAGAAAATCAGAATGCATAAAAACATTGTTAATGTTTTTGATGCTTTGGGGAATTTTAACTGCCTTATTAAAATAAATGAGAATCAGCTAGAGCAGACAGGGATAAACGGAGATGGCACACAGGAAAATACTACCTTCATGCAATCTCTTCTTGTAGCCTTCTTAATGTTAATTTTTTTAATAGCATAGAACTGACCATCTAACTTGTTTCTGACCTGAAAACAATTGCAATAGGACAAAAATAGATGTTAATGTGTTTAGATTAATTATTAAATCATTTAGAACCAACTATTTTGAAAAAATTTCTGCACTCCATTCATGTAACCTTTAACTGCATCAGAGAGTAAAAGTGGGATTAAGTCCCATGTGTCTAAGATAATGAGACTCTCACATTCTTTCAGGATTGCAGACATATAATCCAATTTTTGTGAAATACATAGCTTTACAGCTATCTTCCTATCAATAAAACAAATTGATAGGTCCTGATAACTGCTTCAACAGATTCCAAATAGACTCATGCGGAACATTGGGGTCTGCAGATTAAGCATTTCACATGAGAAATACAGTCTCATTCACTTTAAAAGGGTCAAAACACACAAAGTAAAACTTGCCCTGCTTCTGACAAACTGAAACCACAACTGAACATGTTTTGAAATTAAATGCCAACATCATGCACATGGGCAAGTTTCTACCTGTTCTACTGGAAAAATGAGTATTTTAGGGTTTTCATTACAAAAAAAAAAACACCTCAGCAACTCTACATTTCAAAAGAAAACTAAATGTAAGATGATAGGTTATTAAAAAAAAATAAAAAACATACCTTGTATACTTTACCATATCCTCCTTTTCCTAGCCTTGCAATTTCATCAAATTCATTTAAGTATCGTGACGTCTGTGCCTCAAAGAGAACTTCTTTTTCCCTAATAAAAAGTAAAATGAGGCTGCATTAAACTAAACCACTTGCAAGGAAGGTATTATATAGGCTACAGGTGTCCACAACCTAGAAATACCACTTAGGTCATGAATAGAAAATACTGTGATATCACCAGACTGTTACATTCACTGTTTCAGCGAATACTGAAAACTAGCAGACTGCAATAGCATAAACATGTGCTACAAATGCACGTTCTCTGCTAAGAGGTATTCAGATGATTTTAAGTTTATACATGATAAATTGAGTTTTCTTTAATGTTGGCACTAACCATCAGACTTCTATCAAAAAAAATTTCAAAAACCATTTTGAGAGTTTGGAGAAATTTTCATGGTTTTTTTTCCTACATTTCAGAGCCAAAATATTAAATTCAGTATTAAAATTACATTTATAGCAGAGCACAGATTAGGGAGGAGTTAAAATTAGTATTTCTAAATGCTTTAAATACGTACCAAATTGCATGGGAATCTCCACTTTCAAGTTCCTACAAAACACCAAAATCCAACATGAAAACACGACACAGAGTAACAGGTCTGCCATGCCACTGACAATCACAACAGAAAGTACAACCATGTTCTCAGAAGAAAATGAAGTCAGAGAGAGCTTTACCAAACTGAAGTATTATTATCGCACCAGTAATCTGCTAACATCTCTCTGGTGGAGAGATTACTGTCCTTAAGAGTTCTGCTGGCAAACAGGATAAAATGAGTGCTCTAAAATGTGCTTAAGACAAAATTAACTGGCTTAGCTCAAGCAGCCAGATAAGCAAACTGGTCTGATTCAGCCTGAAGCATATTATGCAGTGTATAAATTATATCCTCTGCTAATATAAACATGAGGGCATCAACATAATCAATTGGAAGTTAAAAGTTGAAAATACATGTCTGACTATGTTGAAAAATGTTGCAGTCATATTAAAACACCTCATCTGTGTTTAAAAAACTTTTAAATAATTGTTAAAATTTAATAAGGAACCAAGTATTTCCACCTTCAAAAGCTTTGCCTTGCACTCATCAAACCAGAACATGCCAGGTAGAACGGGAATAGAGTTTCTGCATAATTAGAGAGACCACATACAATACTGAAAGAACTCCCAAACAAAAATTTATTTTTTGATGCAGTGATCTTTGATTTCCTTAATGCAGAGGTTATCAAAGAAATTTAACAAAGCTTACCCCGTTAAGTATTTCTCGATTAGCTGCTTTCATCAACTCGGTAATGGCTCTATTATGTTGCAATCTCACAGTACTAAACTCATCACAGAAGGCAAAAGGGGAGAGCAACCCTGTTCTTGTGAAAGCCTGACGAAGAACTGTGCAAAGGAAAGGTCACGTTAAATAAATCCTTCCAATGAGACCATGGAAACAGTTGTTATTAAACAAGAAACTTAGCATGAAAGATAGCACACACAAAAAAATGAACACTCCTATTCTAATGCTGTTCCCTGTACTCTTACCAACAAAAACTAATTAAAATCAAATTAGAGCTGCTCTGTGGAAATCCCTTTAAGCAATACAGCAAGTTGCCATGCCCTTCATGGTCACAACTCTGTCCTCCTCTTCCTTATGTCAGCAAATGAATCATAGCAACATCCACCCATTTACCTACTTTCACCCTTACATTCATTTAAATCACTGAAAAACCATGATCACAGTTATGAGAACACATTTATAATAAAATGCAGTCAAGATTTTCTAATTCGCATACAATCACACACATCTGTGCACATATTCATAGTAAGAATGAAGTTGTTCCTTTCCACCACCTCCCAAGCAGCACAACTTTCTCAGCTGACATAAAACAATGCTGTGGCAAACAAAAACCTAACAAATATAGCAGATACCATCTTCTCAGTTGCATCTACAAAAAACACACTTCAAAGTCTTAAATCAAACTTGCTTCTTTCGTATCAGTATTTCAAAAGCCAGTCTATTATTCTACCTTTTGAAGGAGAGAAAACCTATTAAAGTGAACCTGCAAGAAAATGGGAATTTTGCTACACAAACCTCATCTCAGTCACAGTTACACACACAACAGAGAGGTAGAAAAAACCCACACTTAGTAACATGAATATACCAGCCAAAACCACAAAACAGGTACGATCAATGCAATGTTATTTTTTTTATTCATCAAGCTTATTCTACCTGGGAAACTGGCTTAAACTACACTAACGGAGGAACACCATTTTCCATATAAGTACACTGGAAAGCCAAGCACCTACATGCTTTGGAATATGCCCAGGATGCTTTTTTTGTACCTCTCTCAAAAGGACATTTGACTGGTTTCCTCTGAGAAAGTAGTTTTGATACAGCTAGTAAGATCTAGGCCAAACTTCTACAACAGATTTCAAGAACAAAAGAACTTACATTTGTGGGTACTCTTGTTATTGGATGAATAGCTTTGATTTTAAATATGAGCAGTAGATTAGATTTCTACATTTCTAGGAATCTATTTTCTGGGTTTCTACTATTCCAGTATCATGCATAAAGAGAAAAACCTTGAAAACTGTTTTTCAAATGTATCAAGTATGTACTGAAATGAACAAGTTGAAAAAAGACATTTTAAAAGAACCCCTTCACACCTAAAATTATACTGAAAGATTTTATAGGAAAACAAAGGACTTAAAGATACTCTTATTTTTAGCCTATAATTTTGCAAGACTTAGTTAGCATTGTGTTACAGCTATTTTTTGATATGTATTTTCATTGTTACTTATCTATGCCCTTATACCATTATTTTTCTATGCTCTTTCAACAGCTAGACAGTTTACCCTGCTACCCTCAATGCAACTCACATGATTATGCTGGAGCAGAAGTGTCTGATCCTCACATGTACAACATATATGTATAATATTATTCTGCTATGCTTTAAAAACAATTAAGATGACTAGAGTATTCACCCTCTTCTCAGAATTACTCTTTGTCCCAATGGGTTGAGGCCTGTGTCTTTGTATTGATATTACACTGTAATTCTGCCCATAAGAATCTGGAACTTACTGCAGTGCATCAGTTTAAGGGACAGGAAAGAACTGCTCTTACTAACTTCGGAACAAACACCTGGAGTGAACAGGGTTGTGTGTGTACATGTGGCACAGATGCTCCAGCAGGGACACGAGCAGTAGCTGGTTTTGGATGGTTGAAGTAAAATTCACGAACTTTTGCGACCCGTTTGCAACTCGCAGCTCCGCCGGCACATCCGATTCTGAAAAATTAGTCAGACTACTTAATTGAGGAGTTAAAACACGCTCCTATTTACCAAAACGTCAAAATTACACACCAATGCAATCATCCAACACCACCCTGGTTCACAAAGGGCCACAATACAAGGTGCCACTACAGGAAACATTTAAAATACTAATTATGAACCTAATTCACTTTTTTATAAGAGCTTATTTAAGAGACTAAGTGGACACGCCAAGCTTCTATTGCGGAAGTAGAGCTGCCGAGGCCTCAGGGCAGGGCGGTCGCTGCCGAGGCCCAGCCCCCCTCTTGCATCACCCGCGCAGTGTTACTTTCCTCCCAGGCGAAGGCAGCAAAGAGAAAAGGCAGCAGTTCTGCTACGCTTCCCTCCAAAACGGCTGCATGCGATCAGAATGGGATCGAGCCACTGCTATGGAGCTCGTCCCGCTTACCGTCAAAACGCGGTTCTGGGCTCTCCTCGGAAAACTCGATGGCGGGAAGCGGCGCCCGGGGGGCTGCGGCCCTCGGCGGGAACCCACCTGGCCACATACCGGGCGCTACACTCCCGGCCTTCGCCCCGGCCGGCGGGGCCTGTCCGAACCCTCCCTGTGGGCGGCCCCAGGGGCCGGGCCAGCGCTCACTGCCGGACTTGGGGAGTAGCGCCGCAAAACGTTCACTGGGCAAATAAACCGGACGATAAACGCGGCTGGGAAGACGGGCGGGACGGCTACGGCTGAAGAACCCCTCCTGGGGGAGAGGCTGGGCCGTCCTCTCAAACGGTCAGCCTGGCAAAACCCCAGGGACCCATGTGCCAGTCCGTGGCTCCGCGCATCGCCTCGCCCTACGGCTCCTCACCCTGCCCGTGGGTCGCCGAGCCCCCTCTAGCGGCTCCCGGCAGCGGCACAGGGGCGGTGCTGGTCCCCGTGTGACCCGGAGGAGCTAGCTACTGCTACTGCTGCTGCTCCCCCCGCCGCCGCCGCCGCCTCTTTCCCTCCCCCCGTCCGCTCGGCCGGCCGGCGCGGGGCCCCGGATGCAAGAGGCCGGCGGAGGGACGTCATTGTTCCCCGACAGGCTGTAACAGGAGGCGGAGCGGGCCGGGCTGAGGCGGGGGCTGCGGCGAGGGGGACCCGGCAGCGCCGAGTCAAGCGGGGCCGAGCCAGGTAATGGGGCCGGGGGAGGAGAACTGGGCCTGGCACGACGCGGCACAGCCCAGTAGCACCGCGTGCGCCTCCCGCCGGGAAATCAATGGGTCGGGGGGAGGGGCCGGGCCAGGGAAG
>VZRI01007468.1:162289-196423 GCA_013397515.1 Upupa epops | reverse complement strand
ATATCCTTCCTGTGTTGGGGAACTGGTNTGGTTGCAGTACTCTAGATGGGGTCTCACAAGAGCAGAATAGATGAGGAGGATCACCTCCCTTGACCTGCTTGTCACGCTTCTCTTGATGCAGCCCAGGATGCTGTTGGCTTTCTGGGCCACAAGTGAACTTTGACGGCTCGTATTGAGTTTTTCCTTGAGCAACACCCCCAAGTCCTTCTCCTCAAGGCTGCTTTCAATCTGTTTACTACCCAGCCTGTATTTATGCCTGGGATTGGTTGCTTTCCTGAAGTCCAGGGTTGTTAGGTAGTTAACAATCTTAAATTCAACCATTTAATGATCACTACAGCTGAGACTGCCCCTGAGGTTCACTTCACTCACCAGCCTCTCCGTGTTGGTGAGGACAATGTCCACAACAGCACCTTTTCTTAGAGGTTCTTCGATCACTTGGATGAGGAAGTTATCCTCAACACACTCCAGGAACCTCCTAGATTGCTGGTGCCATGCTGTGTTGTCCTTCCAACAGATATCTGCTTTTATCTGTTTATAAAGGGCCTCATCCTCCAGGTCTTTCTGATCAGGTGGCCTGTAGCAACCCCCTACTGTGATCTCCCCTTTCCCTGCTTTCCCTTTGATCCTCACCCATAAGCTCTCTGTTCTTCTTCCCTCCCTAGGAGGAGCTCCATGCATTCAAGTTGGTCTTTGATGTAGACAGCAACAGTCCCTCCTTTTCTTCCTTGCCTGTCTTTCCTAAGGAGTCTGTACTCATTTATCCCTCTATTTGAATCATGAGTACAGGTAGTTGTAAAGAGCAATAAAGTTTCCCCTCAACCTCCTTTTGTCCAGACTAAACAACCCCTGTTCCCTCAGCCTCAAATAAAACCTTCCCTCCAGGCCCTTCACCAGCCTTTCTTTGGGCCCTCTCCAGCATCTCAAGGTCTTTGTATTGAGGGGCACAAAACTGAACCCAGTACTCAAGATGAGGCCTCACTAGTACTGAGTGCAGGGGAACAATCACCTCTCTAGTCCTGCTGGCCACACTATTTGTGATGTGGGCACGCATTGTATGTTACAGCAAAACTGTCTTTTTAACTTTGGAGAAGTCTCAACTGCTTCACTTTTCATTTTGAAACATCAGTGCTGCAGTTAGCTGTGGGATAGCCTGTCCTGGTCTGTGCTGGGGACTGGCGCACTTGCAATGATTAACTACATAATCAGTTGGCAGATGTGAATTCTGCTTTGAGATTTGATTTTAAGGACCACTTAGGCTACACCCTAGATTATGTTAAAGTAATTCTAAATGTATAGCTGAGACATGAAAAGAGATAACATCTGCCAGCCATCTGCTTAAGGACCGAGTCCTCCACATTGGTCACAACAACCCTCTGCAATGCTACAGGCTTGGGGACAAGTGGCTGGAGTGCTATTCAGAGGAAAATGAGCATGAGCCAGCAGTGTGCCCGGGTGGCCTAGCAGGCCAATGGTCTGCATCAGAAATGGTGTGGCCAGAAGGTTTACAGAGGTCCCCCTGTACATGGCTGTAGTAAGAGCTCATCTTGAGTACTGTGTTCAGTTCTGGCCATCTCAATACAAGAAGGACATTGAGATGCTGGACTGAGTCCAAAGAAGAGCAATTAGCTGGTGATGGGCCTGGAGGACAACTCATGAGGAGCAGCTGAGGGAATTGCAGTTGTTCAGTCTGGATTTGCTGGTTTCGCTTATTTCTCTCATGGCTGAAAGAAACCTCAGGAACTTATTGTAAAGATAAGGAATTTCTTAGCAGAAAAAGTAAAGAAATGGTTTTAAAAGGTAGAAAAGTTAGACGAATCCTCTCACTCCCTCCTGGCTGTTTTTGTCCCCCCTCTCCTGTTATGGATGAAATCACCTGCACTCATAATGTCATAAAAACAAAATCCCACTCTATTGAGAAAGAGAGAAAGAAAGAAAGAGGAAAACAAATAGAGAAAGAAAAGGAATTGTCTATCATTCATCCTGAATGACCAGCGAGATGGGAGAGAGTCTCCCCTCCACAGCTGGCAGCAGAAACACCCTGAAGATGATGACTTTGGAAGACTGAGAGCACCACAATTCTGAATACCAGAAGTTCCTTTGCTGAGTAAGATTATGGGAAGGGATATCCAGCTGTCATGTGTCCATGGAAACAGCATGGGTTTCACAAGCAGAAGATCCTCAGTTCAAGTCCCACCTGGTTAGAGGTCATACCACCACACTGGAGAAAACACTGGGGCTGCTTAGTTTGAAGAAAAGGAAGCTGAAGGGAGACCTTTCCAGCTATCTGAAAGGAGGGTGTAGAGGGTAGGAGCTGGTCTCTTCTCCCAAGTCACTAGTGATGAATAAGAGAAAACAGCCTCACATTGTGCCAGGAGAGGATTAGATAGGATATCAGGAAAAATTTCTTCACAGAAAGAGTGTTCAGGGGTTGGAACAGGCTGCCCAGGGAGGTGTTAAAAAATGAGCAGATGTGGTGCTTATAAATATGGTTTAGTGGGCAGGGTGGGGTGGGGGTGATGGTCAGACTAGATGATCTTGGAGGTCTCTTCCAACCTTAATGATTCTGTTTCTATGATTAAGTTACAGCTTCTAGTCAGGCCAGAGTCATTTGTAGGTGGATGTCAGTTTTACACAAAAGTTTCAGTGTTGGCACATTAGCTGTTGTTGCAAGTGTGTGTATTTCTCTATTCCTTTTACATGTGATAATAGCTATTTCTCAAGTACAACAAAGGGTGAGACTTCTAAGGCAGTACTGAAACTTGTGAGGTCTTTTGGATTGATAATTTGAGTGCACCTTTTATCAGTTTCACCTGGGCAAAGACAGAACCTGTGAGGAAAAACAGAATAGCGGTAATAATTTCATCATTGGTATGAAAATCTTGTAGGTAGTCTTTTTATTTGCTGCTTGATGACAGCTTGCTAGCTTTCATGAATATCCTTCCCTTCTGCATTTAACAAAGGCAACAATTAATAGGAAGCTACATAGGTGTCAGTGTGTTAAAAAGCTGTGAATTTCAGCTGTGTACCTTTTTGAGCTTCATTTTAACACTGAAGTTTAAAACACACAGTGTGGCCGTATCTTGTAATCTCAAGGACAACAAAGTTGGGGAAGGGTCTGGAGAACAAGCTTTGTGAAGAGCAGCTGAAAGAGTTAGGGCTGGTTAGTTTGACAAAAAGGAAGCCAAGGGGACACTTTGCTGTCCACAACTAGCTGAAAGGAAGTTGGAGAGAGGTGGTTGTTGGTCTCTTCTCACAAGGAGCAAGGGTAAGAAAAACAGACCTCACGTTATGCCAAAATCTACGTGACCTGAAGGTCTTATCCCTCACTACTATGCTGATTTGATTTCATTTTCTGTATCTAAGTACAGTGAACAAATGGGTGAAAAAGGAAGATCCTCTTTACTGATGCCACTCTTATTCATGACTTGCTCTTACCGGGTGAAGATGATAAACTTAAGCTGTCCTTTGTATAAGGCAGGACAGTCCAGTTGTGTACAGCATAAGATCTGAGATGAAAAGAAATCCAGACATTCATAATGAGGAAGAAGTGACTTCCTGATGACAGCCACAGCTGAGCCAGATAGCAGGCAACACACAACCAGACTGGGGAAAGTGTTCGTGAATCTTATTTCTTGATGTACAGCTATAGGTAGGGGTGGAAAGGATTTCCTGTGACAACTGTCAGTAGGACAACTGTCTTGCTACATGAAATGAAATTGTTCTGTCAGTAAGATAAAAACTTCATTCAAATAACTGAATAGAACTGTAAATGGAGGTGAGATAGTTTCTTGCTATGTCCTGGTTTTCTAAAGAAAAAGAGGGTTTACAGCCACATTCTTTTTACGTGTCTGTCTAGTTGCATGTCTCCTGGTAGTAACTTTTCAATTTCTTGGTAAAATTCAATACATTCTGTTACAGACTTAGCGGCCTCGAACTATCACATTCCTCCAATTTTTCTGAAAAGGGCCATACAGTTTAGGCAGAATGTGTATAGATGCACTTGGCTGATGAAAGGCTAGAGACTAATGTATCTTTTAAGTAGATCTGAGGATCTGTAGGATAAGATAACTATGTACTGACAACGGAAAGGCTGGAGATGTGCGAGTGTTCTGGATAGGGTATCTGCCTTTTGGTCTGTTGGTGCTTTTGGTAGACACAACTCATTGTGTGTTACTCTTCCCAGACTAGGGTTTTGATCAGAGATGGCATAGTTGGTCCATGTCAGCCTTAAGTCATAGAGCCCCAGTGTTCCCAGGCCTGGCGAGTGCACCTTTAAGTACCTCGCATCCCAGTAGCTAGACTCTTTCCTCTGAGAAGCTACATCAATCTTATCAGCAAGCCTCTCATTATTTCCTTTCTCTCGATTCCCTTCTCTTAAGTCATTCCATGGTCATTTCTTTGAGGTTCCCAACATGGAGCTGTAAAAATTTCAGCCATTTCACCACTGTATTTTAGCTTGTATTAAGGTGCTGCTTTGAACTAACTGCCCATGCTCACTGCCTCTGCTTCTATGGCCACTGAACCTCTTAAGGTTATCTGTGTGAAGAAAACAAGTTCTTCTTTCCCCCTCTCAGTTTCCAGGAGATGTAAAAAAGTGATTAGAAGTGTTGGCTGTGAAAAGTGAAGATTATGAGCTATCAAACAGAGGGAATCTCTCTTGCAAGCACTGTAAATAACTCTAAGCCTGTAATTTTCTCTCCTCACAGCTTTACCCTAAAAATGCCCTGGCTGACCTTCCTGGCACACTGTGAGAAAAGGTCAAATATAGTAAAATGATTTTAAATCACATTTAATCTTCCATTTAGAAGTTGCTGTCTTTAGTTTCTGAGAGATGAATGTCAAACCACTGTTTTTGTGATTATTTTATGGGTTATCATGCTGATTACATTTTATTCTGTTTTCAGTGATTCCTTTTTTTATCCTACCTTTTTGGTGACTGTACTTTTATTATGCCAGAGGTTCCCAGAATACTAGTTTTCTGTCTACCTAAATAGGTGTCTCAGCAAAGTGATTCATGGAAACATCCATAGAAATTAGTATTAGGAGCAGTGTGAGGAGTGTGGTCTTTATGCAGCACTTTGCAAATTTTCCTCAGTGTTTCTCTCTGAGGATGTATGCAATCAGAAATAAAATGCAGACAATGGACCATAAGCCAGTGTACATGCAAAGTGATTGTGTAATTTTAATTACTGACACTTTTGTCCAGTAATAAGAAATGGGTCTGGGAAAAGAAAGACCTGCCCACTGGAAGTGAAGATCAGGTTGAAGATCATCTAAAGAACCTGACGGCATACGAAGTCTAAAGGGCATGACAAGATCAATCTGTAGCTCCTGCGGGAACTGTCAGATGAAGATCCTAAGCCACTTTCAGTCACATTTGAACTAGCTGGTTGGAACTAGGTGATCTCTGAGATGCCTCTCAATTCAAGCCTTTCAATTATTCAATGATCACTGATTCAAAGTTCATCACTCAAGAGGAGAAGTTTGTGTTAATTGAATCACCAGATAGGAAACAAACTTCTGATAGTGTACCAGGAGTCTTAATTTGGTCTCAGTATTGGTTAAGTAAAAGAGACTTCAGGACCTACATAATCACACCCTTCATATAGAGAATGTTTCAAGGGATAAGAGTTTAATTAAACAAAGAAGGTAAACAAAAGGTAAAATGTAAGAGGGCTAGAAAATTGTTCTAGGACAACATGAGCATGTCCAGATGTTGACAGCAGCTCGTGAATAGCTGGGCAACATAACCTGCTACAAAAAAAAAAGAGCCAGCCAGTTTGTAATTCCACAGGACTGTCCCCACTGCCAAGAAGAAAAAAATAAATCAGAATATCCATGATTCCTACTTTAGTGATTCAGATCAAGAGACCTCACAGAGTGAACACAAAACAAATCTAATCGATACACCCTCTCCTGTCATCTTCAGAGTAAGGGAAGGGAAATAAACTTCCAACATGCAATAAGTTTGTCATCTCTGTGTGGGATAACGGACTACAAAGTGTTTATAATGTGCTTAGAGGTGAGACATTGATGTGTTGGACAGCACATTATTTTCTCTAGTAAATATTTGCTGAAAAATAATTTCTGGAGCTAACAAGGAATTATGTAAATGGATAAATAATCAGATAAGGTGATCAAGACTGAAGAAGCTAACCAATCCTCCAGGGTGCAGTTATGAAAAGATGATTGAGAGATGTTTAGCAATGAAGTCAGAGTGAGGAAATGAAACAAATTTTAAACATTAAATCAGTATTTATGTTTGATAGACTTGCAGAAATCAGGCTTTAATTTTTTTGAGCCCAAATTCTTTAAAAAAATATCCGTGGAAGCTTGAAAAGCTCTTTTAGGAAGAGTTCTTTTTTGGGGGAAAAGGTGCCTTAGATAAATTGTTTTATTTTCACCATTAAGCCAAGTTACTCTACTGTGCTGCAAAATAGGCAGTCTTGCCCTCTAACAAATTACATTTGTGTGAGGATCCTAGGCAGCAGAGAATGGTAAGAAGAACAAGAGCCTGACGGTGCCCAAGTATACCCAGCTGAGGGACAGCCACTCTCCATCCCTTGGCTTTCCCTCTTCCCAGCTGTAGGCACCATTCTGTTCCAGAGATGCTTTCTGAATTCAAAACCAGTTTTAAGGTTCAGGACAGGGATCTTTTTCCTGTGCACTGAGAGGTGGGGAAGCAATTCATCAGTGGCTGCAGAGGCCAGGGATGTTTTCCTGTACAGCTGCAGCCTGTTGGGTCTTGGTAAAGCAGGTGGCAAAAACGCCAGTGTCCTCAGTCAGGGCAATGGAAGCCTTTTTTGTGTCCCAGGCACCGTCAGGCATCCCTTGAAGCATTCAGTCTTCAGCAATGTATGCTGGCTTTATTTCAATAAGCTGTCATCTCTGCTGGAGTGTGTTGGTGGAGTATGTTTCAGGCCAGTGCATTTTTAAAATACTAAATCTACTAAATTTTCCCAGGTGTCTCCTATACAGAATCTGCTGCTTTCCAGGTCAGCCTAGACACACAGAGATACCCTGCCTAGAAACATAAGGCAGTGGTACCAGAAGCACCAAAGGTATCAATTAATCATTTTCAAGTTGTGCTCAGCACATTCTTTATACTGATAGATGACAACTTAAGATTTCAAAAAAAAATAATTCAAATTTTAAGAGTTACAAAGTGTTTATCTCTGCACTCCCACCTCTGTTTTGAGTTACTCGCACTGGCGCGTTCTGTTTTCTGTTTCTTTCTGTCCTCCTTATTCTGCTAGTATCACTGCTTGAAAGGCATTCTGCCTCTACTAGGAGCACAGTACTTGTACGGTGTCCTTCAGCACATAAAGTGACATCCAGTGCTTTCATCTGCCTGTGTCTAGTTTAGTGAAAGTGCTTGTTGCATATAGAGACCCCTGTATTATAAAGGTCAAGGCATCCTTAAGCACACATTTGTTAGGTGAATCACTCAGGTCTGTATGAAAGCTTCAGTCTCTTGTGCATGCAGACACGTCTCCATGCAGACAGAGGTACATGATCATTATTCAGTTTTTTAGATATCAAAAGCAAAATTTTGCTTGTTCTTTATTGTTAAATGCTATTGAAATCCATATTTTAACCTATTTCTCTCTAAATTAATGGCAGGTTTGCAGGGACAGAAGTACTGCCTGCCCTCCAAGATCTTTTTTCTCTTGAGCCTAGGTTTGAAAGAGATCTGTCATCTTATGTTCGTGGGCTGAAAATATAAGTCTAATTATGAATAATTGGATTAGGAGTTAAATATTTCTTTGGGTAGGTAGATTGTCAAACAGGAAATAGAAGTAGAAAATCTGTATAATGGATTTAATTAAAAAAATACCTCTATTCTAGCAGTCTGGAAGTACCCAAGTAGTAAGGGTTTAAACTTTGTTTACATTTTGGCTTAATATTCTTTAAGGATGTAGATAAACAAAGCAAAGATGCTATTTTCATTAACATAAAAAGAGAACAGTTTGCTCACCTTGGAGAACATTAAGCTGAAATTTGGTGGCAGAAAGTAATTTGATCCCTTGCCAATATGAGGCTTGATAAACTTTACTGTATTGGAAAAAAAACAGCCCAACCTTCAAATCTTGTCCCTATTGACATTGCTTAATAAAAACATCTTGAGTGCTGGTGCTTCTGGGTGTGTTTCCAATAGTAATGTGATTGCAAGGCTCTGTAGATAAAGTTACCAATCCTTTGAATTCTGACCTTCGGTCTAGCACAGCTTTAGAGGTTACACTTTTTCCGATCTGTGCCATTGCAGAGAAAAAAGTTAATGCTGCTGGAAGAAAGTGGGGGAGGGAGCTGGCCTCAGAGATGGGACTGGGACTTTGAAGCCATCTGAGAAGTTTTCCTCTGGCCTTAATTTGTAACAACAAATATTGGCAGTCTGACTCTCAGTAATTAGACATAGTTTCAAAATAGAGTATGCGGGAGTTGGAGGTCCTCTGACATATTTATGGCATTCAGCTAGAGCTAGGTTTGTGATTTGAATGTGTTTATGACTCACTTGTATTAGTCATAAATGCTGGCTAATCTTATTAAGTTGCCCAAGTGAGCTTGGGTTTTTGCTGTTCTTCCAATTATCTTTGTAATTCTAAATGCTTTAAGTAACAGTTATTGTCTCTTTTTTTTTCCGCTCGTGCAGTCTAATAGATCAGCAGATGAAAAATTATGCAATAATCAACACAAACCCCAGAAATACAGTAATGACTCACTGCTCCATCTACTGTTGAACAGTGACATGGAGAATGTTTCAGGAGAAAAAGCAGAATGCATTTAGGAAACAGTAACTATGGAATTTGCGACAAATAAACCTATTGCTCCTGTGGCTGCTAAACAAACATTTCTCGTGTAGAATTAAGAATTCTCAGTATGACATTCATTCAGAGCAGAGAAGCAAAAAGGAAATTTCCACCTTCCTTTTCACTTTCTAGGAGGTCCTGTGAAAAGCTGTGTTTGTTTTATGGAAAATAGTTGCAGAAGGTAGATTAGCATTACTCAGCTGACTGCTGTTATACAGTGCACTGTATTTATATCTCTGCTCTGAGCACAGACTGCAATGGATCATAAATCTTAACTTTTTTCTAGAAGCACTAAATGAAGGATTAAGAAGGCTTAAAGATATGTGGGAGGATGAACTATAGGAAAATGGCATGTGTGTGAAATGATGTCTTACATTCTTCACAGAACAACAGGACTTTATTACTTTGTCAGCTCATGGGTAATCTCACATTTGCACTGTGTTCTTTGTGCAACTGGGTCTTCTGACAGACTACTGAGTACACCGTTTCCTGCGCAGGAGGGTGCTAGCAAGCTGCTCTTCATAATCACTCGTGCATTTGATTTGACTTGCTCATTCACGTAAGCAAATTATTATTCACACAACACAGGAAAAGGTGATTATTTTCCAATTTAGGCCATCGTGTTTCCATGCTGAACTGGAGTAAAAAGTTGAATGTAAATTGGAAAAAATAGCTCTTTCTCAAGGATGCCTACAAAATTGACTCCTTCCATTTCATGTCCTATCTTGCAAACAGCAGTTCTCAAGCCTTCAGTAGGACTACTTTTATAAACAGCTGTTAATATGTTTAGGTATCTGAATTGAGGGTTTTGTGCCAAGAAGTTATATTCCCGTTTGTTTTTAGGCAGCATAAACAGCATTAAGAAGCCCCCTGTAAAACTATGGAGCTATTGGAAATTCAAACCTAATTTTCAGTAGTTCAATTTCATCTAAGATAAGGGAGTTGTAGTTAGAAAAGCTGCATTTTTCTTAAATTAGAGGTAGATCTCAGAGTTCTATGCTCAGATTGTAACAGACCTCGTGTATATTTTTAGGGAAAAGTCACTTTTAGGAAGAGCTTCTCCTTTTTGGATCTGTTGGATCTGCAGACCCAAACTTATCAGTATTTTTGTTTGGTGATTGCATAATTACCTTAATGACATTTCTAGAAGATAAAAATAACAGAGGAGGTCTTTGGCTGTGTGTTACAAAGAAGAAAGATATATATTTAAAATGTAACTCCATGTAGGAAACCTTCCCTTAACCCTGGCAAATGTCTTAGATGTTTTACAGTTGCAAAACCATCCATATCTTCTTTTTTTGAAAGTGAAAATTGGATAAAAACTAAGGTGCTTGCCATTGAACTAGACATTAAGTGCTAGCTACATCTGTAGAGAATCCCTTCATTCATTTGTATCATAGTTGTCAAAACCCCTATTTCAGAATCACCTAAAGCCATGCATTAATTCAAAAAGCTAAGATTAATAAGGATTACTATTTCTTTTTTCAAATTATACAAATTGGTCCTGCAGTTTATGCTAAAGTTGCTTATTAAAAACCAAGAAGGGACCGCGTGCAACCTAGCAAAGGTGTAATTTGGGACAGTAGCTCCTATACATTTTAACTAAGGGTGGTGGTTAGTGGCATGCAGTTTTTCTTTTAATATGTTATACACAGAACTTTCTTAATTTCTAATTTTATCCAATGTATCTTGAAAGAATGTAATGAAACTGTCCTTCTTAATCACACCAATAATTTTTGGATGGATCAGTTAAAACAGCTGATTTCTGTGACTGGTTTTTGTTTGTATTTACCAAGGTCTCTCTATTTTTGCTCACACGAGTAGTGTAAGACAACAAGGGCTCCAGTCAAAAGCTGCAAACTTCTGCTCTCGCCAGGGACGTCTCTAGGCAACAGCTGCTGTGTGTAAGATAAAACTCGTATGGAGACATAGGAGGGATATTGCCTGCTCCAGAGGGTTCTGACGTTGTGTTGCAGTTGTTATGGGAAGAGCCAGATGGCAGCTTTCAGGCACGATGGGATGCATCTTTTACTTCAGTGAAGTGTAGCCTTCCTAGGCCTATTTACAACACTAAATATTCCAGTAGCATTTGCTACTTAGAGACAAACATGCAAACATCCCACTGCTCAATGTCCTTCTTATATCTAATTTTTCTTGATTATCAGCCCATCTCTCATTGCGTCACATAAGCACCCAGTAACTACTGTGTTCGGGATAGCCCCACTTTACTTGTGCTAAAACTAGCGTGTGCTGCTGCACCTGGAGTTAAAACCATATTGCATGAGTAATAGTGGTAAAAATACACCAAATGGCTTCTTGTGAATTTGATATTATGTGATAGTCATGATCCTTTACTTCTTGTGGCTCTTGAGATGCCAACTGCATCAGCAGGAATGCAGAATCGGGCCAAATTCAGGCTTGATGTAAACATATACAAATTCCACTGAAACCTCTCTTCCAAGCCCAGTGTGGCTGTGGTTTAGAATTGTTGTGTGCCAGTGATCAGCACACCAGCCTGCACTCAATTGGTAAGCAATTACTTGGGAAAAAAACATCAAAAAGCCAAGTAAAGCAAACCTCTTTCAAAAAGGTGCAGTGCTTAGCTGGCATAACCTGATCAGCTACTGAAATCAAAAAAAGCCAAGACATAGTCCATGGCTTGAGCGGTAGGGTAAGGCTCATAGGTTAGCCCTTACCATGGGGCAATGATATACACTGATCTGAGGTCCAGTCTTCAGACATCACATAAAGAACTTTAAGGTTCTGTTTAATGGCTGTATAAATGCAGAGGATCCTATTTTATCTTTGATCCTACATCTACATAATTTTTACGGTTTCAGTTCCCAGTATTGCCCACTTGCCACACTACAGAAGAGATTAAAAATACAAAGCCAATTCTTCTCTTGCAATGCATCATCTACACCCTTTTTCTGATCATCTTAGTTAGCCTCTGTATAATTTATCCCATATTTATCATCACACAATCAAGCTCTATGTGTGTGTGTGTGTGGATCTGCCTTAGTTTAATTAAATACAGAGGCTGGGCACACTTCTAAAGTTATTATTTGGACAAAACTCCCATAGGGACTACAAACACAAACCAACAGCAAACCTGTTTCAGTAAGCTTTAAATTCAAAACACTGAAATACATTCATATATTTCTGCTGTTTGTTATTTGGGTTTAGGATTTTTTAAATATTGAATGAAATAGATTAAAGCAGAAATGTGCATGCTTCACTGGAACTCACAGTCATGGGTTTCTTAATATTTTTTTTATTTCCATAGCATTATTTAATTCCCTATTTTTGAGACATGGTTTTGAGTTACATTTTCCAGTGTGAGATGCTCCTTCACAACAATACAATCTCCTTGAGGATTTTTCAGGAAAGAAATGAGCTTCTGCTTCCTGAAAATATCTGCCTATCTTTTTTCATGTATTAGATGAAGCTGCTCACGACAGTGAAGCAGGACATGTGTCTTTAACTCTTTATAGGATTAGGTAGGGTTTTTTAAAACTAATCTTGTTAACACTGATAAAGACTTCAGCGCTTTCCAGAGAAACATGGCTGCTCCAAAAAGCACATCGTTCAGAATTATTGCATAGCCTTGTATTTCAGGGAATTTTACCTGACAAAACTGCACACTGCTGTAATGTGTAATTCACATTTCTGTCACAGTTCAATACAGAACGCCGGCAATGATTTTCTTGGTGTGAGATCTGATTTGTGAATGTAAAGAAGAAAAGGGATTGTGTTTGTGCTGGCTACACAGATGGGCCCAGTCGAAAGCTGCTCATTTTGACCCGGGTTCCCATATATGGTGCGTGACTGTCCCCAAATCCCTTTTCTCCACTAAACAAAATGAAATCCTAGGTGCCTTTTCAGCTCGAGGTTGACTTGTAGCTTTGCAAACTGATCTGCTTTCCTGAAGCATTCCCAATGTACTTCCTACAAAATAATGTCTCACTTACTGGGATGTAGTAGCCAGAAGATGTTTCTCCTCTAGAAGTATTGTTTTCATTCCCAGATTAATTAATGAAAGGTAAGGATATACTAGCACTGAATAACCACAGATTTTTGTAAAGAAAACATTCCGTTTGAATCTGTTTATGCAGTGTAAAGCATTTTGGTTTTGTTTAAGTATGTAGAGCTGTCATAGTATTAAGAATTCTCTTTTTTTTTTTTTTGATGCTGCATATTGTTTTGCTCTTTTCCTCATTACACTTGGATTATGTCTACTGAAAAACTGTAGAAAAAGAAGTATAACATTGAATTGAAGAGATACAGTCTGACCAAAGGGAAATGCTCTGGAGAACGCTGGTCAAATGCAGTTACTGTGTACATTATAACTTTTTATAACATAATGTAAATCTTTTTAAAAGAGTTTCTTTGAATTATGAGTGACTAAAAGTGCTGTAATAGAAATATATCGTAAACCCATTCCCGTGTAATGGTTTACTAATTGAATTACTTACTGATTGATTGGTAAAAGCTAACCTTAAAGAGTTAGTGTTACTTAGCGCACAAATCTAACTCTGTGCAACTGACTGTCTGCTTTGGAAAATTTTGTAAGGTCTATGGAAAGGAACTTTACACAGTTTTACATGTTAAAAGTGTAGTAGGTGAACAGTAATATTTTAAAATACAAATTCAATCATAATTCCAGTTGTTCTCCTGGGGTACCAATAATTTTATGTAACTGCACGGTGTAAATGATTGTAAAAGTTCTAGGTTCTTTATGGAGTGAACACCTTTAAATGGTGGCATGCTGGCTGAAATTGTTGTATCAGACTATTTCTTTACAAGGTTGCAAGAATCTTAGACATTTGAGAACAAATCTGTTACACAGTCAATCAAAACGGCATGTCCGGACGTGCATGCTCGTCTACGTTTAAAAGCCTGTGTGAGGATCCTTATTCAGCTTCTCTCATCGATATTAGGTTGGTTCCATTCCAGTTATTCTATTAGCGCAGCTTTTGTTTAAACCCAGCTTGCTAAAGGAGACGCAAATTCAACTTTTTAAATGAGGAGGGACCCGAGGGAATCCTTAGCTGTTCTGAGGTGAGGCTGAAGAAGGTGCAAAAGGGGGTCTCCGGGCGTGCGGGCTGGGCGCACTGAGGGCGGCCGGGTGGCTGCAGGCCAGGGGCGCGCAGCTGTCTCGCAGCCCCCAGGCCGGTTCCACGCAGCCCCCGGGCCGGCTCCGCGCAGCAGGGAGCCATCGGAGCGTTTCTCCCAAAGGGGGAAGTTTGACTTCGCTTCGGCCCGTGCGAGCCTCATTGCTGTTGTCGCTTTTAAACCAATAAGGCTAGGACGAGAGCGGGGGCAGTTTTTGTTACAAAAACAAACAAACAAAAACATGAAGAAAGAAAAAAAACATTAAAAAAAAAGGAGGAAACAAAACCGAAGCGGCCGGAGTGGAGTGAGGAGGAGCGGGAGCGGCCGCCTGCCCTCAGGCCCTGCCTCGGCAGACCCACGAGACCCAGAGAGCAACTTCCCTCCGCCGCGGCTTTGTCNGGAGAAAGGAGGAAAAATAGGGCTGAATAGCAAAGCAGCCCACAGCTCCGCAGCGGCGGCGCTTGGCTGTGCGAAGTAGCGGTGGGGGGGGGTTGTCTTCCTGCCGCCCAGAGAAGAGCAGCGCTCTGCTCGGGATCGCTACGGGCAGCAGTTAATACTGGCGGTGTTTCAGGCTGGGCTTTGTAGGCTTCCCACAAAACAGATGCTGGGCGGTTCTGCTTATTGTGATCAGCCAGGTTTGGGGACTCTCCTGTTTGGTTTCCTAGAACGCTCATGGTTCGACAGATAGGAATAACGTGATGGTGAAATGTTAAATGGGGGCGGTGGGGGTGGAAATAGGCATTATATATATTATATTATTATGTTAGAAATAGGTTATAGGTTGATATAGAATACCTGTAGAACTTTGTGAAAGAGACCTGGAATTCTGAGGAAAATAACCTAAAAATGGTAATGAATAAAGCCTGAGCGAGCTTTTGACAGCACTTTCTGGAGCAGGAAATCCTTTGCTTTAATGTGTTTAAATTTACCAAACACCAAGGAAAACACACGGATCCCCCCAGGACAGCTTTTCTAGATGACAGAATAAACATCTACACAACGGAAATGTTTGGCGTTTATTGACAGTTTAGGGGGCTTATTTAGAATGATGATCTTAGAACAGAGAAGTTAAAGACCTTTGGAAGTCTCATTAAATTTACATCTTGCTTTTGAGCAACTGAACCCCACAAAAGGTGCATTTCTGACAAACACCAAGGACTGCCCTTTGCAGTGCAAGTTTATTCTGAAAGGTAAAGGTGTAAATGCATTTAAAAGTGTTTATTAGAAGGTATTGGGGGCTTGATGGGGGGGTTGGTAAGTAAATATTTAAAACTAAGGCAGGCAGAAAAGAGAAAAGCTTTCAGGAAAAAAAAGTGGGTAGAGTATTTCATGTAGTTTGTTTAAATTTTAAAATTATCACAGAGAGGAATTTGGAATAAGTGTAAATATTATCTAGAGTATCAGTGGAAGTTTTTAATGTCAGCCACTACGTACACAGAATCTTTTCAATTCCATAGTGAGACAGTTTACAAAGAATCTGCCAGAATGCAAACTGCTGATTTGATGTGTAAAATAGATGACAGTGGGTATATGTATTTATGTATATGTAGATATGTGTGTGTGTACACATTATATACTTCCATATACCTAAACACACGTGCCGCAGTGTTTTATATGTTGATCACAAACCCTCAACACACAGTATTTAGCCAAGAACCTCCCTGCTCTGAATTTTCCCAAGGCCCTGATAGGGTCTGGAAATGAGCAGCCATCCCCCCTCAGCAGTTCTGTGCAGTGGCAGAACGCTTGAGTCACTCTTTGCTTTTGGAAACAGAGAAAAAAAGAATGAGTAATCATTTTGTTTGAAGTGCAGTAAGTATGAAATATTTCTTTGGATCCAAAAGATTCTCAGAAAGGCAGGGAGACAGTCTTAAATGGCTGGCCATGACAGCGGTGTCATACTGGAGTACCTCTGTCTTAAAGGGAAGCAAGTATTGGGGTTTTGAAATGTTTCTTTCTGAAGTGTATGAAATGAGCACTCAGGATAGCACTCATAGAAAAATTTAAACTAGCAATTGAAAATGAACATACTCTAATTACCTTCTTCTCGTTAATCAGTGCAATTGGTTTGATGTGTCTTAAAAAAAACCCCAAACCCTATTTCTTCACTCAAAGTCCAGTGATGAGATTCCTGGAAGCAAGAAAGTACTACCAAGTTTCATGTGTCCCAGGCAAGGTGCCTTTTTATAGCCAATTTGCATTCTAGTTTTGTAACATTTGGCTGTCGAAGCCATTATGTCTGTGGATACTGACTGCTTAAGCACTTTTAAGGAGGCAAAGAGTGCTGTTGATGGAAAAGTCCTCTCCTGTCCCTCCCTCTACCCTGGCTAAAAATGACTTTTTTTTTTCCCTTCTTAGGAGCACTCTGATTAGAAGACTGTCCTTGCCTTTGAAATTTGCTTCTTTAAAATAGAACTATGTTTTAAGAAGTTCATTTGCTGGCTATAGTTTTCTGGGTTAACTTTTTATTTTCACTTAGACAATTTCTTTTCAGCTGGAAAAATGTTTTAAATTATAGCCATTAAAAAATGCCTCTAGCAAGCAAAAATACTGTGGAAAACCTGTAATTTAGACAAGTACCTACATTTTATTTGTTCTGTGCTGCTGAAATTTAGAATCCCTTCCCATTTACAGTTTACTTTTCAGAGAACATTGTTAACTTTTTGGCTTCATACATGATCTCCTGTCAGATGCTTTTGATTTGTAATTTAGCAAAGTATAATAAACAGTGCAGAAGTCATGATTTTGCCTCTGCATCCTGAGCTCTGTGGTAGGGAAAATGTGATAAAATGTGTACCTTAAGTCTTGTTTGATGATCTCTCAAAGCAAGTTTGCCTTCTGGAAATAATTTCTGGGGTTGAAGAGCATGGTATTAACAGATTTAATGTGGCTATTCAATGGATTGGTGGAGTACTATGTGAGGTTTAACAAAATGAGAGAGACAAATTGAACACCAACAAAACCTACATCTGTGAAGAATTAGAAATCTAAATTAGAAAAAAAGCAAACTTAAAAGACCTCATTAACTAATCAGAATTTTATATTACTGATTTAAGATTCTTAAATGGATGAATTTTAAGTAGCTTTACTATCAGTGTCTTTTTTTCTTACCGCATACTTTGTACTGCACAGATCTGCAGTTCTTGTTAAGGAGAAAGAATTGAGTGTTAGTTATAACAGTCAAATCACAGGCAGGAATATTTCTGAGGTAGTAAGGAGGAAGTCTATGTTTTTCAGCACATAAGGTGTTTGTAGTTTAAGCAGAGCACAGAGTATGAAGGGTAAGTGAGAGTCCCTTTTTCCCCTTTGTTTTGGGTTTGGGGTTTTTTTGCTGTGCACTTTGGCTGCCTGAGGAAGGCCAGAGCTTTTTAAACAAATACTTTTTTCCACTTTTTTTTGATACATGAGTTACATTGCAGAAATTCAATTATCCAGAAATCTGTTGGCAAAATGGGAGAATGTATGAGAGCAAGCACACACCACCCTGAAATGTTTTTGTTCTATGAACTGGTTGTCGTCAGCGTGGTTCCGTACCGTGATATAATTTCGCACTACATGTAAAAAAAGGAAAGCATGTGTAGCATTTTGTAAACTGTAACTAATTTCATTCACATCTGTGTCTAATTGTTGTCTGCATTCACATTCTTGAGAGTAGATTTATTTATCCTGGACCACTCTGTGGATTCAGCTGACCAGTCTAAGTGAGGATTAGTTGTTTTAAAGCTATTTTGATTAAAGAGTAATTTTAAAATATGGTAACAGGCAATGCATGGATTAAATCATCCCTGAGACACATAGGAAGATATCTAAAGTGCGCCTAATGAAAATGAACTTTGTAGATATGAACTCACACAGATCACAGAGTGTTAGAGAATAGATAAGGAGGGTATATAAGGTTTAATTCACTTTGAATGAAGTGTTTGGGTTTTTTTGCTTCTTCCTATGGATCTGTAAATGAAATCTCTCTGTTGTCACATGTGCACATAAACATATATGTGAAATGTATGGAAAGTGTTATTTTTTTAATTTGGTGAAATAAAAATATGAGGATTAAATGCATCGTAGGGCAAAGTATGAATAAGACTGCAGGACACTTCAGAAAATATCAGATAATTAAAGCATCTATTTGAGAAATGTAGTTTATCCTATTACAAAAGACATGTTTTAAGGGATGCTGTGCCAGAGGGACTGAAGATACGTCTATAAGCAAACTTGATTCTCACCTATAATTTTTTCCAGGTGATCCGAAGGAGCAGCAGAAACATATCCTAAGGCACTCTGCTGCCCTTTCTGAGGTAAAGAACTGAAAAAAACCCCTCTAAAACAAAATTCACAGTTCTGAATATATCTGCTCATCTACTTTGGCGTGCAGTGATGTATTGAAAAGCTTGTTATGTAGAACTTTAAGTACATCGTTACAAAAAGATTTATGTTTTTCAGCATGCATGATTGCATGCCTCTTGACATCATCTGTAATGTTCTGCATTGCCTGGCTGCTCCTCACTGTTGTTTATGCTTGCTAGTAGTAATTCTGTGATTAAAAATAACAAAAAACCTCTACCCCTGGAGAAACGTAAGTAGGATTTGCTTGGATGATTTTTATGGCACTTAAAATGCCTCATCTCTCTTGTCCTTGCAGTGTGATCATGTAAGAAATGTCAGCTGAGGTTGAATGGAAGCACACATTAAGGGTTCTTAATGCAGATGTCGAGAGGATATGTACCTTTCCTGGAGAAGATCTTGTGTGCCTTTAATCTAATAGTGTCTGTCAGTGTGTCTTCACCTGAATTTTATCATCTGCTGACAATTGTTATGGGCTACAGAGAAGAGTGTTAGCAAAGCAATGGTGTTTTTTGAACAGGATATGAAAATCTATCACTCACTTGGGTTATAAAAGGAGTTGTTTTATTAAACTGGAAAATTATCACTGTGCTTCCCAGTGGAGCCTGATTCCTTTTCTTGATGAGTAACCTCAGACATAAATGCTACAGTTCCCTCCTCTTTATTTAGCTAGAAGAGTTCTTTTAAGTAATTCTATAAGAAATGGCATTAGTGACCAGAGTTTTTCCAAGTAAGATTCTGTACAATGCTGTGAGGGTGGTTTATTTGAATTTGCAGCGGTTGGAGGTGGGCTTGGTTTGGAGGCGCTTGTGTGGTTGGTCATCTATTGAAGCTGTTTACCACAGGTAGACCTGCCCTGTGTTTTGCTTCCCCCCTGACCCTCCAAACTAGTGATGGACTCTCTATGTTACTTCTCCCCTCGCCTTTGGGGTGAGATGACTTGTGGGTTCTCTGCTGCCAGATGAAGAACAGGGTCAGAGGAAAGCTAATGCAAGGCTGGCAAGAAGCTGTCAAGCGTGAGGAGGATGGGAGGGAGAGGTAACTCTGCTCAAGATAAGTAGAGGAGAGAGGGGTGGAGGATGCTGGGGGACTTGAAGTTGCAATGGCTCCTGCTGCCCTTGGTGGGGCGGCACGGAGAGGTTACCTTTCCCGGGGTGTGATGTGAATCGTGCCTGGCCGGGGGAGGAGTGAGCTCCTCTGCAGCTCTCCCGGGCCCCTGATGAATCACTATCCCGTCACTTGGCTGCAGTCCCCGGCACGAGGAGGAGAGAGAGAGACCTGCCGGGGAAACAACAACTGAACCTTCAATTTGGAGACAATATGTCTTTCATGGGCACTGCACCCTCCTTCTTTGCTTTTGGCTGTGAAGGACGCAATGTCATCCGCGGTGATCCTCTTTCTTTAAAATAAGGCCTCGTGGTAAAGTGGAGTAATTGAGGCTTGTGTTTGTTTCCCTGGTTTACAGGTGCGGAAGTCCCAAACCAGTTCAGATGTTGCTGTTTCCTCAAGCTGCAGGTAAGGGATTAAAAATCACTGGTTTTCTGTAAGCCTTTTATCATTATTAGTTTTTAAATTTCAGATGATAAGTAGATTTTTATTCTGGTTTTCTGCATTCAGCAGATGAGTAGGTGTTGGAAGCATCTCCTTTCCCTGTGTGCAACAGTCTGCAACCATGAGCAGATACACTTTTTCACTGAATTGTGTGGGCTCAGGTTTAGGTAATGAAAAGTGAGAAGGATTTCTGTTTAGACCCTCTGATAAAATATCTGTTAGAATGTGAAAACTTTATAGCTGAAATAACACTTAGGCTTTAGAAGATTTATACCATTACTGTGGGAGAAATTTTTAGTATAGTTTTAATAGTCTTTAAAAGTGTTTAATCATTGCTTTTAAACAGAAAAATTGCTGTTTCAAATGCCTTGGAGGCACAGTAATCAGTGAAATAGCAATAGGGAACAATTACTTAGACTGAGTACATCAAATAACTTCAAAAGTTTTAGGTATAAAGAGACAGAAAGATTGGACATTTCAGTGATAACCTTCGCTGACATCAGCCAAGAAATATGTCATAGTGGTGATGGCTGTTATGTAAGGCTCCTAAAAACACCATTTGAACATATTCAGCTGCCTGTGTGGTACATAAATGTTTCATTTTGACTTCGAATTGGAATAGCTCTCTTCTTGTTTTAACTCGGCGAGAGTTGCTGAGACGCAGCAGTGTGCTCGGGCATACTAACACCAGTACTAACACCAGTACGGGTTTCACTGTGTGTTGGTCATATCCCTTTCCAATCAGGACCGCTTTATGTAATCCACAAAGCAAACAAGTGAGAAGACTATCATAATGTTTTAATGCTGCATTTGTTTCAATGGAAACAGAGGAACAATTAAGTCGTTTGCCAGAGTAAACACATACATCAGGACTATCTCATTCCCTGTCAGTAGATGATAGGCTTCCACAATTGCTTCAAGTGTTTTATTTGGTTTGGAGGCCCATTATAGTGCCACTGAGTAATAAATCTTGGAAAAGCAGAGTGTTAATTTGTTGTTAAGAAAATATATGTCTTCATATATTGGTAATTCCACCTTAGTACGTGTCATAAAAATACAAGGTGACATCAATGTTTGAAGTACAGCACTTCATATATAAATTAGAAGCAGCAAAAGTAATCATGGTAGCTGGTAAGTCATGTGTGGTTACAAAATGGGTTTAGCGCTAGAAAGATCAAGATGTGAGAAGCTGTTCATTTTTTGCTGTTTTGGGGATGTTGATTAGCAGCAGTCTGTGTCTCGTATAGGTTATTCCTCTGGAATATACATGTCACTAAATATGTTGCTCAAACTAGTTGCATGTTGTTTTCAGGTCTATGGAAATGCAGGATCTAGCCAGCCCACATAGCCAACTAAGTGGTAGCAGTGAATCCCCCAGTGGTCCAAAACTTGATAACTCCCATACAAATAATAATTCCATGACACCCAATGGCACAGAAGGTGAGCCACTGTTTCTTCTGCTTGTTTTCTCTCCATGCTCTGTTGGTGTGCTATGCAGAGAATATGTTTTACTGTTTGAGATGTTCTGTGTTTATGTCACATGGTGTGTAGAGACAATGTTCAGTGTTTATCAATGTTTATTATGAAGTTTCAGCATGAATTCAGCAGGTAGCATGTGCAGAGCTTAAAAAAAAAAAGAAATTCAAAAAGCCCAAAAGGGTAGTTTTCCTGTGTGTGGAAAATTTGTTTAAGCAGGCTAAGTGTTGAAATTTCCTTGAGCTGGCTTTCTGCTCTGACAAAGTGGGCAAAATTCAAACAGGTGTAGTGACTCCAAGGGGTAAACCGATAGCTATTTTTTAAGACGCAGTCAGACAGTTGATAATTTATGTTTGTTCTCAGCAGAATACTAACAGCAGAACAACCTAACCTACATCTTTGAACCTAATATAACAAATACAAGAAGAGATAGAAGGAAACACTGAAGGATTTGTATGATAAGCAGCAAAAAATCCTTTCCTGTAGCATTTCTAAGGCGATGGTAGAAAAGACCACACGTGACATTTGGCTAGCTTATGTGAGCAGAGATTTTAATGTGTTACTAGGAAAGAGTCACATGCCTTCAGTACTACTATCTAATATGAATAAAAATGTATAGTTGAGTAACTGTTGTAGCAAAAATATATGACTTTTTTTCCTAAAAAGTGGCTCATGTTAGTGTTGTCACTGCTCAGGCTTATGGATGTACATTCTATTCTTCCAGGAAAGGCATATGCCAATCAAACAGATGTCATACCCCTCAATTCTCCAAACATCTCTGTTATTTATTCTAATTGCAGTCCTCTGCAGTGTGAAGGGTTTATGGGTTATCAGATTAACAGGCATTTCTGCCAGAGTTAGGTATAATTTGGTTTTTGCTATTGCTCTGAAATTATTACTGCAATCAAATTTTAAGCCATTTGAAAAACAACAAAAAAGTAGTTCTTTAAAGAATAAATTAAGTGCTTAACACTTTAATGCAGTTCAATCTTTATTAAACATGTTTTAAAAATTAATTCAAGTCCACAGATGAGTCTTCTCACTTTTAAATACTCAGGTATATTATTATGGTGTTATATCATATATATAAACCTGGCAGTTTAAAATTCTTGTTCATGAAAGCCTTTTCTGTAAACTTCACCAGGTTTTGTAACCTTCTGTGTAACTGGAAAGCTCTTCAGTGGCACAAAAATGGAGAGTGTTCCTGGAAACACCGAAAGACATTCGCCATCTGGCTCAGCCCTTTGTGGTGGTTGTATGCAGGCATGCACTGTGAAACATGGGCTGCTTAATATTACTTTGTCAGAAAATGAGCTACATATTGTACCTATTCATGCAGTTAGCAAATCAAGTTGGAAATAATATCCCAACTTGTAGGTAGGTATCAGAGTTTATTGAACCAAGTGAATTAGACCACACTAACCTGTTTATCTGACTCTAAAATTTTAAAGCTAAGGCTTATTAATTTTGGGTTTATTCTACCTTGAAACCTGTAACTTAGAATACACGTGCTACCTTCTGAGAGAAAAGCCAAACTGTTTTACTCTGCGATTTTCCCTCAGGTGACATGACCCTCCTCAGCACTGCCAACTGGTTGCTAAGCCCTAGCCCAGAGAGCCCTGCAGGTCTGGGTGGCTGCGGTGGGTGCAGCCGTTGTGGGCACTCAGCATGCGTTTTTAGATGTTGTACAGAAAATGCCTTGAGAATAGCTTGTGCCTTGCAATTATGGTCTAGATTTTCTAATTTGAAAATTCCTGTCTCTGATTGCTCTTAAGTGACAAATAAGGAAAAGTTTGTGAAGAAACATAGTTAAATCCTTTATGGCTGAATTAGATGTGTGCCAAAAGACAAAAATTGTGAGCAAAGCAGATGCCTAACGATCTGAAGGTGGAATTTTTACTGTCATTGTGATTAATTTTATCCAGAGAAAATGTTTGCTTTGAGTACCTTGAGCTGCTAAACAGGCTTGAGGGAAAAATGGATTAAATTAATCAAAATTTTGGGTGTTTTGCTTTTTTTGATGGAAGGTGAAGTAAAACTATTTTTTCTGAGATACTCGAAGCAGAATCCTGATGAGATTGGCAGATTATAGAGATGTAGTCATAAGGGCTTGCCAAACACATTTGTTAAAATGCTACGGTGTGATTTGCTTGCCTGTTGTACTTGAAGTGGAGATTTCAGTTGCTGAACCTTCAAATGTTAAATAAAATGTTCATTAATTCCTCTAAGGTGCCTTTTCAGACTTGTGTCTTATTGATGTTGTTCTACAAGAGGATGTGGTTGGAAGATAGCCCACAGTTATTAGCTAAGATTTTTAGCTTCACACTTAGTGGTAAGTTTTCAAAGCACCAAATGGGGGTTTAGGGGTGTGATTGTGTGATATAGGTGTGTGATTCACTATAGACTCTGACCAGTCAGAAATTTCCCAGGATAAAATGCAGAGGACTAACGCTACAATGTCTGTCTAAAGACACACTGAAAAATCAGTCCTGGAGTGACAGCATTGTGGTGATAAGTACTGTAGTATTTGGGTTTTCCATGCACTCTTTAAGTGTTTCTCCATGAAACACCAAGTTGTAGGCAACTGCAGACATTGGACACCATAAAAAATGTGGCCCTCTGTGACTTCCAGAAGAAAATCGGTTTCAAAAGAGACAAAGATAACTGTAGTAAAGGTCAGAATGTTCATACTTGTGCCTCATCTCTAATCTTCCTTTGTCAGTGAGCTCCTGTGGTAGGCTGACACTGAAGGAGAAACAATAACAAAAGAAGCTAATAAAATTGCCATTTGTTAAGTTTTATCAGACAGCTAGTGGCTACTGCAACAATGGTGCCCACTTTAGTAGATGGACTTCAGAGGGGAAAGGTTGCAAGTAATCAGTAAATTTGAAAAAAGTAGCAAGGCTGTTTTCCATAGTGGACAACTGCACCCAGTTTCTGCCTACAGTGATCTTTACCTGTATCTAAGGAATGTAAATCAGGTCTGATGAATGATATAGAGTAGAGAAACAGAAGCCTGTGGTCCATCATGATGTTTTTATGCAACTGGAATGGAAAAGAATAGATGAATAATGGGAGAAGGAGCTGTAGTTTTCCAAGCAATACACTTCATTCATGTTAGGAGTATGGAGCTACTTTTGTCCTCATTTTTGAGTGTTCAGAAGGAAGAAGAGAAGGCGTTTTCATATCAAGTGAAGGGAAAATGGATAACAAATTGAATATCAGATTTTCAAAGATACATAAAAACGAAGGCTTCAAAGGGAGTTGGACATCAAAATTCCTTTGGCAAAAAAAGTTCTTGCTCTTTAAGTACCTGCTGCAACATGAGAATGAGATCCCACACAAAGGTAGTCAAAGCTCCCAACTATGTGTCTATCTGATGGGTGGCCATTAAAAGGTTGTAAGTTGGTGAATGTAAATTTTTCTCAGGGCTTCAAAAGGCAGTGCTGTTTAGTATGTTTTCTGTAGATTTATAATATTATAGAATAGAGAAACAATTGCTTTCAGAATTTTCTGAAGTAATGATGGAGAAGCATGCTGGGGTATAACCTGGTCATTAGTATGGCATGTGGTGTAGATTTCTTTAAGTAAATTATGTGCTGAGTATTGGTTGTAATTTGAACAATACATGGAACAATACATGATAGCACTCAGAATAGTCTTTCAGTATCACAAAACTAACAGTGAATGATTTTTAATTTTTTATATGTTATTAATAATTGTGAATAGTTATCCATAATTTTATGTGCTTTGTGGTGCAAATTTGTTGTAGGTGAGAGCAATCAGACATTTTAGGAAATTTTTGGGTTCTGGTAGTTTTTAGGTTCTTATTCTGGAATTTCCATCAATTATGTTTACTGAATCACAGAATTTCAGAATTAGTGAGGCTGGAAAAGCCCTCTGAGCTCATCCAGCTCAGACCATGACTTAACATCACCACATCAGCCAGACCAGGGCAGTAAGGGCCACAGCCAGTCTGTCCTTCTACACCTCCAGGGATGGGGACTCCACCACCTCCCTGGGCAGTCCATTCCAGGTTCTGATCACCCTTTCTGGGAGGAAGCGCTTCCTAACATCCAATCTAACCCTCCTCTGGTGTGGTTTCAGACCCTGCCCTCTCATCCTATCACTAGTTGCTTGGGAGAAGAGCTTGACCCCCACCTGTCTGCAACTTACCTTCAGGTAGTTATAGAGTGTGATAAGGTCCCCTCCGAGTCTCTTCTTCTCTAGGCTAATCTTGTGTTTATGATGAAGAGCTTAGTGGTATGAAACTTGTAATTGATGCAGGGATATCTGTGTAGTTAGACATCCCGAAATAGTCACACAGTAAATGCAATTCTAATATTTTCATTTCAGTAGGGTATTAGTATCAATAACTATTGATGCTAACTTCTTTATTCAGCCCCAGAAGAGCACATGAGGATGTGTCAGAGGCCCCTGACTGGCAAAGCCTGAGGTTCTGTAATAAACTTTAACCTTCTGTCATTTCTGGAGGATAAAAATGAAATACACATCACTGCCTGTTTACGTGAAGGCAAGAGCTTGACTTGGACTGTCTTTTCTTTCCCGTTCTTTGCTTTTTTCTTCTTACATCCCATTTGCTTCCTTTCAGACTCTTTTTCTTGTCTGTGTTTTTATTCTCTGCTTCCTCAGCAGTCTTTCCATCCATTCTGAGCACACATAGCATTTTGTTTTGTTATTCTTCTTTCATAGGTTTTTGGTCAGAGAAATAGCTTGACTATTGGCTCAGTCTAGCAACTCCAGTTGCATGGTATTGAGAAGGAGACTAGCTAATGTGTATTTACTTGTTGATTGTCTTTTTTTTTGTGGGTTCTCTTGTTTGTGAAAGGTTAACCATTTTATTTTCCTCTGTAATATTTTACTGAAAGAGGGGACTTCATTTAAGTGAAAAGTTAATAGCAATACTGGTTCCAGCAAACATTAGAGGGAAAGACAGTACTCTGAATGACAAATTACTTTAAAAAAAAAAAGGAACAAAGCACCATGATTTTAGTATCGTTCATTTTTGCAAGCTTCTCATAAATTTGTTTGTAGCACACATTATTACACTCTGTGAATGGAGCATGATGGTGGGAGATCAGGGCTCCACTGCCACAGTGGCTTTGTGTAGGCTTTGTGATGGCATGAAACTGTGAAGATATTCACTGAAAACTGTAGCTGCAAGACAACATGCTAGCTGCAGTTTCTCTCCAGTGGGACCAATCTGTTACGCGTGATTTGCATGTGTGCAATTGTGTGGTTGCACACCATGAGATAGAAATATCATACACTTGGACAACATTACAGTTGAGAAGGAAGGAAATCCAGCCCTGGAATTCTCTCTGCCTGTCTTCAAGAAGGAGGTGCTCCACCTCCTTGATCATCTTCATGGCCCTCCTCTGGACCTGCTCTAATAGGTCCATGCCTTTCTTACTATAGGAGAGTCAGAAGTGAATACAGTACTCCAGGTGAGGTCTCATCAGAGTGGAGAAGAGGGGTAGAATCATCTCCCTGGGCATGCTTCTTTTGATATAGATGTGAATTTATCTGGGTTTCTGGGCTGCAGTCACACATTGCTGGATCAATATTCATGTCTCATTCTTATGTCTTGTACCTGTAAACAGCAGAGTAACCTTGACTTCTCCATGATGCTCTCTGTTCATTTGAACTTCATTGTCTTCCCAGAAGATAACTGAAGGCAACCTCTTTTGGACTATGGCATTATATGTTCATTGAACCTAACTTTGGCCAAAGAGAGACAGTTCAAACTGTTGCACTTCCTGTTCCAGGGAATTCCTATGGCCAGATGCCCAACTGAGGGTTTAGGAGGAAAAAACAAAAAGGAAAATAGGCCATAACACCTCTAAAATGATTGTTTCCAGATACATGCTGCCTTTGGGCAGGAGAGAGATAAGCATTTGGTGTAAATTGACAAGTGAGTGCAAAGGGGTGAGAACATTAATTGGACTCAAATATTTTAATCTCATAACTGCAGTGAATGAAGACTTGTCAGATGAATGGGTTAAATCTTGATTATCAGCTACAAGTACTATAAAAACTTGCCTGCACCCAGATAGTTTTGAATTTTTCTTCTGATTTTGTGCTGTAGTGGTGATGTTATTTCTTTGTAAATTTAAGTGATTTTCTGCTAGATGAGAAGATGCAATGATTTTAAAGCTCTTTCACTTGTAATGCATAAGAGGAAGTTGAGTGTCATGGGGAAACATGCATGTAGTGAAAGCTAGGAGCTAGCCACAGCCCAGACACTGCAGAAGATTTTAAGCCTTCTCCCATCAGAGGAGGGGAGAACAGGAAACAGTCTGGGCTTGAACTAGAATGTGCTTCTTTGAGCAGGGACTTTCTTGGAAAACTAAACATAAATTCAGGCTGGAAATTACCTTGGAGTAATTACCTTCTGGGAATTTCCAGGCAGTGAGATGCAGGAAGAGTCCTCTGCTTTAAGAAGCAGGAGCAATTAAGTTTTAACCCTCTGCTGTGAACTGGGACATCTTCAGCTAGAGCAGATTGCTCAGAGCCCCATCCAGCCTGAGCTTGGATGTTTCCAGGGATGTTCTCTCTAGCACTTCATTTGGTAACCTGTTCCAGTGTTTTGCCACCCTCGTTCTAAAATATTTCTTCCAAATACCCAAACTAAATTTACCCTCTTTTGGTGTAAAGCCCCTTGTTCTGTCACAACAGGTCTTGCTATAAAACCATCCCCATCTTTCTTACAAGCTCCCTTTAAGTACTGAAAGATTGCACTGAGGTGTCCCCAGAGCCTATTCTTCTGCAGGCTGAACAACCTCAACTCTTTCAGACTGTGCTCACAGGGGACGTGTTCCAGCCAACTGATCACTTTTGTGGCCTTTCTCTGGACCCGCTCCAATAGGTTAGCGTCCTTCTTGTGCTGAGGACACCAGAACTGGGCCCAGTACTGCAAGTGGGGCTTCAGTAGAACAGAGTAGAGGGAGACAATCACCTGCATTTACCTGCTGGCCACATTTCTTTGGATTCAGCCAAGAATAAGGTTGGCCTTCTAGGCTGCAAGAGCCTGTTTTTGGTCTATGTCTAGCTTTTAATCAGCCAGTACCTCATAAGTTCTTTTTCACAGGGCTGCTCAATCACATTTTCCTCCAGCTTGTACTGATATGAAAGATTGGAGTGACCCAGGTGTAGGACCTTGCACATTCCCTTGTAGAACCTTGAGTTCACACAGGCCCACTTCTCCAGCTTGTCAAGGGCCCTCTGGACTATATCCTGTCTCTCTGGTCTATGTACCACACAGTGTCAGCCATGTTTACAATATTTCTTCTGTGCTTTAATACCATGTTTAACCACACAATGCAGAAACATTTATTTAAATGTTATTTGTTGCATGGTTAAAATAAATAATAAAATGGAATTACCAAATAATATAGGTATCCAGAATAAAGAAAAATGTTAATAACAAATAAATTGTAATTTAAACAACATAATTCTATAAAATATGAAATTTAATTAAATAGTAGTAATAAAGTAAAACATTTAAGAATAAAATTGTTTTACCAGAATATTTCTATTTTAAAACTGTTAACAGACTAGTTCAGCAGAGCAAACTTTGTATGTGTTATAGATAATCAAAGTAATTTCGAAAAGATATTTTTAAACCTTACTTTTTGCATGCTCGAAAGTGCAGTCTTTATAAGGCATTCGTATGGCTTTTGTATTAGCATCTTATTCCTTATAGCCCTCTTTATTGATGTGAACCAGGGATTGTGTGATGTTTATTATGGGTCTGCCATCCCTGCTGATCCCCAAACCCTGAGCTATGCCACGTTGTCTTTGGCATGAGACAGGGTAGGATGGTCCTGTGCAACAGCAGGGTCCTAGGACAGAGAGGAGAGGTTAAAAGACAGTGGTGCAGGAACCTCTTTAGCAGGAGCAGGGTTGAACACAGGAACAGGCTGCCCAGGGAGGTGGTTGAGGCCCCATCCCTGGAGATACTGATGGGAAGGCTGGGCAAGGCTCTGGGCAACCTGATCTGGTTGAGGGTGTCTTTACTCACTGCAGGGGGGTTGGACTAGATGATCTTTGGATGTCCCTTCCAACCTGCACCATTCTAGGATTCTGTGCAATGTGAACTCAGAAAATTATTACCTGGCTAATAAACCACATGAACCTGTGGGTTCTGGTCAGAAGTTCCTTCTCTCAATGGCATTCAGAAACTGTCATTGAATTAATTTTTAACTGTCTATTGTAATATGGTTGTCAAAACACGGCACTTACAATCTCTGAGCATCTCAAGAAGAAATATTTTGACAATTGATAAAACTTTAGGTCAGCAGTTACTGAGTCTCAGAATTATTGTGCTTTTTTGTCTCAGAGCTAGAAAGGATGTTATTGTCTGCTACTAATATTTTTTCTGTTCTTCCATTGTGTTGTTTTCTTACACAGTTCTAGAAACTTGTAACTTCTTGTTGTTAAAATCTTATAAATGAGTAGTAAATAAAAATAGAAGGAAAGAAGTCTCTCTCATGACATAGTTTCTTAAGCGTATTAGTACGTAAACCAAATCTCTATCAGTAATTCTAAGTAACTTTAATTTTGCAGCACATTAGGAATGCATTTGCAGTACTAAAACTTAGTAACGCATTGCTGAATCAGCATATGTCTCTGCAAGTCTGATAGTTCTGACCTCTGTAAAGGTCTGTTTTGGTGAAGGAATAATAACCCACTGCTCTTCCTCTTCTGTAATCTCTACCATGACTGAGCATGGTGCTGACAGTAGAAAGTGTTCTGGGTGGATGTGGTGATGTTCCCACTCATTTGAGAGCTTAGGACACAGTGCAGAAGTGTTAACTGTTTTGGGAAATATAGAGAGATGAAGATCACAAGATGGGGCCAGATCCACACCACTCTAAAGCCTTGCTTCCTCAGAAAACTCTATGCATTATACAAGTAGATTAGTGGTGCTCTATTTTGATGGACTGGCATACCTGTAACTTCTGGAAATCCCTTCACAGCTCTTTATCCTTGTGATTCTGGGGTGAAATGACCTCTGCTGCAGGTCAGTTTTCACCTTGGGTAAATGAGAGGCTTCCTTTGCAGCGAGAATGCACGTGGTAAATATTTCCACAGGGTAAAACGTGGCTGTTTCCAGATTATTTCTTTTTGTAGCAAACTTTTGCAGTATGTTTAGACTCAGATAGAAGGAAATATGTAGTCGTTCTCTGGCATTTTGATTAAAATGCTTGGGGAACAGATGGCTTTTTGTTCGTATCTATCTTCATTAAATCCTCAGTTAGCGGTGGAACAAAGGTCCATTAAGATCATTGATGTTCCTAAAGATGGCATGATAGTGCTTATTTATTATCATCCTACTAATGGCTACCCAGATCAGGAATAACATGAACAGCCTTTCTTATCCTGTTTTTCAATTATTTAGGAAATACAACATCTGAGAGAGAAGATACAAGGAACAGTTTTTATGAAAGATTTGTGGGCATTGCAGTCAGCAACTAGAATCCATTTCCAGGAAGAAGACACTGTCTTCACTGTCATATATGTTGTCTGTCCTGTATTTTCAAAAGTTGTATGTTTAGTAAACAGCATTTGATTATAAACCTTTGTCACTGGAGTATTGTGCTTGACTCATAGAGATAGAAGTTCTGTTTTGATCAGTTTTTTCCCAAAATCATGTCTTGAACAGGACCTGAGGTCCAGATAGCACAAATTCAAGTGAAGTGGGCTTTAAAATCAATTCCAAGAGAGGTATTTACATCCCTTTAGAAAGAATAAATTACCCTGTAGGTCTGTATTTTGCGAGGTGGCTCAGTGTAGACCATGGGCTGCTATTTTGCAATACCAAACAATGGTACTTTATGTTAAGGAACATAAGGAATTATACTCCTTATATGTTATATGGAATAGTGAAGAATTTTTTCTCTTGTGGAGAAGAGGGGAGGAATTCGAAGAAAGCAAATACTGACATCTGCCACTCATTACTCCACGTTAGATTGATCTCCCTCATCTTCCTCTCTTTTCCTCCCTCACAACTGTGAGTATAAAGAAAAGCATTCTTAACTGTTATTTCCTAAAGGATAATTACATTGTGGAAATTAGATTCAGAAGACTTGCAAATGTTTAAGAAAGCTGGAGTAATCTATGAGAGAAGTATTAGCGTGACAGTAAGATGTAGCTGTGATAATGTAGATGCTATAATTCTTGGTATCTAGATTAACAAACCATGTAGAATCTGCTGTAAGAGTATGGTAGCTTCTGGAAAAGTAATTGGGAAAGACACTTTGCAAGAAGTATTTTCTTGCACCTTTCAGTATGTAGTTATGAAATAGATGTTGGCTCTGTTACATACTGTGTTTTTAAGAGATAAATTTGTATTGTTCGTGGAAGAAGGTGCAGGCAACACAGGAAAAGTACAAGGTTTTTGCAAGGCTGTATAGGGAGAAAATGAGAAAGGCCAAAGCTCAGCTAGAACTTACTTTAGCCAGTACTACCAAAGACAACAAAAATGTGAGTGCCCACCCCCCTGAACAATATTTCCAAGAGGAAATGAACAGTGACCTCTCATGCTACTTAAACATGCACAAGGCTATGGGGCCAGGTGGGATCCACCCCAGGGTACAGAGGCAGCTGGTGGAAATGTTCACCAAGCCACTCCCCATCATTTACCAACAGTCCTGGCTAACCAGGGAGGTCACAGTTGACTGGAGATTTGCAGATGTGATGCCCCATTTACGAGAGTGGCTGGAAGGAGGATTCAGGGAACTACAGGCCTGTGAGTCTGACATCGGTGGTGCAGATGGTTATGGAGCAGACCTACACCTAGAGTGCCATCACACAGCACATATGGGACAACCACGAGATCAGGCCCAGTCAGCAGGGGTTTATGAAGGGCAGGTCCTGCCTGACTAACCTGATCTCCTTCTACAGCGTAGTGGATAAAGAAAAGTCTGCCATCACTGTCTACCTGGCCATCAGTAAAGATTTTGACACCATTTCCCACAGCATCCTCCCTCAGAAACAAATGGCACAAGACTGAGCTAAGTACAGCCTGCACTGCATACAAAACTGGCCTGATGGCTGGATCCAAAGAACAGTGGGGAATGGAGCCTCTTCTCCAAAATCACTAGTTATTGGACTAGAGGAAGTGGTTGCAAGCTCTGCTGGGGAGGCTTAGGCTGGATGTTATGAAAGTTTCTTCAGTGGAACAGGCTGCTCAGGGCACTGAGGGAATCACCAGTCATGGAAGTATTTAAACAGTGTGTTTCTTGTGCTTAGTTACATTATTTAGTGGAGAACTGTCAGTGCTGGATTAAAGGTTGGATTTGATGATCTTAAAGGTCTCTTCCAATGCAATTGTTAGGATTGTAGTTCAGATGATGAGTGCGCTCCCGAAGTGAACCCCCTGGCCACCTTTTCTTACCATACATTAATCTGCCTCGTAGATTTTTTGGGACTTCACTCATTTCAAGAAAGATGCTCTGAAGAAGTACGACTAATACTGTCCAGCTGCTAACTCTTTGGAATAAGACTGAGAAGGTCTTATTCAGGTTTTGGAAAAAAATAGGTTTTGGTATCATCTCTTCTTTCCTTTTGTTCCCCCAAATAACATAGGTTTTGTTTTATATGGTGGAGGAGGCAAAGGGGCCCCCACCCCTGACAGCTTCTCTGCCTGCTGTTAGATGCTGGAGCCATTGTCAGCTAAATGGCCCATTTCAGTGGGCAAAGAGAAATGGCTCTGGGCAGGAGCCATGGAGGTGGCTCAGAGCTTAGAACAGGGTTTCCAGAGGGGTTTGTAACTTTGTGAGTTTGTGACTGGTTTACAGGGGGGTTGCAGGGGGGATTCCTCTTTGCACCTGCACTCCAATAAAAGTTGCTTCTTGAGAGTGAGCAGCCTCTCTCTTTTTCTCTCCTCCTTTCCCAGAGCCCTGTGTCCTGCCCCTGCACACCCCACCCCCGCCACTTGCCAGGGCTGGAATGCCAGAAACAGAGCTAGAGCTAGGCTGTGTGGAGGCAGGTGTACAGTGGCAGCGTGCTATGCCTGCTGCTAAGAGGCTCCAAGCCACAACAGCAGCAAAGCCCTTCCCCCACCTGTATGCCAAAGCAGGCGGGCACAGAGAGGAACCAGTAATGCTGATACCTGCATGCGTTGAGCAGTGCAGTTAGATAATCAGATCATCATAAGCCTGGAGATGCCAGAGTGGTGAGCTAACAGAGAGAGGAAAAAGCCCCAAAAGCCCAAGTTATTGGAGAAGGGGGGAGTTCCTTGCTAGTTTGCTGCTGTGGTTGCCATTGTGTACTTGCCACGTGGCCAGGCCACATGGCCGCCACCATCCTGATTTATGGAACAGCAGGAAGAGAAGCCGATGAGAAAGACATTGGATCTGTTTAAGTTAGAGGGAGTATGGAGCCTGGAAGGGCATTTGCTGTTCCAGCTTGGCAGGCCTGTTCACGCAAGACAAGCTGAAGACTTGTCTTAATCCTTTGGCAGAATGTCACGAAATTGGGGGTTGTCCTAGGGGTGGGTCCCCATTTGTTGCTGCTGCTGTACTGTGCTGTGTGTGTCCTTCTCCTCAGGGACCCAGCCTGAAGCTAAAGACCATTGCAGAATGCTTTACCCATTTCTTTTTCTCAGAATGTGTGCAATGGCATTGTGATGGAGTTCCTGTTTTTATTTGTGCAACCTGCTTGGACTTTTTCTGCTTTTTGTGCTTAGACAGAGATTCAATAAACCCTTTTGTTTCCAGGAGCTGCTTTCTCTTGCCTGATAGATTCTATCCGAGACCCCTTGAAACCTGGCTGCCTTTCTGTTTTTTCTTTGGAATTTCCCCTAATCCAGGACACC
>VZRI01007468.1:108332-162135 GCA_013397515.1 Upupa epops | reverse complement strand
AGATTTGCAGATGTGATGCCCCATTTACGAGAGTGGCTGGAAGGAGGATTCGGGGAACTACAGGCCTGTGAGTCTGACATCGGTGGTGCAGATGGTTATGGAGCAGACCTACACCTAGAGTGCCATCACACAGCACATATGGGACAACCACGAGATCAGGCCCAGTCAGCAGGGGTTTATGAAGGGCAGGTCCTGCCTGACTAACCTGATCTCCTTCTACAGCGTAGTGGATAAAGAAAAGTCTGCCATCACTGTCTACCTGGCCATCAGTAAAGATTTTGACACCATTTCCCACAGCATCCTCCCTCAGAAACAAATGGCACAAGACTGAGCTAAGTACAGCCTGCACTGCATACAAAACTGGCCTGATGGCTGGATCCAAAGAACAGTGGGGAATGGAGCCTCTTCTCCAAAATCACTAGTTATTGGACTAGAGGAAGTGGTTGCAAGCTCTGCTGGGGAGGCTTAGGCTGGATGTTATGAAAGTTTCTTCAGTGGAACAGGCTGCTCAGGGCACTGAGGGAATCACCAGTCATGGAAGTATTTAAACAGTGTGTTTCTTGTGCTTAGTTACATTATTTAGTGGAGAACTGTCAGTGCTGGATTAAAGGTTGGATTTGATGATCTTAAAGGTCTCTTCCAATGCAATTGTTAGGATTGTAGTTCAGATGATGAGTGCGCTCCCGAAGTGAACCCCCTGGCCACCTTTTCTTACCATACATTAATCTGCCTCGTAGATTTTTTGGGACTTCACTCATTTCAAGAAAGATGCTCTGAAGAAGTACGACTAATACTGTCCAGCTGCTAACTCTTTGGAATAAGACTGAGAAGGTCTTATTCAGGTTTTGGAAAAAAATAGGTTTTGGTATCATCTCTTCTTTCCTTTTGTTCCCCCAAATAACATAGGTTTTGTTTTATATGGTGGAGGAGGCAAAGGGGCCCCCACCCCTGACAGCTTCTCTGCCTGCTGTTAGATGCTGGAGCCATTGTCAGCTAAATGGCCCATTTCAGTGGGCAAAGAGAAATGGCTCTGGGCAGGAGCCATGGAGGTGGCTCAGAGCTTAGAACAGGGTTTCCAGAGGGGTTTGTAACTTTGTGAGTTTGTGACTGGTTTACAGGGGGGTTGCAGGGGGGATTCCTCTTTGCACCTGCACTCCAATAAAAGTTGCTTCTTGAGAGTGAGCAGCCTCTCTCTTTTTCTCTCCTCCTTTCCCAGAGCCCTGTGTCCTGCCCCTGCACACCCCACCCCCGCCACTTGCCAGGGCTGGAATGCCAGAAACAGAGCTAGAGCTAGGCTGTGTGGAGGCAGGTGTACAATGGCAGCGTGCTATGCCTGCTGCTAAGAGGCTCCAAGCCACAACAGCAGCAAAGCCCTTCCCCCACCTGTATGCCAAAGCAGGCGGGCACAGAGAGGAACCAGTAATGCTGATACCTGCATGCGTTGAGCAGTGCAGTTAGATAATCAGATCATCATAAGCCTGGAGATGCCAGAGTGGTGAGCTAACAGAGAGAGGAAAAAGCCCCAAAAGCCCAAGTTATTGGAGAAGGGGGGAGTTCCTTGCTAGTTTGCTGCTGTGGTTGCCATTGTGTACTTGCCACGTGGCCAGGCCACATGGCCGCCACCATCCTGATTTATGGAACAGCAGGAAGAGAAGCCGATGAGAAAGACATTGGATCTGTTTGAGTTAGAGGGAGTATGGAGCCTGGAAGGGCATTTGCTGTTCCAGCTTGGCAGGCCTGTTCACGCAAGACAAGCTGAAGACTTGTCTTAATCCTTTGGCAGAATGTCACGAAATTGGGGGTTGTCCTAGGGGTGGGTCCCCATTTGTTGCTGCTGCTGTACTGTGCTGTGTGTGTCCTTCTCCTCAGGGACCCAGCCTGAAGCCAAAGACCATTGCAGAATGCTTTACCCATTTCTTTTTCTCAGAATGTGTGCAATGGCATTGTGATGGAGTTCCTGTTTTTATTTGTGCAACCTGCTTGGACTTTTTCTGCTTTTTGTGCTTAGACAGAGATTCAATAAACCCTTTTGTTTCCAGGAGCTGCTTTCTCTTGCCTGATAGATTCTATCCGAGACCCCTTGAAACCTGGCTGCCTTTCTGTTTTTTCTTTGGAATTTCCCCTAATCCAGGACACCCTCCAAAAAATGCCTGAACTGTGAATACTGGACCCTCTGGACCAACAATTTCACTCTCTGAAACTTTTCTTACTGGACTGGCCTGCTTGCTAATGCAGATGTAGCAGGGCTTTTTGATGTCTCAAGTTGCATGTGCAGAAAAAAACTTCCTGCATGAGAAAAAAAGTGGTTGATTAGTAAAATCTTGAGAGATTGTTTGTAGAAATAAGGATCTGGATTGGCAAGCAAAGGTTCTTTGTCAAAAGGGTAAAGTGCCTCTCATTCACCCTTTCCAAACCTGGTACCAAACAAGTTTCTGCTAGTGGTGGCTGCAATTCCTGAACACGTGTACACAAAACCATGTGTGCCATATATGCGCACCTATGGCAAGATGAGATGAAACCTGTACATGTCAGATGGTGTGCAGATTACCTCAGTTTTCTCAGAATCTCTTTCTGCAGTGTTACTGAGCTGCCTGACTGAAAGGTCAGGTATGTACCATCTCTGGTGTGTGGGTAGTGGTGAATCTGTGTGTCAACAAGAACAAAAATGGTGGGATGCTGATAGTAAGATCAGCAGTGTTGTTGTCTGAAGTGTCCACCTCAGTTGCTTTTGGTGTGCTGCAACTCCCAAAGCTAGGTATGTAAAAATAGATTTGAGAGATTGCTGTGCTGATCTGATAAGTTCTTGGAAGTAGGTATTCGGTGTTGTGCCTGTTTGCATCCATACCAAGTCAGCTGCATCCTTGCTCTGTAGATTGGAATACTGTTGGCACTGAGATTGCATTGATAACAGGGATTTTTTTTATTTATGTACTTGATGCTTTATTAAAAACCATTAATTAATTATGAAGCAGCATGAGCCAGGAGGTAGTATCTCTTACTCTCATTCTTTTCTTTACTCCTTGATGGCTATGCTGGGTTATGGGTGCAGAGAGAATAAAATGTAAAAGCATTCTTTGAAGTATCTGGTGAGGACTGTATCCCCGTTGTTTATTAAGGGTTGCTGAGTATAAAGTTGTTTTTCATTTTGAGAGGAGGAATCCATCAGGAGCGAAGTGGTTTACTTCATCACAAATTCTCATTTTTCCTCTAAAAAACTACTTGTGTGGAAAAAGAAATCAAGTAGCCCTCAGAGAAACCCATTTTAAAAATACTTCCTTTTTTGTCTTATTCAAATTACTGCCTTTCAAGCCTGTAAAAGTCCATGTGACCTGATCTAAATGTGGACCCTTATTGTTAGGTCTGCAGGATTAAGAGGAATCAGGACAGGTGCAAAGAGTTGCATGGGGACTTCTTGTTTGTTACAGTGGCTCTTCTTTGGGGACAGAAATAAGCTTCTCCATAATTGTCTGTGTGTGTATAAATCATAGCTGCCAGTACTTTGTCTTGTTTGTGTACACAAACACAGAAGGCGCAAAATACCGATAGCCATGATTTGAAATGGTTTTAGCAGGTTTTTGTTTTATTGCATTTGTGCCTGTGGTGAGTGTGTGTGCATGTGTGTGTAAGAATATTAGGTGCATATAGAACATATTTTATTTATATTTCTATAGTTAAAACAGAACCAATGAGCAGCAGTGAGATTGCTACTTCTACTACTACTGCAGACGGGTCTTTAGACAATTTCTCAGGATCAGGTAAGGAACAAACAAAGGTTTTAAGCTCAGCATTTTTTTATTTACTATTTTCTTATCCCAGGTGGACTAAGCCTGTCACAGCTGGTAAGAAGTCATGCACACTTTGCAGTGTGTGCCTATTTTTGTTCATCTTTCTCAGACAGTATGAGTCAATAGGCATTTTCATATGTAAGAAGCATTACAGCGTGGGGGGAGGAGTCTTGCTAGGGAGTATTCTGCCCCAGAAGAATCACAGTCTTGATTTTTGAGAGGAAGTATATCTGCCTCTGTGATTAGTGTTGAAATTGAGCGGTAGGTGTCCCTCCTTTTTTATGATTTGTTGTTGTCAAGGTATTCATTCTTTTGTTAGACTTTTTTTCGTCCTGGGAGCCAAACGTTTCTCAGTAGCTAACATACAGGAGACAAATACTGTGAGAAAATCCTAATGATTTTGCCCAGGCTTGCACACCTGTGGATTAGCTGTGGGATTTCTAACACATTGTTTTTATGGTGCAAATGAAATTTCAAAAGCATCTAATACCATGTTGTTGGCTCCAGACTGACAGAATTTGGTATCTCGTAACCAGTCAGGGTCCAAGTAGCTGACCAACCTTTTTCTGGTCTCATCACAAGCTCCATTTTGTTACCCACACTGTTGAGTATGAGTATGTTGAGTATGTCCAGCTTGAGAGCAAAAAAGAGAATTTCTAGAGGATCTTACATCTCTGAAAGATGCAAAGATAGTGTGTTTGATAGTAGCTAAGTATACCTGTGGTGACCTGACTAAAGGTCGGACTGTAACGTTTGGCATATCTGCAGACTCACAGTCCACAGAGAAAGATGTGGAGGAACAGAAACGGAAAAGGTATGGAAGGAATGGAAAAATATTTGTTGCTTCCCTCCACACTTTGCAAGTGCTCCAAAACTGCAAAGTGGTGGATTTTCCCTGTAGTTGTCCAGGAAAGGTGTAGCTGGTGAATGGTGACTATCCATGCCTTGCTGATTTCCAAGTACTTAGTGATAGGGCCTGTTGTATCTCCAACTATGTGATTTTACAGTAGACTCATAACCTGCTTCTTCCCCCTTCCTAGAAAAGTCTTCAAACTCTCCCTTGGGACCTAAAACCAGGCACCCAAATGGTAACCAGGGGGGGAAGGGATCCAGAAAATAATTTGCGCAGCAGAACATGCTGGCATATCCATGCTCTCAAGAGCACCCAAAAATACCAAAAGAAATGGGAATGGGTTGGTGTAAAGCTTTGTGTCAGTAGATGCTGAGCTGTCAGGGTAGAAGATTACTATTTAGCCTCCTAGGCTTAACTGTTTTGCTACAAACATTTGAAAGTCTGAAAGCATTTTATAAAGCAGACAAGGAAAAGAGAAGGAGGTGTACTATGGTAACATGTTGTCTGTGCTAGGGAATTACATTGTTTTCAAAAGATGCATGTGCTCTGATGCTGACCATCTATTTTCCACTGAGACATACATAGAAGTCTGTTGTGAAACGTATTTTTTAAAAGATAATTAATTAATTACAGTTAAGGAATTAAAGTTTGTTAATTAATTAATGTTATGAAAATACTGCACTTGAGATGTCACTAATCCTTTGAAATTATGAACTGTTTCCATTAGGAAAAAAATTGTTTTCATTGAAAATGTCTGTATGTTAGCAAAGAATAAACTATTGTTCAGGAGTTGTACACAAAGGGGCAATTCAGTATTGGAGACTGGTAACCAAGATTTTGATGTTAAGCATTCATAGATAGTTCCTAATAAATTATTATTTTATAACTAAGGTATTACCTGCCTATATTTCATTTTAATTACTATCTTGTTAATACTCTGAAATTCTATTAGTGAAAATAATATTTATCTTTGGTGTGTATATTTACACTTCTGTGTGCTTTCTTTTCTCCTTGGTGCAGCGATTGGAAGCAGCGGTTTCAGCCCAAGACAAACACACCAGTTTTCCCCACCACAGATTTACCCTTCTAAGTATGACATCTTTAAAAAATAATAACAGTAGTAGTAGTATTAACAATAACAAAAACAGGCAGAATTTAACCTCATTTAAAACAATAACTGGATCCATCTTTTAAGTAATAATTTAAACCACAGCAGCTTCTAGGGAAATCAGTTTGTTAAAACAATTTTTTTTTAAATGCTAAGAATGTATTTGGGAAGTTCTTATTTTAATTATTCTTTTTTTTTCTTTTTTACTGTTATTTTGTCTTCATCTTCTTTCGAGGTCCCTTCTGATCCCTAATGATTCTATAATCTTGCAGTTTCTGCTGTCTAGCACAGCTTGTGATCACATGTTAATGAAATAGCAGGATTGTAATAAGGCTAAAAATAAGTATATGCATGTCTGTCTAATGCAGTCTCTGTCCTATTTTCTGTCATTTGTAATCAATAGCAGACCATACCCACATATCCTTCCCACCCCCTCTTCACAAACGATGGCTGCATATGGGCAGACACAGTTTACAACAGGGATGCAACAAGGTGCAGCTTATGCCACTTACCCCCAGCCTGGGCAACCCTATGGAATCCCTTCGTACGGTAAGAAGTCATGTCCACGTTGTTTTATACCTGATGTAAAAAAACCAACATCAAGATTATGTGACTCTTGTGTTAGTGAGACAGCTTTGCTCTCAAGCATTGCTTGTCAGACTGGTAATGTCCCAATTGACACAAATGATGGTTTATTTGTTCATTAAAGGCCTAAGAAGCTAAACAAGAGCTACTCAAGATTCTGTGTTGAGATCAAAACTTCGGGGGTGTTATTGGTGATATAAAAGAAACAGCCCTGAAATAGGAAAAGATATTTCGGGGCTTCCATTACACAGGCACAGCTCTTGGTGACTTGCCAAGCTGCTCTGCTCTCCAGCAATGTGTTAGACTACATTGGTACCAAAAGGTCTGAAACCCAAAGGACTCAGTGAAACCCTGCTGATTTTTAGCTGTTAAAAAACTGACTCAGAAAGACCCCCAGCAAACAAATATGACTGTCAGTGTTTTAAACCTCCCTGAAGGTGAAAACTGAGGTAACTTGCCACTAAAGCTCTGTCTGTCTGATGAAGGAGATAGTAGTAAGTAGCAAATATAAATAAATCAAAGTTTCAAAGCAAGCTGCTGTGAGTGAGACAATTTTGCTGCCAGACTGTCTGCTGGGGGACCACGTAACAGTTTGGCAGTGAGGATGAATTATTAGAAAACAGGATGTATATTGCTCTGGGGGAATATGTTAAAGATATGCAAACCACATGCTTTTAGCAGTATATTTTGTAAAGACATAATTCCTGCAATGTAAATTTTATTCCAAAAGGACAGAAAACACAGTACAAGCCTTGACTTTTAAAATCTTTAGAACATTTGACTGCAAAACCAGGACTCCGTCCTCTTGAAATCTGCAAGTTGCAATCCACTGTAGTCTCAAGTATTTCCTACAGCGAACTATTGTGAACATAAAAATAGGAAGCAGATTATTATTTCCCTTTACTTTAATGTATTTCATTAATATGTCATCAATAGTTACAATCCAAGGAAGCATTCTTCCTGCGGCTGCACCCTTGATTACTTACTTCCAAAAATATGGTTATAAATGTGAATTGGATGTTTCAGTTTCAGTTCCATTCCACACATTTTAAACTTACACAAACAAAATGCTTTAAAGATATTGAAACTACATTTTCAAGACTGCAGAGATGGGGATTCTTCCCCCTCCCTTACAAAAGTTCATGTTGCTGATGACAGCTTGTCTGCTATTTCTAGCTGGATCAGGTGTTGTGATAACAGATGATCCCTTTCCCCACTGTCCATTTCTCCTGTGACAGCTTGTGTTCATACTTGACTAGCTGTTGTGACTTGGGCGGCCCAAACAGTGACTTTTGTTTCTACCTTGGTTCCCCTGTATGAAATCCTGACCTCACTGAAGTAAACTATAAAAATTCCACTGATTTCAGCAAGGCCTTTACTGCTGAAGTAGTGAAATTCACTTGTCTGTCTGTCTTGGAGCTATAGTGGAGGAGTTGCTGCACTTGGCAACTGCTCACTGGGGATTAACGTGCCTGCCTGCTCCTTTGGTTTGGGTTTTTTCCTCAGTCCATAGCTCTGTGCCTAGTATTTAGGATACTTTNAAGACAGAGTCTTATGAGTGAGGCTGGGATGCTCCTTGGTGATGTTTGTCATAGGAGGAATATTTAAAAGCAAATGACTATTAAAAACTTCTGGGGAAAACACTGTACATATTGTTGCATGTTTAAAGCACATCATATAGTCCATGCTTCCAAAAGAAACTGGGAACACCGGGAGACTCATTGGCCACAGGCAATAGCTGAAGGCTTGCTAAGAGGCAAAAATTTCCTCTTTGGTCTGCAGCCTAGGCTATAAGTGCAGTCTGCCTTGCCTTTCTCCCAGGGAGAAAGCTTCCAACAGGTATAAAGAGAGGAGACTTATTATATATATGAGAGGAAAAACTGCACTCGAGTAGGGGGGTTTCTGTTTCTTTACTGCTGGAAGAGTATTGAAGAAAAATATTTGTGAATTTCTGTCTAGTTTTATGTCTAGGAGAAAAACTGTTCTCCCACTGTTTGGGAAGGTTCTGTCTCCACAGTGGTACAGCCACGCGGGCAGGAAGGCAGGTGGAGGAAAATGCCACTGACAGCTGTGTCCGAGGAGCTCCTGGCTCTGGTTCATGTGCAAAGGCCCTGAGGAGGCTGGAGAATTTAATGAAGTTCCCTCTTCCTGCCTGCTTTGGTAGCAGCATTTAGCAAAGGCTTTGCTTGCCAGCTTTTCTTTCCAGATCCTGGTAGTCCCCTTAATTTTCATAGAATCATTCACAGAATCCTGGTAGTCCCCTTAATTTTCTTACTATCTTTTCTGCTCGCTTGTGTACATTAGACTGGGGAGAAGGAGAAGGGAGCATCAAGGTTTGATAAATGAAGGCCTTCTGGATGAGAGGAGGTGGGAAGAGTAAGTCCCAGCAGATGAAAGGCTTTTCATAGCATGGAGATTTGCAAAAGGGCAAGTTGTTGCCAAGTTGTCTTCACTCAAGTGGCATCCTTCTGTCACTGCCTTTGATCATCTCCTGCTTCCTCTGAGATGGAGAGTCAAATCAGCTGTTAAAGCTGGACTAGAAACATAATGCCTGATTTAGTTAAACATTCTGTAAGCAACATTTAACCAGCATTTCAGCTGTCTTGAGGCAGACAACAGATACAGATTGCTGATACCACAACATCCATAGCGGGAGGTTCCCCTTGAAAACAAGGTGTCAGGTTAGTCACTGGGGCTGTTCAATTGTAAGAGGAAACGGAAGAAGCAAGTAAGCATCAGGGGAAAAAACAAGCAAACAATCTGGCAGTTAGCAGGTCTGGCAGAAGGAATTAAGGGTAATTAATGATAGCGGTTGAAAAATACTTAAATGGCAGGAGAAAATATTCTGCCTTTTGTATATAGGAAGATATTGAAGTTTGCAAACACAGTAACTTCTCAACACTCTCTTAACTTCAAATGATGTTGAATACTAAAAAAATAATCTAACCAGGAAATGGACTTAGATTACCATTCATTTTCAAAGGAATGGTACTAATTCACTTAGTTAATTCAGTTCAACTAACGGTGGTTTCTGAACACTGAGGTACCACTGAATACTGTGGCAAAACCTGAGGCTGTTGTATTATGTTTTCATTGGCTATAATTATTTTTAAATGATAGTTCATGTTGGGGCAACCTTATAATTAAAAGAAAGAGACAGAGGCTGGATTGTGTGCATTTCCTCAGTGTTTCCACAGGCTGATATCTGTATCGCTTGTTGCCTTACAAATTGGGGGAAGAATCACTGAAGCTGGGAGGCAAGTCATTCATTTAATTGGACTTTGGATTCTTTTATTACTAAATGTGGAAATGAGAGGGCGATGTGACGTGTAATGGATTTCCCTGTCAGTGCAGATTAATGACTTTCTTTTATTTATTTCCCAACTTGGGAGACTGCTTCAGGGATATTCCTGTCTATTAGGTGTTTGTTTGTTTAAAGACTGCCTCCTACATAGTGTTTAGTTAGCTCTGAAAAATCATTACAGTTAACCCTGCTAGTTCTCTTTATCCACTTCTAATTCCTTAGAAAGCTATTGCAGTTGGAGCCATGTAATTTTCATGTAGGAATGTTATACAATGCAAATCTCAGCCATGTCATCAATGTGTGCATGGCAGGAGAGAAGAGCCTAGCTAGGCTGTGCTTCTCTAAAGATGCACTGAAAAGAAAGGAAATTATTCAAAAACATGGACTTTCAGTTCATGTATGTATTTCTCTCACAGTTATTGTAATGCAATTCTGAACTTAACCTCTCCCTGCCGACCATGAATTTTCCCTGTGCTTTTAGTGCCTGTGTGCCATTCACCTTTGCATGCTCTCAGTGTTCATGCTTCCATGCAGGTATACACTTAAAATGCTGCTGTATAAGATGTTTTCTTTTCAAATCCTGTTTGAATATGAACAAATAGATTTGCTGTCACTAACTGATTTAGGTGCATTGTGGGCAGGCATCAAGACAGAAGGTGGATTGTCACAGTCACAGTCACCTGGACAGACAGGATTTCTAAGCTACAGTGCCAGCTTTAGCACACCTCAAGCTGGACAGGCTCCCTATAGCTACCAGATGCAAGGTCTGTATAAACAGATATTACCATTAATTAGATGTAGTTTGTGCTATTTTTTTAAACCCTTATTTGTTTATATTCCTAGGATAAAAATGAATGTTTTCTCAAGCACTTCCATTTGATGTTACTGCAGTTGGAGCTGCTAAGAGCAGCAGTGGGCCATCTCTCACGAGTTTGGATCATCCCTTCCTTAGTGGTTTTATTAATTTTTACATATCGAAGTGTTGTGTTGTTATTATAGTACATGCGTATCTCCCAACAGGAATAGTTTAACAAACAGTGACTGTGACAAAAAGTGCTGGAAAACGTTTTAGGATTATGAATTTAGGAAGTGCCAAACAGAATTTGATACTGGAGTGTTCCTGGGAAGGGAAAAGGAGATAAAAATATATGCTGCAGCTGTGGAGGTAGCTAAGTAATGGTTGAAGTCTGATTCTTTGAAGTCTATTTAAAAGCTGTAAGTCCTAATATGAGCAGGCTATTATTATTGATTGTGTTTTGTAGCTTTACTTGCTTGCTTAGTTTACTTCATATCTGTGTCAGATTCTGGATTTTCACCACTGGAAGGGATATTTATAAATATCTTTGTTTACTAAAAACAATTCCTTTTGAATGTCTGCTGCAGGAGTTTCCATCCACGAATTTGTCATTTAAAATTCGGTGTGTTGCACGTTCTGGAGTTGCTGAAATAAGTGTTCACTCTCGGAACGGAACCACCTTTTTTAAAAGTTTAGCACCTCTTTCTATTATCGCACTCTATTTAAACTGTGCTCAGTCATGGAAATGCTTCGTGAAATGCCTTGAAATAGAATTGATTTCAGAGAGATGTGGATGAGGTTTGTTTTTGCTCCATATCTTTAAGGGTATATTGATCCAGTCCTTTTCTCAGACACAAGAGAGGTGTATTGTTCTGGTCTTTTAGAATCTTCTTTTGAACTGTGTGCATTGAGTATCTCCATAGGGCAGAAGCAACCCTCTGACAGATGAAGTATTTCTTAACTGTAGTGTGCTCTGACAACTAAGGGGAAGATAGTGTAACAATAGTATGCAGCTTTCATCTGTGTGCAGAATCTACTGACTGGAGTAAATATAACCATAACCTTGTTATTGGTTGTAGTAGTGTGATCATTGACCAGGCGGTTTAACTGGGTCTCAATTCCAGCCCTCCTGTGTGTAAAACATACTCTGTTTCCATGTGACAGACAACAGGCAGATATCGCTTCCTACAATCCTATTCTCCTGAAAGAATTTCTGGAATTCAGAAGGACTTTTGCTTTCTGACTCCATGTTGGCTTCTCTGCTCTCTGTTGCAGATGTTGGTTGTAGCAACTCTCTGTTGGTGAAAGACAGTCTTCTCCTTTCCTCCTTCCCTTGATATCTTTTAGAAGATTGATATCTTTGCCCCATTTCAGTGGTAGTCAGCAATGTACCTGCATTAGGAGAGGAGAAAGAAGACAGGATGGGGGAAGGCCCTCAGCTGCAGTTTTCTTTTGAACCCTTTTATTGCTTCTCTCCTTTCTTTAGCTTTTTATTTGCTCCTGGTTTTCTTCTGTCTTTTGGTGATCCTGAGAAATCCAATCCAGCACAAAGTAATCCTAAACCAGGACATTGGCTTTGCCTTCTGTAGGTAACCACACTAAAACACCCAAACACACAAGCACACTACCCTCCCACCTCTCTAAAAAACCCTGCCCCTCTGTAGGACATTGCTCAGAATGCTTGCCACCAGCAGCTACAAGGATCTCCTAGATCGACATTCCAGCTTCTAAGGAACTGATATTTCATAGCCACTAGAAAATAGAGTTATTGGAAAAGCATGTCTGTATTGCCTATAATTTCTATCATAGTAGTGCCTTCATGTAATAGTTATGTATTGAGATCCTGCTGTACTAACGTACACAGCCAAACGAAAATAAAACACAAAGGCCAGGAGGACCTAAGGTCACAATCAAGCTAACACTGTTCAGGCACAATAAACAGTCATCCTTCCATAATGGTTATCTAGCAGCACCAAAAGTAGGGGGTTTTGTGAGATGCAAACCAAAGAGATGTCAAGAAAATGGGATTTTAGAGAGGACAATTAAGTAGTTTTGCAGATGTCTGTGGGAAACTCATTTGATGGAGGAAGAAAAGGGGGAGCAGCATGGGATAATGTGAGAGGTGAATACTTTGAAAGGCAAGGATCTACATATATTTTGCACAATAAATGTATTAAATATATACTTGTTTGACGCTGCAGCAAGAGGAGTGTCAAAGACCTTCATTTCATAATAATGTTGTCCACAAGGTTGAGGGAGAAAAGGGTCTCATCCTGCACCTGCTGTGCCACACTTGGGCTAAAAATGCCCACCCATAAGAGGCAGCAGATCACTGAGAGTCTGGCATGGGTGGGAGAACCACCTGTTGGGAGTGGGAGAGTCAGGGGTCTCTGTGGTGCATATGTTGTTTCTGTTATGTCTGTGAACAGCATGCTGTGCGAATGCAGGAAAGACTCCCCTACAGAAACCTTGCTGACCAGAAGTCAATGACAATAAGAACAATTAAAATATTGGGGGAGAACCTAGATGGTTCCCTTGCTTTAATGAGTGTGTTCCTGAAGCTGTTTTTCATAGAGGTTGCTTCATAGATGTTGAAAGACCACTTATATGAGTAATGGCAGTGGGAAAGAGCCGTTGTTACTATACTAGCAGAGTTATAAGGGTTGCTCCGTGAGGATAAAGGGAGTGGGAAGGAGCTGGAGGAAATGCCAAGGAAAGAGCGCCACTTGCCACTGCTGACTTGAGTATCCCTGATTGTGATAAATGGTACCTTCTACCCTGCCTACTAGACATGTCTCGAGCACCAGCATTGTTTTATTTACCAAACCTGTGATGTTTGAAACTATGCCACCCGTTATTTTGGGAATTTATCCATAACAAAGTAAATGCTGAGATATTTGTCTATGATTATTCAGTATTAGGACAGCAAGGGAGAGTGTGCTAAAGTTCTTTTGAACACAGTAAGCAAAAGGAAGAAACCTTGATTTAAATAGCTCATCTGTCCGTTTTAGGTTTTCCCAGGATAGCTGCGCTAGAATTCTGCCACATACATTGTACCCTGACGATAGACATATCCCATGGCAAGGAGGCTGAGCTAGGAAAGCAAATAGACTTCTGCAACAAATACACGGGGGAGGACAGCATTCTGCGCCTTGTGGTGGAACAGGGGCAAGCCCTGCACCTGGAGTTCGCACCCTGGTCCCAGCAGGGTCCGGCTGCCTTCCGATGTTGGCTGGGATTCCTAGCTTTAATGTGCGTCTCTGTTCTTTGCAAAGTAGACCTTTGACCTTCAATTTACAGCTTTTATCACATTTTAAAGCTGCATAGCTGGCCAAGTTGGGCCAGTAAATCTCACATTTTGTGGAGATTCTTATTTTTATGTTCATTCAGTTAAGGCGGGAGCAGCAGCCCTCTGCTGGGCTGGGGCTGATTATTTAAAAATCAAATGTCAAAATCAGAGTATTTAAAAAAAAAAACTTTAGGCCAGGAGTTCTGGGTGGCCCACAGAGCTGTTTCTAAGAAACCTGCTTCATGTTTGTTACGGTCTAGGAGACCCTTACCCCTCCTCCATAGGAGCCAGTGCTGACCATGAGATGAAAGAGAGTGATCTGTGAGTCCGTATGTATGTGTCTTTGTTTGAGAGAGATGCTGGCCTGGATAGAATTACATTTCTCATTTGCTCTTGCAAATTATTTGCCAAACTTTCTGTGGAAAGATAACGCATTCATAAACATTTTTATAAACATTTTTGTGGAGGTTTTTTTTCCCTTCTTATAACTGTGAGATGTCCTTAGTGTCCTTTTGTAATGATTCAAACCATGTGCTTAGAAAACTTGTGTTTGAATGCATTACGGCATCACTCAAAATAACTACACAAATCAAACAAGACACAGTGACTGACATTCTATCAGCTAAAGCACTCTTAGAAATAAAATAGTGTTTCAAAGTTTTGCAATTTAAAATATTTTTCAGTTGTGTTTGGGCTCTGAGTTTGTTATAATTAAAAAATCACATCTGTTTTCCAATTGGAAGTTAGATTTAAAGCGGCATGTTTTTCTCATTAGTACTGTTTATCTGTACTATCTGCTAAACTTGGATGTCAACTCTTCTGCTGAAGTTAACTGATTTCATTTCGGTAGCATCTATCAACAACCACAGAGCTTTTGCACTAATAGCAAATACGAGAGAAATGTTTGCAGTCATTACCACACATGCAATTTAATTTTCATCTGTTAGTCCCACTGATACTGGACTTCATGTCTCCTGCTCTGAGGCTTACCTTGCATGTGGTTTTAGCAAGTTTTGCAATGTCAGCATTTAAATAATTTTTCTTCTGATTTCTCATAGCTGGGATACATACTGACTCAGGTTGATTTTGTTTAAAGATGTACTGAGCTCACAGATGCCCCTCAGGCCCTGCTCTGAGCACACACCCCTGCTGGTATTCCTTGCTCTTTGGAGTTGCAAGAAATGCCACTTTTCCCCGCAAGGAACTGCTGCATATGATTTGGTTGTTCGTAACTGAGTTATGCTGGGTGCAGCAGAGGGTTGGTACGTCCGTGCACCTGGCTTCCTGTTGACATCTCTCTCTCCTTGCCTCTGTTGCCCACCTGCAGGCTCTCAAGGTCTCAGTACGTCTTTGCATTAGGGTGGATTTCAGTGGCAAGGGAGGCTGTAGACAACCTGTGAGCTTTTAATGCAAGTTCCTTGCTGGCTGGTAGTCTCCTGCTGGACAAGCTCAATAGGCTACCTCATTACAGACTTTGTGATGGCTTGTGTAGCTTCACCTTGTGCATCTGTGTTACTCAGCTGGCGGCAGCGGCACTCCTGGCTTATAACCAGCAAGGGCAAAACAGCTGAAAGGGCGTTGCTGCCCTTTACTGGAACAGCTTTTACAGGTTAGGTATTAAACAAGATCCCCATCTGTCTATTTTTGGTGGCAGGGAGGAGGGAGATGAAGTTGGTAATTCGGTCTCAGCTAAATTCAATCTTGGATCTCCCTTCTTAGAGAGGCACTCTTTTCCCCCTTGTGTCATGCCTGGCAGACTTACCAAAATGAAAAGGTTTGCAGCCCAAGGCTAGATGATCAATTAGCAAATCCTAATGGATTGAAAGGCAGGCTAAGCTGTTCAGAGCAGGGAGTTACAGCTTTTGCTACTTCTGTGAGGGGCTGAGGCTCAGGAAGGGGGCTGGACTCCGTTCTCAAAGGCAGTAAGAGAAATGGAGCAATGAGGCTTCAGTGTTGGGAGATGGTATCTCTCTCAGGATAAGGTCACAGCTACCGCTCAAAAACCAAAGTAAAGAAACGCCCTTTATTTCCACAATTCTGGGTGTTACAGGTGGGCTGGGATAGCCTACTATGCAGTCAGACCTGAGGCGGCACCAATTCCTGTCTAAATGTTAATTTTTTCGTTTTATCAAAACAAGGGCTGATTACTGTCTGCACTGTAACATGTTAGAGATCCGATTACAAGATTGGTTGACACATGGGAAATACTACAAATATGCCATATCCTTATGATGTAATTGTACAATAGAAATTATTTTCTGGTACTGTGTTTTACTAATTCACTATTTTTCATGTGATTTCAGGCAGCAGTTTTACAACATCATCAGGAATATATGCAGGAAACAATTCACTCACAAATTCAACTGGATTTAATAGTTCACAGCAGGTAAATGTGTAAGCATGGGCTGAGAGAGCTTTGACAAACTTTGAATTCTCATTCACTGAAAAAATGTTGCCCTTAGATAGCTTTTTGAAGAAGTTAGCATCATTTCAATTGAAACTAACACTCATAAATATTTTTCTTCAATTTGTCTTCTAGTAAATGAAAGCCTAGGGCTCATGTTGTCATTCACATCTCTTCAGCAGCGTGTCTAGTGAAGTAATGGTAGGAGAAGACACTGAATGATGTGCAATTTAGATTTTGTTTTGAAATCTGCGGCATCTGTGCTGAAAGTCTGGCAATGTGTTTGTAGTTATATTTTTTGGAATTTATACTAAAGAGGAGCAAAAGTTTGATGGACTACTCTGCTGCTTTTTTTGTCTTGCAGGAATATCCTTCTTATCCCAGTTTTGGCCAGAGCCAATACGCACAGTATTATAATAGCTCACCGTATACTTCGCATTACATGACAAACAGCAACACCAGCCCAACAACACCCTCCACAAATGCAACATACCAGCTTCAGGAACCACCATCTGGCATCACTAGTCAAGCAGTTACAGATCCTGCAGCAGGTAATTACATGGATTTTATGGTCCCTATGAGGCATAATTCTGTAAGTTGAAAGAGGGTTGAATTTGTTGGGGGTTTTTGTAGTCACTGTGTTTTTATGATTTCTTAATCCTGACCTGTGGCACGTCTTGCACAGAAAAACCAGAATCAGTATAAAGTTTTAAAGGTTTAGCAAAATACAAGTTGTTTATATTTATTTATAAAATGTTAGTGTAAAAAATTGCAGGATATGGGAAAGTCTTTACACTACACCATAACCTTATGCTTTTAAGGTCTGTCTTCGTTAAGATAAACTAATTTGGTTTTTACTCAGACTAAAATAAAGAGACCTTCAGATCACAGCCTAACTGTCCACTTGAAAGAGAGCTTTTGCGGTTTTCACTTTCAGAGGACATAACAGCCCTTGCAGTGGGGAGCTGAAATTGCACAAGTGTTTCCACTTTAAGAAGAGATTTTCAGTGACTTGTCCTTTTTCCCGGGGATTTTACCTTTCATGCTGGAATTCGGCAAACCTTTACTAGTTGATGTATCTTTTAGTATTTATGCCAAACTGTTGCAGCTGCTTTTGGAAATCAGGGGTAAAAATTACTCTTCCTATTATTAAAAAAATTTTAAATCTCGCAGTCCAAGTGTGCCAGGAGTCAGTAGAGGCAGAAGTTTGAAATCTGTCAGAGAGATCTGTCCAAGGTTGCAGCCGAGTTTCTCAGAAATGCAGTTAGCACAGCTATTGTTTGGCAATAGCACTACGTTTTGTTTTGGAGTTTTGCTGGGGAGGTTGATTGGAGTTTTCTTGAAGTACTTTTGCTAGGACTTTGTTGCGTTGCGGCATGAGTGTGTACCTGAAGAAAACGTAGGCAGTGCTGTCTCTTTCAATAGATTTGCTTAAAGTAAGGAGCACAGCTGGTGTGTGTATTTATACACACAAGGTCATATATGTGTGCAATGTATTTGATAAAGGGACCTTCCTAAAGGAAGTTCCTAAAGATATGAATGCATGTTGGAGTCTGCTGCTGTTAGAACAGATGGATGCTTACTGGAATCTGCAGGATTACTCCCCTTTTCACATTACGTGAAATCCCTTGTGGGATCGTTTCCTTTTCAGGTGGGAGCAAAGAACTGACCAAGTTTTAGTTTTTGTTGTGATACTAAAAATCAATAATTGTATCATCTGTGTCTTGATCTTTTGCAAAATCTTTGCATTTATTTCTTTAAAGTAGCTGATGCTTCCTAAAAGCAACATTAAACACATAGGTAAAGAGAGAATATATATTTTTCGCAAGCTCAAACTTAGTAGCTTAAAGGATCTCTTCCTATTTAAATAAGTTTTCTGTGCTCTATAAGCCTGGAAAGAACTTTTCTGACAATTTTTTATTTAAGGCTTTCTTTTCTCTCTCAAATTGCACTTTCCTCTTAAGAATGCTTAGTCTAAAAATTGAAGAGAGTTCTCTGCACTTTCTCATGGATGGGTCTGCACCTAAGCTCTCTTCTGGTTTGTTCTCATGTATTGAAAGCTGTACATGGGTGCCCTACCACTGCTTCCTTATGCAGTCATTGTTTACACACACATCTCCTCCCCCCCCCCTCCTCCTCTGGCATTGCTGGTACCACCAAAAAGTACCTGCAGAGGGTCACTCTGTGAGGTGGAGCTAAGGAAAGGAAGCCATCTTTCTGTTCCTTTTCAACAGTCACAGTTGGCAGAAGGTTTGGGACTAAACCCAGGCTTCTCCATGTATCTTCAGACATTTGTCTTTGTGCATTTAAGTCAGGATCAAGTCCAATTAGGCTCCTTCTATGTTGAGCAATACCTCTATTTAGAATTCAGTTTAACTACAGTGTTAATCCTATGGTGCTAAGGATGCGTATGACAGCAGTTTAAGGTGGCTGATGTACCTGTGTTGGTGTCTGAGGTTAAAATTAGGAGAGAATCTTCTGCTGCCTCACACACCTTCGACCCTGGTAGAAGGGAAGCAAATCAGTGAATCCAATACTGTGCTTGGACAGTGTCCTTTCACTTTCTTCTTGTTAAGTTTTATTGCAAAGCCTCAGTTGAACTCCTGCACAGTACGCTCAGAAGACAAAGCAAGGTTGTGATCAAAGAAAAGAGAAATTAATGTGGAAGAAGAGAATTCTGGTGGACTGGGAACAAGTCAATGGCATGTTGGAGAGAAGGAAATTCACAGCTGAGTCAAAAACACAGAACAAAGAAGCAAATTTAACCCCATTTTAATAGCAGTTATTCCAATTTCTGTAGGATGTTTGGCACATCTGGCCAAGTTAGGCTGTTGATTCTCTACCACAACTGGATGCATATGAGGGATGATGTGGAGCCATCACTTTAGTCTGCTGCACCCCTTTGTTAGGATGTACTGTGGCTGCTGAGTTGCAGCTGTTCTTGCTGGATGTTGATATCCATAGACATCTTAGATAATTTAAAAAAATATATTTAATCTGTGGGCTGAACTATGATAGGTCAAGCACATAACAGCCCTCAGACATTACAGAGACACTAAAATAATTCGACAGACATAAAATCATAGAACCATAGAATGTTCCAGGCTGGAAGGGACCTCCAGAGGTCTAGTCCAGCCTCCCTATACAAGTAGAGACATCTCTGCCTGGGTCAGGTTGCTCAGCCTCATCAAGCCTGACTTTAAATGACTCCAGGAATGGGGCCCCCACCACCTCCCTGGGCAGCCCAGTCATCAAGCACTCTCCCATAGGAGGGTTCCTATGAATTTGGGCCAGTAAGTGAAATACAGGAGTCCAGTATGAAACATGGAAAAAGACAAAGTAATGACGAACTCTTGTGACATTTTTAGTAGTTTTGGGGACTCAAGAAGCTCAAATAATTTCCCTTAAAATATGATTAATTCCTTTTATGGATATATGCAATACCTAATCCTTTTATGGTTTTCCTAGCTAAATATGCAGGTGTATCCAGGGGGTACACCGGGGGGGACATTTGGGGATTATTGCAGAAGAACCTGAGATTTTCCATCCTCAGTCTTTCTTGATCGCAATCTTGTGATGGTGCAGAGGTTGATAGTTCCTGACTCTATATAGCAAGCGCAGAAATTAATTATCCTTCAGAACAGGAAGCTGTATTTTGGTAATTACATAATCAGAAGATTGATAATTAGACAAATGAATCCCTGTATGATATTTCTATTTTTTAAATGCACGCTTTGCTTCAAATTTAAGTGGAAAGTTTACTCAAAAGTGAGGTTTTTCAAGGGTTTTTTTTCCACTTGTAGAATTCTAGCTTTTGTTTTACAGAATAAAATCTTTTTCATCATAATAAGAGCAAAACATTCCTTCTTGCATGAGCTTTCAATGCACATATGAGGAGGTTATCTAACAAATCAACAGTGAGTTGCTGGTCTATTGTGTGACTTGTAGAGAAGTGTGTCTCTTGTGTGACTGTAAGAGAACTGTTAAAGTGATAAAAAATAACAGATGTAGACTATGTGAGAAAAAACAATCACTCTCCCTTTCACTGCTCAAATTCACGGAAGCAGATTCAGAGCAAGCAAAAGGAAGTATTTTGTTATGCTACATATAGGTACAGGATGGTGTGGATACAGAACGTTTCTGGCAGTTCAAGAATTGCTTAAACAAACTCAGAGACTGGATTTATACAGACAACAATGATAATTCCTGTAAATCTTGCCACGAAAGATCACCAAAGACAGTGGATGAATTAGCTCTGTGTCCTTCTAGTCCGTCCTTCTTACTCTATGTCACCTGCCATTGGACAGTGTGGAATGTTGTCGTGCATGGTTGGAGTTTTCTCTCAATCTGTTATGCCTGCCCTGATGTTCTAAAATAATTCTGTGTATTTCTAAGAGTTAATCTAGAAAATTGCTGTTTTTACTAAAGCTTTAGTAATTTTCTCCTGCAATATTTCAACTCCGTCATCATATCTGGTAGCAAAAACTTCCCGATTTTTCTTTAGAAATTTGATCAACAAAACTGAATTTCTCCTCCTTTTTAACATGGTAGAGTATTTACAATTTATTAATCAAGTGTTTCTAACAAGAGAGACTTGCATCACTCTTGAGATTTGATCTCTTTCAGGTTTTTTGGTTTCTGCAATAATCATGTTTAAGATACTCCTGAAGGGGACTTTTTTTTGTGTTACTCACATACTTCATAATGCAGATTAAAAAAGCCACAAGGGCTATGCTAGCCAACAAAAATGGTTATCAGCCAAGGATTATCATTTTGCTCTTAAAGACTAAACTTCTTTTTCATCGAATGCTGTATCACATCTTCTGTTGCAAAAGGGAAAGCTACTTTTACAGTTTCTCATATTTCATAACAATAAATTAGAGATAGGCAAATACACCGCACAGGCAACTTTTCACTACTATGTGCGTGGAAACAAATACTGCTGTGTCTGCAGTACAGTACTGGTGTTCTGACATTTGCTCTATTTCATAGACCAAAGTGAAGAGCAAATGCAGAATATGTAATTATATAGATCGGAAACTCAATGAAAACTCTGTAGAAACAGGCACAAGACTGCTTGCAATGATGAATGGCAAAGTACAGCCCTGCTTTGGCTTTTCTGATAATGGTTGTCTTCCTGATTTTCCTTGACAATGTAAAACTTCTAACTGTTTTGCATTGCATCCAACCACATGTAGCTTGACTCACTGTCACAGGCTATGTTGAGGCTAAGAAGTTGACACGCTTTCCAATAAACATTTTTAACAGATAAATAGGATGTTCATTGTTTGGCTTAGTAGGACTAAAAGTAAGAATATTCTCATATTATTTGAAAGCATAAATAATGAGTAAGAAAAAGATGCCTACAATGGAGGGGCCATGGGATTGCTTTGTTACTTTTCTTAAGTGTTGAAAGTTAGAGATAAAAATCTGCACCAATTCAAAGCTTGTTAATATAGCTGATGTCACGCATAGTTAATACATTTGTCATTATTTTTAATATTCTAAACCAAAAGTCACCCAAACCTTGAAATAAGTAGGTAGTTTTTGGCAATAATTTTAATAGTCTATTGAGGGCTTCTGTCAAGTTATTCATCATGTGCTCAGTCCTCAGCAGGCAAAAATGAGATCAAATTCTCAGTTGGAGTTGGTGATGTTTTGTCAAAATGGCACTAAAAAGGTCCTTCCCTGATCCTGTCAGCAGGCATTCTTGTAATTCTTTCAATCCTTACTTAATACTTTTATCTACTTACTACTGATGCAGTAGACATTTTTTTATAAAGAAGGAAAACATAACTGATAACAATAGCTGAAGGTTCTGCCACACTGCCTAATCCTGGCCCAATTTTGTGTAAGCAGTGAAGGCAGAAGTTTGGATAGTGCTCACGAAATGTTGTTTATTTCTTCAAAAGGAAACTCCATGGAAAAATTAAGAAAATCACAGTGTGGGGCCGACATAAACTGCCTTTATGTTATGTTTTTATTTTTGGCATACAGCAGTTAACACTTGGCATCAGGATTTAAGGGTTTTATTCAAAATTAATTACAAGATCTGAGGGGAAAACGTTTGTCTCGGCACAATCTAAATGGCAAATAAATATTTGTATGTACCTACATTGGCTATGCTAGCTATTACAGACCCATCTGGGCTATGTGATTTACATTGTGATATGAGATGTATTTACTTCGATGATGGGTGCTTATTCTGCTTTGCATGCCCTTTCAGTGTAATAGAGAAAAAGTCTGATGAAATTTGCAGTGATTTGTCAGCAGAAGAGCTCTATCCACACCTTACCCAGCTGTATTTCCTTAGTGACAGATTTCATTTTTGGATTACTGGGTAGCCAATTCTCCCCAGATTTTTCCTATGATACCACTGCCATATAGTGTATGGAAATCAATAGTAAAAAATTCCCATTTACTTAGGGGGAATTTCCATAACAGACAGAAAGGAATGGCAGAATATGGTGTTGAAAACAGCATCGCTGTGGATGTATTGTCTGTTTATAGTTGATGAAAGTATTCTTATCTATGAGATAATGGGAAATTGTCCTGTCTAACAAAACCATCGACGTTTCTGCATTAATGTATAACATGAGAGTACATGCTTATGAAATACTGAAGCAAGCTGTGATAATCTGATGCCTTGAACTATGAGGAAATTCTCCTACAGTGTGGTTAGTGTAAATGACGTGAACAATTTCTCATTCCTTACAGTTATGTGTAGTTTTTTTCTGGCTTGGTGTCACCATATTCCACAGGGGCAGGTACCAGGGGTCAGAGGAAACTGTTCGTACCTCAAAGAGAAAGCATATGTTTATCAAGTCTGGATTTCAAAAGTTTTTCTGACGACAAGAAGTCAAGACTGGAAGTATTACACTTGATCAAGGTCTGGAACTCTTGAGTGTGTGAAGTATTGTTTAGTGGGTGCAGTGGGGCAGACAGATCTAAAATTACATGTCTGTTAATGAATGCAGAAGAATAACTGTTGCTACATTATTAATATGATTTTGTGAAGGCATGTGCAACACACAGAAGTGACTGTCAAGACCAGTGAATCAACCAACTCCATTTCCTGTCTGCTGCAATGACCATCAGTAGATACCTCAGGAGTGGTGAGAATAGGCTAAACTTGTGTAAGATTTGCCCTAAGCGCTTTTCCAGCTCACAGATATTTTCATCTCAGGGGATTTCCAAAGTTGTTGTTTGTGTGTTTAGGGTGTGCCTACATTAGCATTTTAATTTGAAACAGAAATCTGTGAAGTGTTTTGGCTCAACAGTGGTCCTAGAGAACCAGCTGGAGTCCTTCTGGTTAACCTAAAAGGTGTTCTCCAGGACTGCTTTTAACTACTACAGCACCTGTTGAGGATGGTCAGGACACTAGATCAGGCTGTACATGCACTGAAATTACCTTCCAGAGGCAGGCATTGAAGCCTTGAATGCTGGGGTTGTTGTCAGCACTTGTTTGGTCTCACAGAACCAATCTTCTAATGCAGCATGGTTTGTAGTTTGTCTGAATGATTCTCTTCCAGGAGCGTTTTCAGGCTGCTTTTGAGCCCTTTTAGTCTTTTGTGAGCCTGGAATTTATTTTGACAAAATGTGCCAAAAATCTGCTGTTTGAACAACTTGTTTTTAACCTAACTGCTGCCAGCTTGTGGTGTTGTGTGTGTCAGGACAGGCAGTGGAGAAGCCCAGTTTTCTGCTCATGCTTTTTTGAAGGGATGAGTTTTCTTCTGAACTTCCCTGTGTGAGGCTCAAGAACAGGAAAAAATTAAATTCAGTGCTTCAGAAACATAGTGATTCCCCTTGACTAATATTGTAATTTGTCTGGTTCTGTGATGTCAGCTGAGGGTGAACAAACTAACCTCCTATATGTGAACGTAGAATAATGTATGTAAGGGTAACAACTTTGTGGTTAACGTGTCACCTGACAGTTAAATCTTTTCACTTAATAACCTTGTGAGCAAAGTAGGCTAAAGCAGTCTAGGAGAAACTAGAGCAGAATGATATCAAACTGTTTAGGAAACCATGTCCAGAGAGAAGTCAGTGAGAGCCTGCTGTTAAAATAGAAGGGTGGCTATACCAGCATTCCTTAGTGTCTGCCTTGGGCCCAGCATTTTCATTAATCATTTCAGTGACAGAACAGAATGTGTTTGACTATTAAACATGTAGATGGCACTATGCTGAGAGGGGCTGGGAGCTGTTTGGAGACAGGATGAGAACTCAAAAAATGGAGATGTGATCTGAATGGGAGCAGGTGTGAGGTATACATTTAGGCAGGAATGATGAACTGCACGAATGTGAGTAAGGGAATGTTGGCAGCTTCTTCCAGGCTCTACCTTTCCCTGCAGTCTGCTTTCAGGACTCCAAATATTAGTGGCACTGAGTACCCTCAGATGCTGGTTTTTTTGTTTCTAGAATTTCTCAGGGCTTGAGCTTGTCAAGGCTCAGAGCTCAGCTGGGTGCTAAATTCTTTAACTGGGTTTCCTTATGAGGACCTGAGAGTCACCATTGGATTGTGAGATTGTAACCCAGCTGTGCATGTGGAGGCTGCCCTGCTGAGCAGTCTTAATCCAGTGAGAACATGCTATGGTTTCCCTTTACGTGCATCGACTGAGTTTCCTGCATATAATGTCACATTTCCTCGCCAGCAGTTACTGCCATCTGCCACGTGGTTCCTAGCAGTCTGCTCTCCTGAGTGGGCTCAGAAGCTCCATGTGTTAGCAATGTTGTGTATTCAGTTAACGTACAATATTTAGCTAAGTTTTTGAGAAATGACCGAGGAGGTATCTCCTTCTGTTCAGAAGATCATGTAGAGGTCCTGAAAGTAACGTTTATTGAAAATACAAACATGGAATTTGTCTCCTGCCAAGTGGTATGCAGGGAACGGTAGCCTGCATCACAGCGGAAGTAAAGCTTTGGCTGTCTCCACTTAGTGTTGCTTTGTCCACTTTGGAAAGACTACAGAGAGCAAAAATCAGACTCTAGAAAAGCTAATTGTTAGAGGAAGGATTAACCTAACAACAAAGGGGACCTGAGAATAGTCTTAAAATGCATGGAATTTATGTTGCTGTAGTGAGTGCTGAAGCTGTGTGTTCTTTTTCTGCTGGCATGGCTGTTAAACTAGCAGAGTGGTTTCCCTGGAGAAATCTTTAAGCAAAAGACAGACAAATTTCCCTTGGGCATTATTCAGGTGCAGTCATCTCAAGAAGTGTGGATTAAGGTGTGTCCTTGGGATGCCAAGTTAGGGTTATGAGTCTTTCTGCCAGGTGAAAGTCTGGCTTTTCCAGGCAGATGTCTTGGAACTCTCTAGCGCTTGACATCTGTAGGCAAATCACATCCATGTGGTACAATTTTGCACCACTTACAGAATAACCAGGAGATAGGCCCAGTCAGCATGCTCGACTAACCTGATGTCCTTCTGTGGCAAGGTGACATGCCTAGTGGATGAGGGGAAGGCTGTAGAAGTTGTCTTCTCAGATTTTGGTAAAAGGTTTGACTGTTTCCCGCAGCATTCTTGTAGAAAAACTAACTGCTTATGACTTGGACAGGCTCTGCTGGGTTAAACACTGGCTGGAAGGCCAGTGGCATCCTGGCTTGTTTCAGAAATAGTGTAGCCAGCAAAAGGAGGGCAGTCAGTGTTGCCCTGTACTTGGCACTGGTGAGGCCACTCCTCAAGTACTGTGTTCAGTTTTGGGCATCTCAACTCAAGAAAAACATCGAGGCTTCAAAGAAGGACAGCAAGGTTGGTGAAGGGTTAGGAGAACAAGTCTTCCATGTCTGAAGATGAGGAGGCTGACTGGAGACTTTATTGTTGCCTGCAACTACCTGAAAATGGGTTGTAGAGAAGTGGGTGTTGATCTCTCCTAGAAAGTAGAGTGATGGTAGAGGAGGAAATGACCTCAACTTGCACCAGGAGAAGTTTAGGTTGGACATTAGGAAAATAATCATTACAGAAAGGGTCATTGGGCCTTGAACAGGCTGCCCAGGGAGAGGGCTGGGTAATTACCCTAGAATGCATTTATAAGTTGTGTAGATGATGAGCTTAGGGACAATAGTTTAGCGATGGGCTTGATACAGTTAGGGATGGACATGATGATCTTAAAGGACTTTTTCAACATAAGCGATTCTATAATTCTGTGATCATTGAGAAGAATTTAAAAAAATAGGGATCTAAATCTGTACTCCTAAAAGTACTGTCAGAGATCAAGACCCTAATTTAAATGACTCAGTAGGAAATGTAATTTTCCTTTACATATGAATTTTAGAGCACAAATTTAGAACAATATACCTGTTGAAGAAATCCTGATGGTTTATTTGACTGGGTTATAATTTATTTCAAGGCCTTTGTACATTGTTTTCATTCTGGGTTTTTTTTCTTAAGTATTTTAATAATAAAAATAATATATAGCAGATTGACTGAATTTTAAAATATTGTGGAAATTTTTACTAATGGAGTTATGATTTCTTGAAAACAGTAGGTGAAAGAGTGATCAGCACTTGAAATGTACATAGTTTAAATAAATATTCTGAGGTGTACATTGTCATAGGTTAAATATACATTATTTTCATGTACGTGATCTTCAACATTTAATTCTCAGTTGTGTAGACTGACGTGGCAGGATGATGTTTGTGTTTGGCACATACACAGAATCACTCTTCTACCTTTAGGTAGAGTCTCTTTCGAAGGTTCTTTGTTTCACCTTGACTTACATCTTCTCTAGTTGTTCTGCTTTATTTAATGTAGCCTGTGTTGCTTAGGTAAAAGTGTAATGTGAAATACAGAATATATACTCATTTCCGTTATATGTAGCTTTGAAGGCCAAACATGAGAATTTCAAGACCTTTTCCATAAATTCAGCACAACCAACCATTATTGTTTTGAGAAACTCTTACACAGATGTCCAGTCATCTTTTTAATCTGACCTTTGACCTCAACGCGATGTTCTGTTACGAGAAAGATTCCTTGTATGAGCAGTATGCCTGCCTGTTCAAAGTGGAATGCTGTGTGCTCTAGACTGGTTAAAAAGAAAATTCCTATTCATCCAAACATACACATGTATTGAACTCTAAGGAGTAGTGAACTGAGTGGTGAAACTGATAGTTAGATTGTGTGCTACAGATTACAGCCCAAGCTGTGACTTTTTAGGAAAAACATTAAGAGCAACTATGAAAATAAAACTATTCTCTGTGAACTCAGAACTATGGCGGAAAATCTTGAGAAGAGATCTAAAAATGCATTGTTCCATTTCTGAGAAGTATGGTACTTGTAGTTAAGTCAGGAGGAATAGTTTATGCTGGGTAGCTGCTTTGTAATAGAGTTGTAATCTGTCTTGAAGGTGCTCATTGGAAAACTCCAGCATTGAGTAGACCTTTGAAGAATACTAGAAACTTAATCTTCATAGCTGATGTGAATTCAAAACTTACTTTCATAGGATATCTGTAATTAATAAGGGCTGAATTCTGTGCCATGTTTGTGAAGAATGTTTTTATCTGTCACAAATATAGTGAGCTAAAGGTGAAACTTTTCCATTTTATATCTGTTGGATTTTTTTTTTACACCTGGATGCTTTTTCTTACCAATCACCCTCACGATTATGATAAAGAATGTTTGAAACCTTAAAATTAAATAAAAGTCTTTTCAATGAAAGAAGCTGATGTGCCCTAAAATTATTTGTTTAATATTTAGTCTTGTTTATGAAATTATATCATCTTCTTTATCTAAATAATTGATTTTTTTTTTTACTTACTCCTTCTTTATTTGTTTACTGAAATAATTTCTTTCTCAGATTTTACATCAAACCTGAATTTGATTGAAGTAATTTATGTATCAGTATTTTCACTTGACTTTGTAGATTTCATTATTTTAGCTAGGACCCTTTAGTAATCCTGATTTTAGTGCCACGTGTGAAAGCAAGTCAATTGAATGTTTTGAAGTTTAAACTGAAAGGTAAAAATGTTCTTTCTTTACTACAGCAGAATACAGTACAATCCACAGCCCATCGACACCCATTAAAGATTCAGATTCAGATAGATTGCGTCGTAGTTCAGATGGGAAATCACGTGGACGTGGCAGAAGAAATAATAATCCTTCACCACCACCTGACTCTGACCTAGAGGTACATTGTATTAGATGGCTTTGAGCGGATGCAGATTTCATTTTGTGATTATTTAGCATAGAGAAGCATCGTTTGCACATAAAACATTAAGTGGAGTGGGGGCTCCCTTTTTTATTCTAACAGTATTTTCATAAAGGATGGAAATTTTCTTCTGAAGAACCTTCTTCTAGAAGAGAATCTACTTTCGCTGAAAAATCCTGGGGGATTCTTTCCTCTTTTGATTAAAAAAAAAAAAAAACAGGAAAAAATTGAGGAAATTTTCCCAAGGCAAAGAAGAGTTTCGTTTGGACAGGAGATACTTCAGCACAATCATGGATTTGTCCTTTCGTGCTGTGGTCACATACCTCCCACTGGCCCATGCTTTAAGTTGAGAACACTGCAGCTACAAGTGTCCACCCTGCACTACATTTCCTTTCTAAAAGCTTTGTCTCTTTCTCATTGGGGTGTAAAATGCTTGTATTTTTCATTCATATTTCATTTTGTGTGGGGTCAGAGAGCAAATTTAAAACATGTCTTTTCCTTTTTCCTTTGGCTGTAAGCAAAAGACTTATTTAGTGAATTCTTACATAGGCAACATCTAAGCTCATAATTTTAAATCTTCAGGTGCCTAAAAATTAAAGCAGGTTAAGGGGTTTTACGTATTTGCCAGTAATTTGCTCTATTTGGGTTTTAAAGGTAATTTTCAGGAGTAGTTATATGAACTTTCTTTTGTAAAATTTGCAGAAAAACAGAATTCAAAGCCTGAAAATTTAATTTTCAGGTGCTTATATTAATTTATTTCCATTTCTCTCTCATATTTGACTTCAGAATAATGCATTGTATGGTCTGATTTTCTGTCTATATTTGACAATAGCTGCAATTATATTGTAATAGAATAATTTGATATAATAGCAACTGTAGTAGAAAATGAACAGATTGTTCCTGGAAAAAAAACTTCGTTAGTTGTGCTAACAAATGGCAAGGACCCTATGGGTTTAATACGTAAATGCTACAGTACAGTTTTCTCATTTGTGCACTTACTGATTCAGATTTTAACTTTCCGTTTCAAGTATTAGCTTCATGGAGGAACAAATTGATATGATTCTATTTTACAGAGAGTATTCATTTGGGATTTGGATGAGACAATCATCATTTTCCATTCCTTGCTTACAGGGTCTTATGCTAACAGATATGGAAGGGTAAGTGTCAAGAAACTGATGAAACTTTTCAGTAATATTTGCTGTTTCATGGTTGATGCACAAGGAAGACCAGGATATCTGTAGATTTTCTAGAGGCAAACAAGTACTGCATTTTGCAACATAAAAAACTTAAGGAGAAAGGTGTTTCACATGTCCATCCTTTGCACTTACTCAGCTCTTACGTTCAGTAAATAATGTAATCGTGTTGTGAATAATACTTTGACAACTAGAGATTTGGCTGGTAGGTACAGAGGATCTGAAGCATACAGATACCATCAACATCAACAGAGTTTTAACACTCTTCAGAGAGTTAAAAATTTGCAGGAATGATTGCTTAAATAATGTTTTAATTCTAAGCAATGAGGAGTGCTCTGTGCTCTTTACCAAGAATGCAGGAAGAACTCTTTCAGACACAGACAGAGTAGTCTAAAAGTTTTTGTATTAACGTTTTTCAATTTACATACTGACTGATGTCTTTAGAAGTCTGCTTATGAGCTGGATGCTTACATTATGCACTGTACAGATGAATATGACCATAGACTGTGGGTTTCCTCAGTAATTCTCAGAAAAGAAATGTAATCTTAGGTGGTGAATAAGAGCAGTTCATGAATGAAATACCCTTGTGACATCAAACTTGTTTTTCTGGAGTTGTATTTGAAAGTTAATGTTTCAGCTTGTGCTAACCTAAAAAATCTGCATATACAGAGCAACCAGATAGCTCTGTCTGGCTCTATGTAATCACTCTGTCTTCTTGTAAAGTTTAGATGTTCGTCACAAAAAGATTTTACGCTACACCCAGATGAGTGAAGAGCAAAGCTACACTGAGTCGGGCTCTGAACAGCATTACAAAAATCCAAAGAAGCACTGCTTTGCCATCTTTCTTGTCTGTTTGTGGTTTATATTCAGAAGTGCTTGCTGAAACATCAGCTTACCTGCTTGAGGAATGTTAATTAGTGTTCCTTGTTATGAGTCAGAAAAGCAAGTTAATTCAGCAGCCTTGGTTTGCTAGATTCTGTTAGTTTATATTTAGGTAGTAAAAAGACAGGAGAACTTCAGATGTTCCAATAATTCTTGGAATTAGATAGACCATAGACCACAGCTTTATAAGTATTAAACACCAAAAGTTACTTTCCACATCTCAGGCCACACTCTCATTTTGCTCGGTGCCCAAGATCACCCAGTCTATGACAGTTCACAATGAGAAGCGTACATGCCCCAGTGCTCACAGATAAAGCTCCACAGAATCTCACTGTGTGCTTTCGAGCAACAGAGTAGTGATGAAAAAGCCTAAATGCTCGTTGTTGTGCAAGCATATTTTTTCCATTTCTTACTAGTTGCTTATAGTGGTTTCATTAATTAGGACATGAATATAAACTCTTCCTTGCTATATGCTTGAGGCTGAAATACATACACAGAAAGGAGGTGACTCCTGATTGCATCTCTGTTGGCACTGCCCATCTGAGATGTAGCATTTGCCTGGCTAGCCCTGATGGCATGCAACAGAATCCCGCATTGCTAAATGATGACCAATCCTTGATATTAACAAAGATGATGGTACTGGTTATTGTGCCATGGATAAATAATCATAGAATCGTAGAAGGGATCTTAGATAACACCTACTCCACCCCACCTGCCATGGACAGCGACACCTCTCAACCAGACTTGGTTGCTCAAGGCCTTATCCAGCCTGGCCTCCCAGGATGGGGCATCCTATTCCACAGTCTCTCCACCCTTGTACTGAAGAACATCTTCAAAACAATCTACTCCAGTTTAAAACCATTTCATCTTCTCCTATTGCTAGATACTCTTGGGAAAAGTCCCTCTCCAGCCTTCCTGTAAGTTCCTTTCAGGTAATGGAAGGCAGCTATAAGGTTTTCCCCTAGAGTCTTTTCTTCTCTGGGCTGAACAGAGAAGAGCTCCCTCAGGCTATCCTCACAAGGCACACCAGAACTGGACTTAGTATTTGAGGTTGGGTCTTAGAAGCACTAAGTAAGGGGGGAGAATCACCTCTCTTGCTCTGCCAGTGACACTTTTCTTGATGCATCCGGGATGTGGTTGGCAACATGCAAGTCAATTTCTCTAATATGCAGTCATGAAAGTGTGCCATTCTTACTTTGTTTTCTTTACCTCAGAAAGCAATTTCTCATGGCTTATTGACAGCTTCAGGCAAAAGTTAGAAATCTCTCTGGACATTAGAGGAAGATCCTGTCAAATATCCAAAGCAAACATGCTTAAACATGTATCATTCATATGGGAATGTTTGGGTTTAGTTGCAGCAAGGGGAGTGCACATTTTTAAGTGTTTCATAATGATTTCTGGCACTGAAAATCAGAAGCCAGATTGTAAGTCAATCTGAAAATATAAATAATTGTTGAGGGGAATTTTTGCTCATTTCACCTGTATTCTGCTTTTTGAGCTTGTATTCTGCTTGTTTCTGCATTGTAGTGAGAGCCTTTTAAAAAAAGTAGGTCTAAGCTGGTCACCTAATCATAAAAAACCAGAAGCTGGATCTTCAAACAAACAAAAATATCCTAATTAAATAATAGGGGACTTGTTAGCTTGGCATTCAACTCTTTGTACAATGCCTGTGTGAGTTTTATGGTGAATGCCCGTGAATTATGAGCATCCCTGTTGCAGAAGTGATCGATATTCTTTTCCTAATTCTTTACCTCATTCCTCATAACGTCTTCCTTGTCCTGACCTTTTCAGTATATTATTTATATTTTGTATTTTCTGCATATTCTGTATACTCATTTGGTTTTATCATCTTCTCTCCTTTTGCTGCTTTTGTGTTCTGCTTTCTCCTGACTTGGTGTGAACAAAATAATGCCTTTGTTTTTCTGTTCATGCAGTTACGGTAATAAAAAGCTGCATGTTTTTAAGAGTGGTTTGAATTTTGTGTATTTAATGGAAGTGTATGAATCGAATATAAAAATACGGTTCATCCTCCCAGAAGCTGTAAGTTCCTTTCAATTTTCATTTGCTTTTGGAATTTTAAAAAAAATACATAGAGATATATATTGACCAAATACAAAGTTATCAGTTGCTTTATTAACACAAGGGCTTCTATCACCTCAAAACTTATGTTTTAAAACAGATTTTCATTGATAAAGTGTTGGAATTTGGAAAAATTTAGAGCACTTCTTTAGTGTCTTGGAGCAGGTGAAAATACCTCAGTATTGACATTATAGCATTGTGTTCTTTACGGACATTTTCATTCTCCATGAGGGCATTTATGTTCGGAGGCCTTAAAGGAATGTTCCTTTGAATTGTAAGCTATTTTCCTGTGGTTTAATGTATGTTAGAGATGAGAAACACAAAGCCTGGTTTCACTTAACCCTTCATGTGTGACCTGCAGGATTAAGTGGAAAATGTGCCTTGTACCCAAAGTGAACTTTCCTGTTTTTCAGCTTCTTGTTTCTCCACAAAACAAAGAAATTGAGTGGGTAGAATTTAGAAATTACATACAGACAATGTTTTGGCTCCAACACCAGTATTCAAAAGCAGAAGCCTACTTAAGCAGCTTGACATCAGTATTTCTTTTTCTTTTTTAGCTAAACTGTACCTTCCTCAGCGATTGGTACCTGGCTTTGGCCATACCTGAAAAGACACTCTAACTGAACCTGCAAATCCCAATCAACAAGAAGAGATTGCTAGCTTTCCTCTTCATTGTGTGTCACCCTACAATAATTAGTTAGTAATTAGTGGTTTAAAACTGCACAATAAGATTCAATATGGGACCAGGATTTTTTTAAACCTGATGCTACACGTCTTTTTTGTAGTTTTCAGCCCCTACTGTAATGTCTAACATCAGGATTTCATTTACTGCAGTGCCCTAAACGAAGGATCTTGTGTTTTTTACTGGAGCAGTTACAAGTTTGGGACTACACAGACAGTAACACCCTAATACAGATAATGCTTTTGCTTCTAGTATGTGGGTATTCAGAGCTGCAGTTTAACAGTTTTGATGTGAAATGGAACTTTCTATAGAACAATATTGTGTTCAATCAAGGAATTATAAGATTTATTTTTGAAAAGCAACCTGGTTTGTTTCTTCTTTTAGCTTTTATGGTGTTTAATCTGACATTTTCAGTAGGTGCCAATGATTTTCTTATGTGATTTTATCCTAAATAACTAATAAATTGCATTATTGTAGTATTACTTTAGAGAAATTCCCTTTCTGTTCTGTTTGCAATTTGTGTGCTTGAGAAAGCTTTACAAAAAGACTTTGTGTCAGACTCAAAAGTGTGATAAAAAGATTAATAAAAATAGTTAATTAAGTCACACATACATTGACACTTAAAATGTACGTTCACTGACACGTCTTTAAAATTAACTGTATGACTTCATAATGAGTATTGTGCTCTGCCTGACCATTTAGTTTTCCTTTCAAAATGATGGTTTGAATGGAAGTTCAGGATGGGATTAGTTCTACAGTGTTAGGGTAGCAGTGAAGATGTAGGTATTGGTCCTCATTTGCATCTTAGATCCTAGTTCCTTCTAGCTATTTGTAATAACTGGCAACTTCTGTGGAGGGACTTCTTTTAGTGCTCAGACACAGCCGAAATTCCTGTCTGGTTTAACAAAACCAAGAAGGGTGATGAGCTGTGAGGGGTGGTTGAGCGGTAACTACACACAAAGATAAACAGGAATGTCAAAGGAAAAAGTAGCCTCAAGCCTAGCTGGAGAGGAAAAAAATCTCTTGTTTTCCACCTCAGATGCCTAGAGTAAAATCAAGGGAGGTGTTGCTGTACAGCTAGAGTAATATTAACAATGAGGCACAGAGTAATTTTGTTGATATTTTAAAGTCTTTCTATTTGAATTAAGAAGGTAGATACTGGTTTTTTGATTTGTATTTTTTTAATGGCCAGTTTAAATGGAAAGCTTAATTTTAAGGGCAAAGTTCATCAAAACAGTATGATGCAATTTTTCTTTCCTATTCATAAGGACTACTTTTTTACATACTAGACAATTAATTACACCGAATGAATGGGAGTTCAATAGATGTTTTGCCTGGTTTGTGTGGCTTTGTTTCTAAATACTTCTTTGCAAATGACTTTCTTTGGTTAGTTTTACTTGGGTTTTGGCATTTACAGAAGGCAGACAGTCTGCCAAGCAAACTATTCCTTTCTCTGCTACTGACACATTTTGCCTTTTAACCAATAGTTACAGAAAAATGTTCGAAAGTTTGAATGTTGAAAACACCTATTAATTTGATTGAGAGGTGAAAAGAGAAACTAGAGACGGCGTCTCTTGGTTTCTAACAGTGAGTTGTCATCAGGTTTAGAATATTAACATTTTAACTAAAATACAACTTGTCACTTCTACAGTTCTATTTAAAATATCATCTCCAACAAATGAACGAAGGATTTTGTGAGATAATATGTTCTTTAAACTCATGCTTCTGTGCACTTGGATATACTTAGCATTATAAATGAGAAACTCCATTTCAAGTATATACAGTAGGCTTTCTTTTTGACTTTTCAGATTGAAAATATATAAATCACAACATGACCGACATCTGTAATGTATTTTGTAATCACAATGCTGAACATGCTTTTTGAGTTTATTAACTCTGTAAAGAATAAGAAGTTAAAGTGTGTTCTGTATTAATAACAAAAAATAGATTTCTTCAGGTTGCATGGGTGGACCAAGCAGAAAGCAAAATCAGTCATTTCTCTTGCAGAGCAGTTCTTCCATGTTGTATTCTGCTGTCTGTTAGCTATGGTATTGATGATGTACTTGCTTCATTTCTTTTTCAAGGATCCACCCACGTCTGTGTCCCTTGGACTCCGAATGGAAGAGATGATTTTCAATTTGGCAGACACACATCTATTCTTTAATGATTTAGAAGTAAGTGTTCAATCTTTAAAACCACAGAGAGGTGATGTAACATTTGTCTCTTTTTAGAGGTGTTAGACAGTTTGACAATGATTTTTTGTTTCACAGGTTTGATACGGAAATGTTTAAAAAATGTCTGTATAATGTAGTTGTTAGGGATATATGATAATAATATCCAGACTGAGTGCACTGCCGTTCAAATGTTACAATACTTTAAGAGATAGGGTTGTGTCTTCACAAGTCTTAATGTTTATGACCTCATGGGCTAATTTTAGAGGTGGATACATCACAAGCATCTATAAACGTTTTATTAAATAGCCTGCACAGGCCATTAAATGTTAACTTCTACAGGTAATGGCTGGGTATGGATCTCTCACATCCCACTCTGGGTGCGTGTTACCTTAACCCCCAGGGAAATTATTAAAGTCGTGTATGCTGCCCATCTCACTGTCCGGTTACTATGAGTCTTCTGCCTTCCCTAGCGACAGGTACAATTTGTTATGTGTTTGGGTTTCTGTGCACATGCCTCTTCCCTGTGACTTGTGTCGAGGAGCTGTAGTTGACATGCCAAGGGCTTTTTTAGTCTCCGTAGACTGTGGATTGGCACTGCTTGTAAGATTGGTCTAAAACCGTCCAAACTGCTGAAAGAGACTGTCACCATGATTCCTGTCTGTTTCATCTGAAAAGGCGAAAAAGCAATTTTTGATCACATTTTAAAAACACAAAAACATGAAACAGTAAGATTTCTTTCCCATCATAACGAATAAAGAAGTTTATTTAAAATCCAAATGTTAAGCAAGCTTGTGGTGAAGCTGCCAACACACATTAATCATCAAGTTGTTGTTTTGCTAGATTTTAGAATAGTGTGTTATTTCAGACAGGCAAAAGAATCTAAAAGATTCAAATGCAACTTTTCCTGATCAAAGTTAATTGGCAGCAATTGGCCTTTAAATATTTCCTGATGTTTCCCTTTTAAAATCAAGCAAAATACACCTTATTTAATAGATGAGCCAAAATAATTTGAAAAATGCCAGTGTGTGATAGAACTCAAATGTGGTTTGTCCAACATCTGTCTGATATTTTTATTTCTTTTCATCTAAAAAGAAAACACTCACAGATTATTTGGCATCTTAGAATGTAATGAAATGATTTAAATGAGCTTTATTTTTGCTTCCATTCCTTACTGGTGAATTTTATGTTCACAATAATTAGATTATTTCATTACTTTTTAATGTGGTGCTTGTTTCAGTAAGTTGGTTGTATGTAAATATACAATTGGTTTGTTTACAAGAAACATCATTAGTGAGTTGCATGTATAGGACTTTTCAGATTTTTCAGAGAAGTATTTTCAGCTAGTTATTTTCCAAATCTGTTACTGATTTCTGGTTACATTTCATTTTATATCCAGAGCAGAAAAAAAGAAAGTACTCTTGTATCTTAGCAGCATATTCAATGAAATTCAGTGTGTTTTCATTTGCTGTACACAGACACATACGTAAATAGACTTGTAGCATAATCATCAGTTACCAGCTTTAAGGAAAGCTTAAATTGAATTGTCTTAGGGATATGAGATCATCTTCTGCTAATTGGCAATGAGACAGGCTCAGGGATGAGTGGCTCGAAAGCTGCCCAGCAGAAAAGGACCCAGGGATGCTGGTAGACAGCCGGCTTCATAGCAGCCAGCAGTGTGCTCAGGTGGCCAAGAAGACCAACAGGATTCTGGCCTGGATCAGGAATTGCGTGGTCAGCAGAAGGAAAGATACTGTGCCCTTGTCTCAGCCCTTGTGAGGTTTCATCTTGAGTACTGTGTTCAGTTCCAGTCCCCTCATTATAGGAAAGACATGGAGATGCTGGAAGGGGTCCAGAGGAGAGATACCTAGTTTGTGAGGGATTTAGAAAACCAGTCATGTGAGGAGAGGCTGAGGCAGCTGGGCAGGTTTAGTCTGGAGAAGAGGAGGCTGAGGGGGAACCTCATTGCCCTCTACAACTACCTGTAGAGAGGTGGGTGTTGGCCTCTTCTCCTTGGTGACTGCTGACAGAACCAGGGGCAGTGGTCTGAAGCTGAGGCAGGGAAGGTTTAGACTGAAAGAAATTCTTAGGAAGAAATTCTTTCCAGAGAGAGTAGTGAGGCACTGGAACAGCTTTCTCAGGGAGGTGGTTGAGTCACCATCCCTGGAGGTGTTTAAAAAGGGTGTAGATGTGGTGCTTCATGACAGGCTTCAAGTCCTGATCTAGGAGGTTCACAGAAGCATTGAGATCACTGGATGAGTTTGGTCCTTTGCGGTTCCCCATAAAAAGCAAGTCTATAATCTCTATTCTTCATACAGAGGCACTTAGGAATGAGAAGTTGTGTTCCTGCCCTTGTACATGATTGTTAAGTCATCTGAGAAATGTGAGCTCCCATCTCAAAGGTCATGGTCACCCTGTCCAAGGAAGTGAAGAGCATGTTTATTACTGTGCGGACAAGTGGGTTTGTGCTTGTTATAGACAAGTTTTCAGAGACCTGTACAGGAAGGTTTTGCAGAGAGCCTGCACTGTGTGGGAAGCAGTATGTGAATGCTAGACCTGGCCACAAACTAAGGTTTCCAGTTTACTAGAAATGTCAAGGTTTTTTGAACCATGTCGCAGACAGGAGGTGTTTTTAAAGGAATATGTCCTCCAGGAAGACCAGTTTGTCGTTCTAGTGAGTGTCACTGCTATTCGCAGGGCCTCTTGTGGTTCCCAAGGCCTGCGACCTTAGGGCAGATTCCTTTTATCCATCTCAGAAACTGAAATCCCATCCTTGGTGCTTTGCAAATTCAAAAGCTGCCTTACAGCTCGACAGGCTTCCATGGAAACTGCAGGTGGGTTTGGCTTGACTGTGCCTCAGGCTTAAAGCATGGGAGTGTGCTGATGAAGGATTGAGTCTGGAAGAGCTAGCTGTCACCATGCTCAGGCCTAAGTTTTCCAATTTTATGCCCGAGCATCTGTGCTGTAAGGAATTGAGAATTTTGTAGGCAACATTGTCAGTGAGCATAAAGCTCGGGCGTCCTTGTCCAGAAATAGCAGAAAAGTGGGCAAAGCTGGATTTTTAACATGTCTAGCCCTCAGTGTAGACTTGTCTGTGGATTTAGACATAATTCAAAGCCAGGGGCTGAAAGATGATGCTCTTCTGCTCACCCAGATGTAGAAGGAACCCTTCCTGGTATACAGAGAAGCTGGCTTATCAAGCAGGCAATCACCTCTCATACCTTTGGCTGATGATGCATGTTTCCACTTAGCACAAATTAATGTTTTTGAATAAAACTCTTCTTTTAATTTGCTGCGCTCCAGAAAGCTTTAATCAGAATGGCTCTCTTGTCATTCAGGTGTCATTCTTGTAGAGTCATGCCTCTCTTGTCAGTCCTGTAGACTGATGAGGACTGATTTAACATTTTGAATGCAAAGGACAGAGTTGCAGCAGTGGTCTCTGAAGCATTGCTTGTTTTGTGTATGACCTAACTGGCTTCTTAAAGCTCAACCTAGAGATTTATATACTGTTATTAGGTTAAATTCTAAGCTTCAGCAGTAATTTTTTAGTTTGTATAAAGTGAGTGACACCGCATATCAGTTCCAAACCACTTTAACCATCGTAATATAATAGAGGATGCAGGCAGGTAAATGAATCATCTAACTTCATACATGTTGCTCTTTATGCACTACTACAAATCATAATAATAATGATGATGATAATAATATTAATAATAAAGTTATTTGTAATTGGCATTTTCCAAACTCAGTATAAAAGTACAGTCAAATCTCACTGTCTAGCTCTGAGGTCAGTATTCATTTTGGAATGTGTGAGCTGCATTTAGAGCTACACTTAGTCACTCAGTCTGTACTAGTTCCTAGTTCATTGCTTTGAGAAAAAGAGATGGATTATTTCCATCACTTCACAGACTTATTTGGAGTGTTTAATTCCAAATGTATATAACATAATTTCAGATCTTGAAAAAATATTTCTTAAAAGGCACATTAAAGGAGTTTGACAAGTTTTTTAACGTTCTGAAAGGAAAATAGTTATGTTTACTGGCGTTTAGTTTGATCTAAGTACTGATTGCAAGAATGATTTCTTGTGTAAATTGTAGTGGAAGTATGGAAGTATGGTAGGTGAAAAAGTAGACAATAAGTGCAGCATTCTCAAAATTCACATTCCAAAATTTGGACTTCAAAATAGGAACTTCAGTTTGTCAATATTTAAACTTTTCACTTAAATAACTCTGCTGTAATAGTAGATTTTCCATTGGGTGCAGGAGGGAATAAATACACTGATGTACTGGTCTGAAATGAACCGGAGCAATATCATCAGACAAGAATGTATGATTTTCCATGATGATCACATTGTGGTAGGGATAATAAGGTGAAACATTTTAATTGTGTGCATGGAGCAGTTACACACATTAGGTATCTTAGGGTGTATGGCCCAGTATTTGGAGAAATTAGCACCTTGGTGATAGGACTCAACTGTGACATTAGCCTACCTTTCACTTTAAAGATTATCTATATTTTCATATTTGTACTGACCCTCTGAAACCATCTGTTTCTTCATTTTTGGCATAGTAGGTGCACGTTGTGGTTAGGTATTGAAATGACCGATTGCTGGCAGTGTCTTCTGTTTTTAAAAAGTTCATTCAGTGCTTTGCAAATCCATTCTAAGATGGTACCACCTAATTAGACCTGTTGCTTTAGAGAAGCTGGCAATGTCGCTTTTTTACTAACGAACACTTTTGTGTGTGTGTGGTGAATTCTATTCAAGTAATTAAAATAAAATGATTTTGTAGCTTTACTTAGTGATGTGTTTGTTTTTTTCATGTAGGCTTTTTCCTGGTTTTTCATTCCAAGTTTTTGGAGTAGGCTTTGTGGCAGGGTTCAAAGTAAGGTTATTCTAGGATGTTGCTATAAAGGAATGAATTTTGACATTCCAATACATGCAGTAATACAGAAGGGCACAGTAATGATGATTTGCATTCATTTTTCTGCCATCAGTGAAAGATACATCATGTGCATTCATGACTTCACACTTCACTTATGTTTGAGGAGTCTCTGTATACAAAATGATGATAAGTATGTGGGAGCCATTTAGAATGAGAGGCAGGGTGGTTTGCATTTTTCAGCTGCATTAGTTAGATCTCTTAATGGTAGAAACCAAGGGAATGCTGTCATGTATTAATGTAAAGCAGTGACTTTGGTTCTCTGTGGAAAAGAAGAAACAATAGCTATATTCCAACAATCAGGAATGCTGACTTTGATTGATTTCTCCTAAGATTCTTAAAATCCACATTGTGTTCCTGATGAAAATTCAAAGCATAGTCTCTTCTGTGTCTCAAGAATTGCTACACAACTGCTTTATGATTAAGAAGGTGGTGTGTTGGATAAATCAAGACTTAGGTTGTTGCATTAGGATATTGATACACACAGAGCCTTCTGGAAAGTGGTCTGTATTAAAGTTGCATGTGAGTTCCATCAGATGCAGCTCTCTAACCATGGCTGGATGGAGGAGCAGCCAAGGTAGGGGCCATGATGCTTTCTTGCCAGCCATGACTTCTAGGCAGTACCTTTGCCACTCTGTCCTGCCCACCTACCACTGGCTGGGCCAATTGACTCCCATGCTGAAGAGCAGCACAGGATCTGCATTTCTCTGGCTTTCTCCTGCCTCGTCACTTCATTACATAAAGTTACATTTATATGGAAACATTTTAGAAATCCTACATTTTACATATGTTGGAAATATACCCAAGAAACACCGAGATGTTGAATTACACGGGTGCATTTTTTCACTGTTTGAATCAAAGAATAAACAGCATTTACACCCCTGTTGCACTCTTACAGGAAGAGATTTGCCCTACAGACCTCTTTCTTTCACTTGTGCAGCAACAAGTCCTTCCAGGACTCTTAAAAGTCTGTCACTGCCAGCTTGGATCCTGCTTAATCTATTGCATGGATGTTCTTAGTTTTCTTTGTTTGTAGCTCCCAGCCATTGAGCTGTCAGTATTTATCAACACTACCTTAACCCTTGTACTCCTCTGTGAGCACAAAGCTATGTGTTGAGGGCAGCATTTACTACTTGAAATGTGCCTGGGATGTATAGCACCCAGTGCTACACAGGGATCTTCTGTTCCCTGAAGGAAGGAGGTAAAGAACCTCTAAGGCCCAAGTTGCAAGAGGTGCTCAAGGGAGATGGAGATCATAGTGAGAATACAGGCCTAAGAAAGGGAATAATAAAATCCCAGCACACAACTGTGAAGCCTAGTCACAGAACAAAATTCCAACATCAGTCTGTCTTTGGCCTTTGCCTTCAATTCTAACAGGTGAAACTAGGCTGCCTCCCTGTTGCTGGAAGCAAAGGCACCATATAAATCACTCCTGAGTCTCAAGAAGTCCTTTTCTGTATGACATAGACATATATTCTTCTTTTCATCAACCTGAGAATTTTCTCCTTTGTAGGTCCCAGTAACACTGCAGGATACTAAGTGACTTTCTTCCCAGGTCCTCCAGTGACTGTGCATACAGTCCCACAGTGTCGCTGTAGGAATGCCTTTGAAGCAACGCAGCCACGCAGTGTGCCTGTACCACACACTGCCCCTGTGGGAATCCCTTTGAAGCAATGCAGCCATATGTTCCGTTTCTTTAATCTGAAGGAGAAAAGGAAACTATTTCCCCTCAGACCTTTATGCTTTAATATGCCACAGACTCAGGCTGATAACGTTTAGCACAGTAGCACTCTGAAGCATGATTTGCTATTGCGGACATTATGATAATACACCTTATTGAATAATAACATTTGGCAGACTTATTGCAGGTTACTGCACATCTCAAAGAACCGTGACCAGGGTAGGGTAAAATGCAATTCTTTCTCAAAGAATTTTAGCACATCTGGTCCTAGAGTCAAGTAATTTAACAAGTGAACTGCTTGGATATGAGCCAGGCCTTAAGTGCAGGCTTTGAGCAAAATCCAGAGCAAGCCGGGAGAGCAAGTTGGCTACTATTAGCAGTGTGGAAGTCCATCATTTATTTACTCAGACCTGGTGAAAATGTAGAGTCAGCTTTGGGAGGGTGTAATAGAGCTGTTCTTGCCTGGATTTAAACTCAGTGAAGTGCAGAGATCCACAGTCAGTGATGGGAGATGAGGACACTGCAGAGGCATAGCCAGGAAGATGGAATAAATGGAGAAAGATGACTGAAAACAGGATCATGAGAGAAAAGGTTGGTCAACTTTTTTTGCATAGAAAACATCAGGTCAACATCATTTTCTACCTGAAACCGTGCTCTAAACTCTGGACAGTTACAGGGTAAGGCTTTGCTGGCATCTGTACTGATGAGTTCTTTGTGGTGTGTATTTTGCATATATGCACGTGTAGACTGAAGCAACATGAAGTCTGTTTTTGTGATTGCCGCTTGTAATTACTGTGTAATTCCTTATCTACATATAGGGATTATGATGGTAATAAGAACAGTATCTGCAGATGATCTACAGATTATAAAGTACTCAAGAGAGTAGAGAGACAACCAAATGTGGTGATGCCTTTGTGGCCCTCCTCTGAACCTTTTCCAACAGGTCCATGTCTTTCTTGTCTTGGTTAACCCAGTTTTACTGCAGGTGAGGTCTTGTGGGAGCAGAGCAGAAGGGTAGCATCACCTCCTTCATCCTGCTAGATAAGTTTTTGATGCAGCCCAGGATTCAGTTGACTTTCTGGGCCACAAGAATACATTGTTGGCTCATTTTTTTTATCTACCAGTATCCCAAGTTCTTCTCTGAAGAGCTGCTCTTAATCAATTCACCTCCTCGCCTGTACAAATACAGGTGATCATCCCAACCTAAGCATTTCCTTTCCTGGGAAGTAAAACACCAGTGACATACTTATCATGGTAACAGTTGTACCTGCCCATGGCAGCTAGGTTATGCAGAGCCTGAGATAGCAGATTTAAGGATCAACCAGTACAGGAGGTGATGTGCAGGAGATGATGAAGGATGGTGGTAAGGTACTCAGTTATACCCACATCCAAGTAGTCTACAGAGTTTGTTGCTGATATCACAGACCTACCCTAAATATGGCAGCTTTAATTGCAACAGAAACCTGAGTGTTGTACACAGTGGCAGCCTCTGAACATATGAACTGCTGTGTAATGAATGATACGAGAATTCTCTTATCACTAATAATGAAACAATATATAAGCTGTCTAAGGCTTGATGAAAATGAAGGGATTCAAAACTCATTGAATTGAAGAAATTCAACAGAGTAAGAAGTCTGCAGTATGTTTTCTGCTTTTGCTGTCAACCCACGAGCAGATTTCACTGATTACATTGCATTGCTGTCACTCATCAACACGTGCCTTAGTGAGCAGAGCTGCAGAGTTGTTGTGCCAGTGCACATTGTGCCCTAAGCACAGATGTGATACACTGCTCGACAGTTCAGCATGTTAATCCAAAGTTAGGTGCCAGAATTGTGGGTTTAGATTTGAATTGGCTCTTTTTTGTATTTAAGTTATCCTAGAAGCCTGGAGTGATAAAACAATGATGACAAATGAACCGGCAGATAGTTTATACTGATGGTAAACGCAGTTAATATTGCTATTAGTCAATGTATTGCTTTCCATTCATTCTTGTAGAGAAAGGCTTTTCTTTGGCTTTTAGTATTTCACAGAACCCATGTGAACAGTTAATATTTTTACATTTTCTTGATGTATTATGATGATGTATTATGATTATCACTGAATTATCTACTCATACACATGACAATAGTGTGTAGACATGAGTCATTCATAACACAGTCATCGGTTTCCTAAGCAAACCTTTATTAGTTTATAAGAGAAAATTCTAAAAAAAGTCACAAATCCAAATAACATTCCTGGGCAGTAGATTTTGGTCTCTGATTAAGCTGACAGAAGTGTAAAGCCTCATACAGACAGTCCCTGGTGCAGCTGTAAGTGCTGAACAGTGCAAGTTGTTTCTGCTAAGTTCAACATTAACTTACACTGAGGTATCTTTGCCCACCCACCCTTTCTGTTCACATACTACTGTGATTCTGTGCTGATACCACCACTCGGAGGCAAACCTTAGTTTTTTTGCTCACTGGACTCTATCAGTGCAAAACCCGGAAGATAATATGAAGAGAACATAATAGCCACCCTTAAAAAAATCCTCTCCTTGTTGATTTGGTTACAGTCTTCAATTGCAGATCTCATATTTGTGTTATTGAGGTTGGCATTTTAAGTAGATTACTCTGAAAATTATGCACTTTAATTTTAGAAAACCCAGGTGAAACCAGTGTCGTCCTTACATGCCATTTTGCAGGGTGAGAGCACATTAGCTAGTCCTTACGTAACTATAAATACTTGAAACCACAGTGTAAGCATCTTAGCAGTATGCATGGTAGGTATTTTCTGTCAACCTCCCCAGCCTAGGTTTAATTTCAACATGAATTTACAACATTGTTTACAAGTTGTCTGGTGGCTAAAGAGCCACCATGTAGATCATGCTGGTGTGGTTCCATGTGAGTGCTACTTTAAGAAAATATTCAAGCACATGTATTTAAACAGCTCTGGTTCTGCTCTTTTTTCAATTATTTTTTTTGGGTAGGAATTCTATTAAAATAGTACTATAGAGAGAAATATTAAGAAGTGTCTTTCATTCATTTTCTTCTAAAAGAATGAAAGGAGTGCTTGAAGTTAGTTCCTAAAATGTTTAGTTTCATGGTCCCAGGAGATTTCTACTGTTTCAGTGTGGTTACAATAAGGCCTCTATCTGAATTTCATCCAGTTCAATGGTCTAATGAAACTTGAAAGGAGGAGGGGATTATTCTCTTTACTCATTGCAGTATCACTTCTATTTTTCTGTCCTGTAAAGACAAATTTTACTGTTCTTAATTGTAGTTTTGAAATTTGTCTGTAAGCTCGGTCAGGAAGCTGGCTGATTCTGTATTGGGAAAAGGGATCTTAGGACTCAGTGAGGATTATAAAAAATGTAAATGAAAGTTTAACAAAGGCAACAGTAATGTAATTAAGGGATGGTATATTTATTTTGTTTTAATTTCCTGTACAGTCAGAACCAGGCAGTCCGGGTACTTTCTGAACTTTACCTGCAATATCATGCAGTCAGGAGATGATAGCTCTTATGTGCTCACCGACAGAAGCGTACAGGCTGCTGACATAAGTACTGAGATAATCTGAAAGCTTATTTCTACTTTTACTTTCTTTCCAGAAAGCAATCCTTTCTGAGCTACAGAAAATTATTTCAATCAATTAAGAGTCTCTTCTTCCATGTGTATTTGTCTAATCATATTGCAAAATGACACTGGTAGGCAAGGGGGAGAGCCAACTGTAGTGGCAACTATAAGTCAAATAAGAGGTTTTCTAACCATTTTCTATGAATGGAAAGTTCAAAATAAGTCACATAATTCCTTTACTGGAACAAAATGTGTATATTTTTCTTAAAGGTGTGTTTACAATTCCCAAACTCCCGTTATGGTCTTGATCAAATGAATAAAGCATAAATCAAGACATAAGTACAAATAAGGGCTGATGGACAGCACAAAAAAGACAGGGAAAATATACATGGGCATTTTTTTCCATCACTTTAATACATTCAAACATAGATTTGAATATAAGCAATCTCTGAGTCCCAAACTGTCAAGAGGACTGAGTTACAAAGCTATTGTCTCTTTCCTGAATTATATCTCCACTAGTTTTATGTTTAACAAAAAATGTAATGACTAACAGAAGTATCCTCCACAAAAAAGGCATAAAGCAAGGAGATTCTGTTTGTTCCATTATCTGTAAATTCATCCGTCGTTCCTTACCACAGGAGTGCAGGAAAAATAGGAAAAAGTGTTCACATCACTGTAAATTAGTAGTTTATAATAAAAAAACCAAACTCAAGCATCTATTTTAATCCAATATTTCATGGATTAGGAAAAAGTCTGGGCTTTCAAATGCAACATTCTGTGATCGTAGATTGAGGGAAAAAAAAAAACCCATATACTGCTCAATTGATTCCAGTTCAGTCTTCTGTTTTCCTTTTCTTTTGTTAAAAAGAAGTACTGTGAAAAAATAATTTACAAAACTTGTCAAGAACAAAAGTGCTCTTACTAAAGCATGAAATCAGCAGTGTGGTAATGCACCCTTCATGTATAAGTTGACATGGCCTTGCAAAGGGTTAAGTTCTGTGATTTCAGTCTAAAAGGTTTCCTGAGTTGACTGTTATTCCTATGGTCTGCCAACAGCTTTGCAATAAATGTAATGATTTTTATGGGAATGTGGTTATTCACAGCAAGACTACAGTTGGTGTCAGTATGAAAAATTCTTCTTTAGTAGGTTCTCTCAGCAGGGATAACAGATCTGAAGGAAAGGCAAAAAATAGTCACAGAGAACTCTGGCTGGTGTTGGTGACAGATTGCATTTACAAAATGATGTGGTAGCCCACTGGAAAAGAACAAATCAGAACAACAGTAAATCTGCCTTGCTCTTCTAAGCGTTGCTGTTCCAAAACAACTTACTTGTGATTGTATCTATCATTTAATAGCTCCCATTTGTCACCCATAAAGGAAGCAAGACTTCTAGGCTTTCGGTCGCAGCAGGACGTGAAATAATGCTTCGGAAAGTTCCGTTTTACCAGTGTGCCTGAGATAATATAAAATATTGATAGATATCAATTAAAATTCAGAAAAACAGTGTTTGTCTTTGGTTAGATTTTAATATTGGTTACAATTGCTTGTTATAATAGCTATAATTTTTAATACGTCCTATATTTGAAATATTATTAGAAGGAAAGTGTGATGGCAAATACATTAATATATTAATGAACTTAGTTGGTATTGACAGTAACCGCAGCTAGGTTTGGTTTGCAATAAACTTGTAGAAAGCTTGAAAGCTTGACCCATTGATGTGAGTCTACAGCACTGCTATCAGGACCGGTATTGTCTCCATTCAAGATAAGTAAAGTTACTTGGAATTTAATGATTCCCATACAGCAATGGGGAGAGGTGAGGGTGTTGGGATTTTTTTAAAGCAATGGGTAGCTGCTGTTTAAGAGGTTAATGTGGCATCTTGTGTGCTTTCTTCTCTTTGTTTCCCTCATGCACAATTATTCCAGTTCTATTTAAAATACTTCATTTGCAAACCGGGTGCAGTATTATGGCATGAATTTCCTTTGTGGTGTTCGGATCACCAATGAAGTGCCAATGAGAAAGAAAATCAACTAGCTGTGTGAGTTTGTTACCCAGCAGAGAGCAAGTGTTGTTGATACACGGTGGTTAGCCTTTCTAGAGGTAAACAAGTGGCTTTACTGACCCAAAGATAAATATTGACTAGAAAGAAGTGAAAGAAGCCAAAGAAGCCATTTCACATTCACTCAAACCAGGAAAATAGTAGTGCAGAAAGAAATACTTCTTCACTGGAATGTTTTAAAAAGTAATCTATGGAAGAGTACTTGTTTTGTTTGAAAATAGTTTTACAAAAGGCTGTAATAATTAAAGATACAGCTGAAAACAGAATCAGGTCTTGATGCATGTTGAATGTAGTCATTCGTGTTGGTTTTGTGAATATTTGTTGCTGGAAATATGCTGATTTAGAATATAATAAAGCGGTCGTTCTGACACCTGACCTTTGTTTAGTAATGAACAATGGACAGAAGTTCATGTTCAGACTATTAAGTCTGGTTCTACAGCTACGAGAAATAGCTGTTTTCCTTGAGGCATCTATCTGATTTTTGCAGAGCTGGTCTGATTTGAATAGGATTGCAGGGTGGCTCCTGGAATGTCTTAGCAGACCTTTGGCTCTTTGCTTTCTAATTGCTTAGCTAGATGTGGAATAAAAAATAACTGTAGTCACATAACAAAAACAGGTAGAGAGGACTGTAGAACACACTGGAAACAGATTTCTGAGCCATGAAACTCTCAAAAAAACTACAGGGAAGGCTGTTGAATAAACTTTCATCTTGGTGAGATATAAGAGATGGTTGCAGTGAGAGGAAAGCTTTAGATAAAGCCAGATGAATTATCTCCCACCTCCAAATACTATAAGGATGACAGTGGGATTAAATCCTGGTCATCCCAAGTAGAGTAATCCAGGATGTGACAGAGGAATATATATTAAAAACCGTTTTTCCTTGTTTGGCAGAAATAAGAGTGCACCTCCTGATGTGTTTATAATGTCTCTAACGGTAACCTCCCAACTAGACCGTGGGTGAGCATGCATGATGAGGACCCTGAGATTCATCTTCACTAGAGCACTACATTTATTAATAGATGCACACTTAATTGTTCAAGTACTTCATAGAGTAATCCAGGATGTAGAGTTCGCATTCTAATGAACCTGTCAACAATAGTGCACTCCCTTTCAGCAGCTGTCTCAGGAGTTGTCTTAGCACATACAGACTGAGACACAAATCCCATCAATTTGCATTCAGTTTTCTACAGCAGCACTGCAAGAACAGCACAGTTTCACTGCAGGAATGAAGGATGGGAAGTACACATCATGGTAAGGAATTTTCTTGGATGTGTAGAAGAGGGAATGACTGGAAATAGTTTCTCATCTACATGATGCTCCAACGATGGGTAATCTGCAGAACTTCATGACTGGGGGTAAAATTGCTCTTCACATGTACCCATACGTAAACCAGCAGAAATGCAAAAAATCAGTCTTCATTTGTAGGCAGAGTGGTGGCTCTGCTGGTGTCTGCAAAAGCTGAAAGCTTCAACCCGTCCCAAAGGCTTGATGCGTGGCTGTTGTGGAATGTGCTGCTGTGGTGCAGAAGCGTACAGTTACAAACAACAACTACTACTTCCTTAGCATACCTGATGCTAACCCAACTCTGGACAGATTGTCCCTCATTGACAAAGTCAAACAAGACAAAGCCAAACAACAAGAAGGTCTCACTTATCACTTATGGCCACAGATAGGAGAGAGACTCCACTTGGAGAAACAAAATTGAATGTGAACAACAAAACCCCGTCTCCCAATATTAACAAATGCCCATCACCCACAACAGAGACTCATTAGAAGCCCTTCTCATCCCAAAGCCCATCTCTGGTACCTTCTTTCCCTCAGAGGGAAAACCACACCAGCCTGTTCGGCAGGGTACAGCCTGCCTAGGTACAGCCCTTCAGTCCCTGCTCTGACTGGTGTGAGGTGGCTCCCATGGACTGTAGTGTAGCCTTGTGCTCCATCACAGGACTCCTCAAAGTCACAGCTCCTTTAAAGACTGGTCCCTCTTCTCTTGTGTGCTGACCTTCATGGGCTGTAGATGGGACACTTTGCCAACCTTCACCAACTTCTAAGGTGAGGGCTGTCCAAGAGGGCTTCCTCTCCTTAGATAACCTGGTGTCCAGAGCTGAGCCATGTCACAGTTGTGTCCTCCCCCTCCCTTCCCCTAAACAAAACCAGGAGCTCCCATAAAACAAAACCCCAAAGGAAAAAAAATGGAAACCAAAAAACCAAAGCCCAAAATAGCACAAAAAAAGTTGTTTCAAGAAAATCAGATAAGGTGGTCTTTGCACATTTACAACTCAACTGAAACACTTGGGAGCCTACCAAGCTCATAGTATCATCATTTTATTTACCTTCTTGTTGCTTCTCCCTGTCTCTAAATGTAAGGCTTTAAGGAGGCACAGAAGATGTTACCTATACAGCTGGCATTCCCAGAGCTCTGACAAAATAGATACTCAATTCTCTGCCACAGCTCACTCCTTACTTCTGCTACTGAGCAGCAGCACAAGCTCCAACATCTAGCCCAAAACATCAATGGAGAAAAGGAAGGATAAATTTGTGAAGTGTTGTGCAAAGGTTTTCAGGCTGCCCATAGGAGCAAATGTTTTAGTTATCTGTACTGAAAAGATTAGCAGAGAGGGTTTTATTCCCTGTCTTTGTCCATTAGCAGATAACTACAAGGAGAGGAGACTTGCTGGCCTCAAAGTGTTGGAGCTTTCATTTAAACACGTACATTTAGGAAATCCGCAACAGCAGCAAGGCACAGCAAGTTTAAGTGACTTGGTTCCATGAGACTGAAAAAGAGAGTTTATACCTTGTGAACATTTCCACATGAGCCTGGCATATTCTGAGATACGAGAAGCTGTTTTCAGACTTCTACAGAAAAATCAAATATACATGCTTAAAAGCGTACTTTCAAGTTTATAATACACTTGGGAATGATTCATGAAATGCTGACCAAGTCCATGCTTTTGTTACTTCTTTAAACAATTTTACTTCTTTAATATTTTATACAGTAAAGAGAACTGGCAAAGTAGTTTCCTTTGCTGTGCAACGGTGCCTGTCTTGCTGCAGTCTTTAGGTCATGCTTTATTTAAATTGGATTCTTCCAGTGAAAAGCTGAAATGAAAATGTCAACCTTGATAGTGATGTGGCTACTCTGGTAACCACAAACTGCAGAGTAAGATCTGTATAAGACTGAACACTTCTTACTTTAGGACTACTTTCTTTAATCCAAATGCACTTGTTCATGTGAACACACAAAACAGGTTATTATTACTTTTTGTATTAGAAAAAATAGTATGCGGTGTGCATTCTGCAAGGGTGATGTGTTCAGTGTGGGAGAGCACTCCTAAGTCACTGGTTGTGAAAATGAGTCTTTTAAATAATGTGTTTTCTCGGTGCTCAGTTTTTCTCATATCTATGTAGCTAATAGCCTGATACTTTGGTTTTATGCATAGGGTGTTTTGATGTGATTATTTTTTATGCTATAAGCTTCTTTTTGTGGTCTCCAGGTTAAAACACTGGTGTTTTGAAAGCCTTCACAGCCCGATCTAATTCCTTTACTGTTCATCCACAAATTGTCAGACAGAATGAAGTGGATTTCAAAAACTCTCTTTGTTCTTCATATCCTGTGCCTGACCCATAGGTAGTCTGCACCTTTTGTCTTCAGCACCAAATAATTGTGGTGGGAAAGAAGAGAAAATGTTAGGGTCACAAAGTGCAGGCTAGACAGAGATGACAGGTCTTGCCGAGTGAGTGCTAGTGTTGAGAACCTGCGAATCATAGTCTCGGCTTTTTCACATGGATTTGTGCTGCAAGTTAACAGGAACTCTGCAATGCCGGGTTAGGAAGTTCAGCATGTCAGCCTTTAGTGTCTTGGCTTGAAAAGTAGTGTTTATTTAGCAAGTACAGAAGTACAATAGAGGAGTGTTTGGCCATATGTACATGTGTATTTACGTATGTGTGCACAGCATGGAGATGTGCTGCTGTAATGATCATTTTCATGCTAGGAATGTTGCTGTCTTGGTCAAGTAAGACTCTGATAATGACCAATAAAGTTTATTGGCTAGTTTAATGAGTAATGTCTAGTTTAAATACAGCTGTAAGTAAAAAGATGCACAAAACCCCAGATGCATACCACAAAAATGGCCAGACTACACCATTGTCACTTGGAAAAACATTCTCTGAGAATTTGTGAGCCTACATTTCCCCAAGGAGCTTGTCATGGTGGATTACAGAAGTGATGAGTATTTGGGGAGCAGATAATAATCGAAAAAAGTGTATATCCTAAAAGCTATCTACCTTTTCTCTGGAAAGCAGAGATACTGCTGTCATAAAAGCTTCATGCAAACACAGCGATGTACACTAGAGGATTTTTTTGTAAATAAGTCTTTTTCAGATACATTACATTTATAAATAATTGCAGCTTTAACTTGTTTTGCCAGATCTGTTCTCACACGCACATGACCAATTTCTTTACTGTTCAGTAGGGAAAATGAAGCAGTGGATATAATTGTGTAATGACAGATACAAGAGGAACAGAGAATCCAAGCTATCATTTCCTGCAGGTTGGCCAGCTTCCAGCCTGTCTCAGTGGTCATGCTGATGTAAAGGCAAAATGAAAATAGCTTGTTCTGAAGTGTGGTTGTTCGGTTGGGGTTTTTTCCCTCTCATTTGACTTTGCAGACTAAGGTATTGAAACAATTAGTTGACAGTGCGGTGTGTTAGTTTTCTCGTGGTAAACTAAGAAGATTAACGAAAGAGGGAAAAGTATTTTAGCTATAATCAGCAGAATTGGGACTGCAGAACTACAGCATCCACAGAGGTTATGCTTATATTATAAATGCTGTTTCCCTCCATAATGGGCGAACTTATCCAGTTGTTTTACACTCAGTGTTTATTCAAAGACAACAAAATTATTTATTTATTTTTGTTAGTTTTGAAACACAGAAATATAGAAGATCAGCATAGTAGCTGTTATGTCCGCAAGCATTGGCACAGATCGCAACTCTTGTAACAGCCTGAATCTCTTTTTTGAATTATTATTAATGTTTCCACTGTAAATTGAGTAATGAGGTGTAGTTTACCCAGTTATGGCAGGAGAGCACACTTGATGGATGATAGCAAAGCACAGTAATATAAATATTTGCAGGACATTTCTGCCACAACTTAATGTTTTGCGTATGAATCTTGATTACAATCCTACTTGTAAAGGAATGATTCCAGAAGGCTACATAGGTGCGGGCACTTTGAGAGCTGTGAATAGCACTGTGACATTTTGGCTCATCCTACAAGAAGAGGAAAAGTTAGCAAGAACAAGAGCAGATGTTTTGGGAATAGAGGAGAGGAGAAGACACAAGCTTTCCATGTACAAGTCTTGTACTAGACTCATCTAGTCACTCATTTTTTATTGTTGTTTTTCTTTGGCTTACTGCACTTCACTGGAGACATGTTTTCACTTAGCAAACGACTGCAGCAGTTTTACAGAGCTTCTGCAAACACACACATGTACGCTGCTGTTTTAAGCCTCAAAGAAGAGGTAACTGATGTCTCGCTTGCTTGATGCAACATGTGTTGCTGCTACAGATCTGTTGCAAGCCAAGCTGACACTGAAAAGCAAGAGGAACACAAGCACACAGATTGCTGCAAGCCAGCTGTGTGAGAGAGCAGCAAAGCGCAGCTTCGATGGTAATGTCTTAAACTACTGTAGGTAGATGTGCTGGGTTCCACATGCTGACAAGCTGTGTGTTGGTCCACAGACAACTCTCAGTATTACCATTAGCATTGCTTCTCTGAGCATGGTTTGAGCATGTTAATAATTGTCTATCACCTATGATATATCCCTTACCCAAACATGCACTTTAAAGGTCTATAGGAAACATCTCCTCTCTCTCCCTTGAAACAGCCTTGCTGGGGTTTCCCTCTTACAGGCTTTTATTTCTCCCTCCATTTCACAGCTTGCTGTCATTGTGCTGCTGTTACTGAACTGAGAACTCTTGCTTCCTCCCTTTGTAGAAGATTAATTTTATCTCTGCCTCAAATTCTTTCTTAAAATGTGATTCTTTATGAAGCCCTTTCAACAAACCTCCCCAGCTTCCAGGCAGCACTAATGTGACATGGGTCTCGGGGATTCTTTAGGAGCTGTGTTGATCTGTTGGAGGGTAGGAGGGCCCTGCAGAGGGCCCTGGACAGACTGGAGAGATGGGCAGACTCCAATAGGATGAGTTTTAACACCTCTAAGTGCCAGGTTCTGCATTTTGGTTATAACAACCCCAGGCAGAACTATAGGCTGGGAATGGAGTTCTTGGAGAGTACTCAG